>LOEQ01000532.1:445132-456043 GCA_001685075.1 Bramus lutescens
AAAGAAAGAAAGAAAGAAAGAAAGAAAGAAAGAAAGAAAGGGAAAGAAGGAAGAAAGAAAAAAGAAAAGAAAAAGAAAATAGGTCAAATATAAGCCAGGCTGTGAGCAGCTCAGCAAGCAACATCATCCATGCTCCTGCTGCATTTCCTTGGCTGTGAATGAATTTCCTGGCGGGAGGTAATGCTTTGTGGAATAGTTCGCAAGCCTGCCTTCCAGGCCCTGCTTTGAGTCCTGCATGTGCAAGGCCCTGGGTTCCATCCCCAGAATGAACTAAAGAAAAAAATATCTCCAAGGGTGGGGAGGTAGCTCAGAGGTAGAGTATCTCGCTGGGTAAACCTCAGTGCATGGTCACACATGCTCACAGGTCAACCTGATGGAGGCAATTCTTCAACTGAGGTTCCTTCTTAGCAAGTTTGTCCAATTGAGCACCAAGATTAGCCATCATAGACCGTGTCTCAAAAAAAAAAAAAGCAGAAAACAAAACAGAAAAGATGGTGATGGCAGAAGCTTCCAGTCCTTCCTTCATGTGCTCACATGGCTCCTTGAGCCAAGAGGAGAGTCTGACTGCTTGAACATGCTTAAACATTGGCATGACCAACAGAAGACCACTGTCCTGGAATGTTCAGAGGCCTCATTCTACCACGATGTATGAGGAAGCCCAGACTAGCCATGGGGCATAAATGTCCACTGACCAGCTTCTGTCTTCTGGAGTCCCCTCTACGATGCAAGTATCTCACCTGAGGGCTTGCTGCCTCTCTTACAGATGACTCTCCTGTGAGGCTTCTTCATCCAGCATGATGCTGGGTGAAGAGACGGTTTGTGTAGGCATGTTTCTTTCCTCATGCATGTGAGAGGCCACTGTGGAAATTCATCTGCCCATCAGCTCCCCTAGCCCCACTGACACCTAACTGTGACCCTGATGAAGGGGGCTCCCTAAGAGAGGGCCACTCAGGTGAGTCAGTCCACTATGGAACTTAGAGGTGCCGTGAAACGGTGGCTCTGAGCCCCGGTGCCTGGGGCGGCTCACTGCAGAGTGTTAGATAAGCAGAGCGGTAGTGGAGTTTCCCCATCAACTGTTGGCTTTCCCCATGACATGTGGGGATAATGTACGTTTTTAATTACTGACATCTTACATTTGAGGAAATCCCATGATGGCTTGTCTTGTTTTACAGGGCTGCTGTGAGAACTGAATCTCTGCACTAATATAAGCATTCCTTCCTCTCAGGATCTGGGAGTGCAGGCAAGTCCCAGGCAGTAGAAGTCTATGGCTTTGTTCTCCTGCCCCCCCCCCATTTCCAGTGCTTTTTCCCATTTTCCTTCCTGATGCTGGGGGCCCCAGTCTTCCCTCCTTCTGGTATTAGATTTTCTTCCCCTCGTCTGTTTTTCCTTTTCTCAGTAAAAAGGGAGAATGTCAGAGGGGATAGTGTGGGGTTTGTGAATAAAATCACATTTCCTTTAAACACCCAAATTTGGTTGGCACAAGCCTTCTTTGTTCACGTGGAAACGGCCACCTGCTCGAAATCCTAGGTGCTCTGCTCAGTTGGAACGAAATCCGTGTGGTCTGCTCAGTTGGAACAAGTTCCGTGTTCTTCGCTGTGACCTTACGGTACAGGAACCTGCAGCTCTGCCCAATATTCCTCTGGCATAGCGTAGCTAAGTGAGGCTGCATCTCCAGACTCTGGTGACTTCAGGGCTCTGTGTGACACTGCCTCTCTCCCTAAGAGACCTGTACTCATCACCACAAAGAGGACTTGAGAAAGCTTGGCAGATTCTGTGTAACCAAGAATAAGGGGTTTGGAGAGATCAGCATCCACGGACCAGCCTGTTATACCTCACCTGAACTTCATCCACAGCTAAACATGGCCAGATGCCTTTTCTTATTTATTTTTGTTGACCATTTTAAAAAGTTGTGTGAGGGTGTGGTGGCGCATGCCTTTAATCCCAGCACTTGGGAAGCAGAGGCCAATGGATCTCTGAGAGTGCGGGGCCAACCTTGTCTACGAAGCAAGTTCCAGTCCAACCAGGGCTACATAGTGTAGCACGATTAATAAAAACTCAGAGAGAGAAACTGGGGTTCAATCTGAAGATCCGAAAAGCAAAGTAGTCAGCCACTGGCTCTTACTTCAACCTCAGTCTGAAATGGCAATCCTGCCTCCAGGGATCTCGGAATCAGACTGTGACTGAGAGCTGTCTCCTTCCATTTTATAATTCTCTTTAGGGCTGAGATTAAAGACATGCACCACTGGGATTAAAGGAATGCACCGCCTGGTTTCTATGGCAACTAGTGTGGCAACTGGGATTAAAGGCGTGTGTCACCACTGCCTGGCCTGTAAGGCTGACCATTGGGGCCGTTTTACTCTCTGATCTTCAGGCAAGTTTTATTTGTTAAAATACAAGTGGAATGCCACTGTAACATAGTGAGTCCCTGTTTTGTTTGGTTTGATTTGGTTTGTTTTTGCTTAGTGAAATGCTACTATAACATAGTTTGGTTTGGTTTTTGGCTTTTTTTTTTTTAAGAATGTATGTTTGTGTAGATTTGTGCAATTAAGTGCAGTTGCTTATGCAGTCACCAGAGGGCATCAGATTTCCCTGGAGCTAGAGCTAAGTGGGTTGTGAGTGGCCCAATATAGATGCTGGGAACTGAATCAGGTTCTTTGCAAGGGCTGTTTGCATTCTTCATTGCCAAGCCATTTCTCCAACCCCTTCCTTAGTTTTTAAACCATGGCTTTATATATATATATATATTTGGGAATAGAGCTCAGTTGGTAGAATGTTTGCTTAGCATGCAGGAAGCCCTAGCCATGGTCCCAGCATTACACAAACTAGACATGATAAGCATAGATCTGAAACCCTAGTGTTCAGGAGGTAGAGGCAGGAGTACCAGAAATTTAAGGTCATCTCCAGCTATGTAATAGGTTTGAGGCCAGCCTAAGCTACATGAGACCCTATCTCAAAAAGATCTATTGAATAATAATAGGTTTATCATGATGAGCACATAGTATTGTGCACAGTTTAATAAGCCCTGTTGGTAGGTCCACTGGTTAAATAGTACCCATGTCAACAACCAGCTGGCCCAGACTTGTCGCTGGCCAGCAAGTATGGCCTCTGGGTGTAAACAGAGACTGCTTGCTTGTTCGTTTCCCGGGTGTTCAGACCCGAAAAATCACACAGAATCTGTATTAATTACAACACTGGCCTATTAGCTCAGGCTTCTTATTAACTTACTTTTACATCCTAAATTAACCCATGTCTATTAATCTGTGTATAGCCACAAGGCTGTGGCTTATTGGATAAGGTTCTGGGCATCTATCTCCTTCGACAGCTACATGGCGTCTCCTTGGCTCCACCTACTCTCTCTGTGTGTTCTGATTTCTCACCTGGCTTTACTCTGCTAAACCACTGGCCCAAACAGCTTCTTTATTAGCCAATGGTAATAAAACATACTCACAGCATACAGAGGGGAATCCCACATCATCAGTGTGCCTGCTTCTCGTACCCGGGAGGTCACCTCTTTCCCTTCTTCACACAGCCCTGTGTGCAGCTTCTCGGTCCCCATCATGCTGTGAGATCACCCAAGTGCTGTGTGGCAAAGCCTGCTCTCCACACCCGGTGTAGCCCTCTGGGAGATCCAATGCTGATGTACCTCTCAGTGGTTTCCAGGTCTGGGGCATGGTGGGCACATCGCTCTAGGCTCTCACACACAGCTTAGTGCACTTGGTTTGCATTTCTGCTGATCCCCCACCTGTAAATGCAAATTCAACGCTAGTAAGCATGGCCAAAGTTCCAACATGACCAGGCCAGCAGACAGAATATGCAACTTTGGGAGAGCACTCCTATCCCCACCCTCACCAGGAGGACTTGCTGCTTCCGTCTGCCTCCAGTTAGCCAGAGACAGTTCCCTTGCACTGATCGCTGACTCCAAGTCAGAGATTCCACTAAGTGTCCCACGCATTATTACATTAAACCTCCTAGGAAGCTGTCCTGAACTGCGTGGTCAGCAGTTGGTCCCTCCCTGGCATGGGACTAGATGGTCAAACTCTTGCTGGTCTAGGACAAAGCTGTGACTCTTAAGTACAGCTCTTGGTGAATCTGTGTGTCAGGCCAGTAAATTAAGTCTTGAATCTGAGGAGGTCCCAGGAGCTCCCAGATTTACAGCTGGTGGTCAGTACTGAGACTGTACCTGAAGTGGAAATGGTCTTACAAAGGATAGAACTTTGAACTGGTCCACTTGACGTGGAGGTCAGGGTTTAGAGTGACCCACCCTTGGCTCCCTTTATCACTGAGTCAGTGGACACCACCGGATACCAGTGGATACACACTGTGCTCAGGCTATGGGAACCACTCCTCCCCAGGAGTCTTAGTAAGTGAGAGTCCAGGCACCCACAGTGCAGCCTGCGGAGGAAAGTCACTGTGTCTGAGTTGGACAGGAAGTGACCAGATAGAATCTGGAGTACATGTGGGCAGGGGTGCAGAGACTTCCAGGGGTCTGGTTCCTTCTAAGCGTTCCTTCCCTTGAGTTTTGGACAGATGTCCTCTTGTGGTTTGTTTAGGTCACATTTTCACTGTGAGGTAGAGAGAGTGGGAGGAGGTCCTCAGGACAGCTGTTGCTTCATCACCCTCTGTACCAGGGTCACACAAGAAATGGGAGCTTTCAGAGCCTAAGCCCCAGTCTAGAAAGCAGGGTAAGAACGAGTGGGAGTGTCATCTGCCTGTGGGGGGAAGGAGGTTTTAAGTGTGTGTTTGTGTGTGTGTGTATGTGTGTGTGTATGTGTATGTGTGTGTGCAAGAGTGTGTATGTGTATGTATGTGTGTGTATGTGTGTGTGCATGAGTGTGTATGTGTGTATGTGTATGTATATGTGTGTATGTGTATGTGTATATGTCTATGTGTGTCTGCACCAGAGGATATCAAATGTCATCCTCAAGAACACTACCCACCTCCTTTGATACATCTCTCATGGGCCTGGAGCTCACCAGGTAGGCTAGACTGGCTGGCCCGTGGGCCCCAGGGGTCTTTCTGCCTCCTCTTTCCTAGCGCTGGGATGGCTTGGCTGGACTTTTACATGGGTTCTAGGGGTCAATCTCAGGTTCTCACACTTGCAGGACAAGCACCATGCTAAGTGAGCCAGTCCCGAGTTACTGCATCAGGCATAAAGAGGTCATGGGGAGGAGAGGAAAAGGAAGGGACACAGCAGTCAAGACTGTGGGAAGACAACCCCACCCCCAGCTCAGGGAGAGCAGCTGAGCATTTGGGATCAGAGGCACCCTAAAATAGAGACAAAATTTCACGCCTGTGCGCTACAGATTTTCAGAAGTTCTAGAAAGGACTTACCACAGCGAACAGTCTTCCTGGCATTATTTTCCAAAGCCTGTTGGGTTGAACCCTGAGGCTCTGATTTCTCAGCAGTTAAGTTCCCCCTACAGTCTCAAAAGACTCATGAGCCCCTGGATAGGCAGGCTGGGGGGGTCACTCAAAGCTGGAGGTTTGAGGATTCCTGCTGCTGTAGAAAACTCGGTCCCCAAAACCTCTAACTCTGATCCTACACATATCACACAGATGCTCCTCCACCTTAGGAGGCTACAGGGCAAACACCAAGTCATGAACAAGTTTTGCTTTCATAGATTGGGAATTGAATAATCTATCGTTAGATTTCTATTTCTTACAAATGTGGTCAGACACCCTTACCACCCTGGGCTCGAGAGTCACTTCCTATAGACGGAGCCACTGAGACAGATGTTCTTTAAAGTTCATTTGACTTTACAACCTTAAGATGCCATTAGGTGCTGGACCTTGTGCTGGGGGAAGAATCTTTCTGAATTCCAGCTGTTTTGTTTCTCTGGTTAACAGCTCTGGCTGTCCTGGAACTCACTCACATCTGGTCCGACCGGAGCTTGACACAGAGATCCACCTGCCTCGGCCTCCCGAGTGCTGGGATTAAAGGTATGCACCACCACCGACCGACTAGACTTCCAGCTTCTTAAACTGTGCTTCATAATTGTATGGGGTCATGTAACTGAACGTGGGCATCACAGAAATTTTGGCAACAGTGAAAAAATTTCTAAAAGTGTGACAAGTTAAAACTAATTCAAAACCAAACACAACCCACATTCTTTCTGAAGAAGTGCTTTTTTGAGGTGCTTGCTGTCCCGGCACACGACTTCACTGTAGACCTAGCTCTGAACACACAAGCATAGCATGCACCTATATACAGCAATATACCACAAGACAGTACCAAGTATCGCTGGGAACATTTTGGCTCAGATTCTAGATTATCGCGTTTTTAGTGTGCATACATGTTTTCTGTTTCTACACAAACATAATGGTTTCATTACGGTTTTGGAGTCAAAGTACCTTAGTGACTGGGGGGCAAGGAATGCCGTGGAGATCACACCCTGCAACAGATCTCACCCAAGAGATTTACTGGGGTGGTGCAGAAAGGCTGCCTCAGAGTGGGGATGAGAGAGACAGAAACAGGGAAGGAGACACTTGGCTGTGAGGGCAGGGACCTTTTAAAGGGGCACAGCACATGCTCATAGGGAGAATATGCGACTCTTGGCTACAGTGGAAAAGGTTTTGCTTTTGGCTGTAAGTGATGACAAGATGACAAGCTGCTGACACTGAGCCCATGACAGTGGGCTGTGGGGAGCACCTGGTTTCTAACACTCCTCCTTTTTGTTTATTATAAAAGGTGAGGAAATAGGAAGGGGTGATGGTGAGGCAGGAATGGGGGCGCCGTGCCTCTTAGACTGCTCCCTGGTGTCTGGGGGCATTGATGTCTCTGGGGACTGAAGAAAGCTGGGATGCTGGCTAAGCTCTGCCATCCAGGCTCTGCTGGACCATCTGGGACTAGGGAAGCACACGCAGCGCAGCCTCTGGGAGGCTGGAACACCTGGGGCTAGGTGCTTGGAAATTGTCTGGGTTGCAGATTTTGAGGGAACACCTGGAGCTGGCGGGTTGCTGGAACAGATATAATATATTAGGGACAGAAGGTAAAGTCAAAGAGTTTGAGGGGTGGAAATATTTGTAATTTTTAGGTCTGTGGTCCTGGTAGTTGGAGGGGAGTCCCAAGACCAGGGAAGGCGGGGAGGGGGGAGTTACCCTACCCTCACGAATAAGCAGAATAGGCAGTCAGGGAAGCAGGCTGTTTGACAGTACTTATCTGGAATTCATTTGACTTGTGAGAGGTGGATTCAAGTTGATGGCCTGACGCTTACAAGAATTTTTTAAGATTACTAAAAGAGTTTTAGATATGTTAGCATCATCATTGTTTGTAGTATGTACTAAAATCCACATTGCAGAAAAGGTGTAGACTCATGCCTTTGAATCATAGTTAAAGGCTTGGAGATCCAAAAATGACTTTGGGTTAGAAGCAAGAACACTCTTTCCTCTGTCCAGAAGACTGGGTGGCTATAGCTCAGACAGATGATTTAGCACAGCGAGAAGCACTTTTAAGTCTATACTTAGAAGGCAAGCAAAGGAAATTGAAAATCTTGAGCTTGTGAATATGACCGTTGTAGTCAGTGCTTATCAGAGATTAATAGCTCCTCAGAACTCCATTGATTAATGTTAAAATTCTGAACTTTTGAAGTCTTAGTATAATAATCGCATTATTATATGAAAAGGGAAAGAGTTCTGAAACATTATACATTTTTATAGACCTTAGGTCACTTTCTTATATCTTTACAAATTGCCTTTACACACCTAGAAACACCTTCTTAGACCCTAAAACATTTTCTTAGAGCCTCACAATTTAAGATTTTGTATCCTCAGACTTTACATAAAACTTATACCTTCTTCCCATTCCTTCTACATGAGACACAGGTGGTTACTGAGAACAAAATAGTAAAGTGAGTTCTTTTAAATAAAGGAGTAGCAGAAAGTTACATTGAAATCTGTTTTGTGTGTTTATCTCTTTTTAGAGTCTGGTAGACTGCAACTAGACGGAGTAGTAGCTCCAGGGAAGAGAGGCCTGATTTTTACATATGAAGAGAATTGAGCAGATATCTGAAGCTTCTTTTGCTGCAGTTAAATTGGCAAAGCTGTCACTAGCCTGGTTCAGAGATCTGAGGAGGACAGACTTCACCAGAGTAAGCAGGAATTACAGACAAGCGGCTCTAGAATCTATTAAAAACGACAGAGACTTACTGGCTCCCTGAACAATCACCCTAGGTTTCTCTGTGGTTGTTGAGGACAGAGGTCCGAGGACAGTGTCAGGCTTTGGCCTCCAGGCCCAGAAGATCTTACAGACTTTCCTGTGGAGGAGGACTTGCTTATTTTGTCTAGGCAAAGCAGGCAATCAACTCCCCAGTGTCTTGCTTGTCCACAGTTTGGACAGGTTTCTGGCAGTGGGCGTGGACAGTTTTTCATCCAGTGATCAGCTTTGCCACATTTAAAGCAAGCTCCAGGTAGGGTTCTTCTGTGCCCATCATTTATGGAGATCTCAGGGGATACTGCCAGAAGTCTCTCTATCACAAAAAGGTTTTTTGTTGTTGTTGTTGTTAAACATTTTAAATGCCATCTTTAGCAGATCTCTGAAGACTTTGAGGACCATTATCTATTAAGTATATTTAAACTAAACAAACTTCAATTGTTTCTTGTTACTTGCTTTTTTTTTTTTAGGCTTAACTTTGAAAACACATACAGGAGATTAAATAAAACATATTGCTGTAATTGATTACATTGGTCTGAACACATTAAGGAATCTAATCACTTATAAGGTGACTGGCCATTAACTTGCCTGTCTTAATTATCCTTAACAGTTTACAGAAGGTCAGCGGCTTTCGTAAGACTAGGACTTACACACCGTCTCTGTTAGGTTTGACCTTAAGAAAATAGTTTTTGAACTGAAGTTCTTCTAGTATCAAAATGAAACTTTTAACCATAATCACAGTCCATAGGGAGACTGGAAACTTCACTGATCCTTTTATAGTGTACTGTTATAGAACACTGAAGTTTTTATGTGGCTTAGCTTACTCAAATAACTAAAGTTTAAAGTGACCCAAGAAAAGATTCTAGACAAGCATTACTGTGAACCTGAGTAGACTTTAGGAATTTATAAATCCTGATCATCCAATATACTTTATCAAACATATGTTGTTACTTATCTAAATTTTCCAGCAGTCTGGTGTTGAACAATTGGTAAAGACAGTCATAGTTACATATAAATCTCTAAGTCAGCTTTTGTTAGTCTGAGTAGACATTATAACATTAAAATTTTAATCTCCATATAGAATATATTCTAAACCAGAGTTAAATCACATATATAGTATGTTTTAGCAAATATGACCTTAATTTTTATCATCATACAAAAGTATACACCAATCCAAAATATTTGAGACTTCTTGCTGCCTTAGTCTAAAAACAGAGAGCTCTTCAGGACTAAGAAGCGTCACAGCTGCTGCTTTGTGCCGTGTGGTCACCCTAAGATGGTAAAGTCACACAGCATGTGCTCTTTAGCCTTAGTACAGATGGCAGCCAGCCGTGTGGCTGCTTACATCCTGGCGAGGTCGTCAGCCAAGAGTCACATGGTTGCTATTTAAAAACATATGTTTGCCTAGTAGAACTATTTTTTTTATTGAGAGTTGAATCCAAGTTATATACACATATACACAGAGTTGAATCCAAGTTATACACACACACATACATACTCACACATACACACATATCCTAAACAACGGTTGAATATATACACCCACGTGTAGATTTTTAATTATAAGCCTTTTTGTTATAAGTTTAAAGTCAAATTTTGTTACAGATTTTATAGATTTTTTTTAACCATACCTCATGTGCAACTTACAAATCCTGAGGTAAGAGTTTACAGCATAATCTTATTTTAAGATTTATTTTTTTATTACGTGTACAGTATTCTGTCTGCATGTATGCCTGTAGGCCAGAAGAGGGTACCAGGTCTCATTATGGATCGTTGTGAGCCACCATATGGTTGTTGGGAATTGAACTCAGGACCTCTGGAAGAACAGCTAGTGCTCTTAACCTCTGAGCCATCTCTCCAGCCATTACAGCATAATCTTAAGAGGCTTCAGAGCACAGAGAAATCATAGAGATAAAAGATTTTTAAGAATAGAAAGTAGAAGCCAGGTGGTGGTGGTGCGCGCCATTAATCCCCACACTTGGGAGGCAGAGGCAGGTGGATCTCTGTGAGTTCAAGGCTACAATCCTATAAGAGCTAGTTCCAGCCTGGTCTACAAGAACTAGAACTGTTACACAGAGAAACCCTGTCTTGAAAAAACAAAAAAAGCGAAAACCAAAAAAAGGTTGGAAAGCAGAGACCTTGTAGAGCGGAGCAAGTTTAGCTATACAATATTTGGGGATCATTTGTCTGAGCTGTAGCCGTCATTTTGATTTGTGAAGGGTGAGAGAGGGTGAGAGAGACGGTTGCAAATGGAACACCATGAGGACGTGTTCTGACAAGCTCCAAGAGGGAGCCGAGAGCAGAAGCTGTGGGCCTGCAGGCTGGAGTCAGAGACAGCCAGGAGAGTGCAGGGGAAAAGGAAGCCAGAAAGGATCTTTTGCAGAGTGACCCATACGGGTGTAGAAGGCCAGAGCTGAGAGAGAATGTTGCCCATGTGGTAGAAGCCCTAAGGGTGTAGAAGCTAGCTCCAGGATCCAGAGAGACGCTCATGGCATAGGACAAGGAGACAAATAGGTATGGGACAAGGAGGAACAAACAGGAACTGAGAAGCAGGGTGAATAGCTCCTTGGGGGAGGCAAGGAAATTAGCAAAGTACAGGCCCAGGAAGGACTAAGAGGGCTAGAGTGGGTAGCTCCAAGTAGGAAGAAGCAAGGAAAAAAAGAGTCCCAGGCTTCCCAAGGCGGGACTGCAGCTCCTGGACCAGGCTACCCAAGGCGGGACTGCAGCTCCTGGACCAGGCTACCCAAGGCGGGACTGCAGCT
>LOEQ01000532.1:458868-481072 GCA_001685075.1 Bramus lutescens
ACCATATATGGAGTTGTTTTTCAGAGAGCCCTCGCTTTCGGGATCGCGGGGGGCGGAAGCCAGGGCCATCTTTAAGGTGCGGCTCCACGCGGCTCCCTACAGTCAAGGTCACTGAATAGAGAAGGTGCTATGGAAGTCGGGGGCGGGGAGCTACAGCCCTAGCTACACCTCAGCTTGGCTGGCTATACCCAAGCCTGTGTCCAAAGCTGAGGACAATTTGGAACTTTTTTCCTTGGTGGACCAGGGAAGAAGTACACAGAGCCACCTGAGCACAGGGATTTGCTGGGCCTTCATGAAGACTTTGATGTGCTTTTGGAAGCCAGGGTCCTAGATCTTTTCATACCACCCCCTGGGCCTTGGCACTTCCATTGGCTCCAGGGTGTCCCACCTGTTCCAATGCCCTCCTACGGTCCTACCCGCTAAGGCATCAGGATCTTCCACCTGCTGGTCAGCATCCCCCAGGCCGGTCAGCATCCCCCTGGGAACTGCAAAGGCATTGTATCCAGAGAGAAGAATGACCGCGTGTCCTCTGGTGGGTGGTCCAAGCACACAAGCCGGATTGGCTCGTAAAGTTTCCTGGTTTCTCCCAAGACTTTCAAACCACTCAGAACCCCATTTCCCTGGCAACTGAAGCAAAGCTCGTTCCTCCTGTGGGCATGTTAAAAATAACACACACTCAGGCCACAGTTACCACAGCTCCAATTACCTCCTGCACTCTCCCTTGGCTGCCGCACACACCCAGGTCCCTGGTATTTCATCCATCACTGAGGCAGTCCTGTCAGAATGTGGGGTAACACACCTGCATTCCCTTGCTTATACGTCCTCGCTGCCTGCAGAAAAAAGGCTGGTGTTTGGTCGTTAGCAGAGGGTTGGAATATGCGTGTATGTGTGTGTGTGTGTTTATATATCATCCCTGGCTTCAAATCTAGTTTGCCTTTCCCCCATTTCCTATGAGAACCTTTCTTCCATGTGAAAAATCTCAGTTTCCCAAACAACACGTTCTTAATTTACTGGATCACTCATGTGCAATCTGGAGATGGAAGCCAGGGCCACTCACATGCAAAGCAAGTGCTCTGTCTGCCAGCGACGCTCAGGCCCCTCTCAGCCCTTCCCTGTGTAACACCAACCTTTCAGTCACTAGCAACTTGCAGAATTCTCTGATGAGACTGCCTTCTTCTTCCTTTCCCCACCCCCTCCCTTTCCCTCCCTCTGTCCTGTCCCATCCGCCATTCTTTCTTCTAATACAGTTATCATAAACACAAAAAGATTTTAAACCGGTAGCTCAGTGAGCTTTGATGTCTGTGTAAGCAGGGCAGACTACAGAACATGCCCCATTCTCTCTAGAATGCCCTCTCATGTATGTCCCACCTTTCATGGCAGAACATGAGATAGATATGTTCAACATGGTACCCTCAAACCTGAAGAAAGAGCTCAAGCTTCTTGTGGGGGAAATCAAGAGGTGAAAAGCAAGGGATGGGGATGGTGGCACATGTCTGTAATCCCAGGATCTATGAAGCTGAGGCGGAAGATTGGGAGTTCCTGACCAGCCCGGTACAGTGTCAAAAGTAACAAACACAGCAACGAAGATGTTTACAGAAGGAGAAAGTTGGCTCAGCGCTGGTTGATGGGTAAGATGGCTTCCACTCTCAGCACCCACATGGTACTCACAACCATCTGTAACCCCTGTTTCAGGGGATCTGACGCCCTCTTCTGACCTTTTTGGGCACCAGGAACACATGTGGTATACAGACATACAGGCAGGCAAAACACGCATACACATAAAATAAATGTTTTTTTAAAAAGACCTTCATAAATAAATTCTGTTTTTCAGTTACGGTAATCCTCTTATTCAGTATGTTATTCTCTATTTTAATACTGTTAGAGACTGCATCCTTAAATGGTGACATTACAGCTCGTCTACTCATAAAAAACAAACACATACCAAAGGGTTTATTTTGCTACTCTTTAATCTGAGAAACAATAACAGGTTACAACTAATTAAAAGGAAAGCTCCCCAGAGTAGACACATACAGAGGCAACCAGCAATGTCAGCACGAACTGCTCAATAAATGAGAAACTGGCTCCTTTTGTGGTGGCAAAGGAGTCAATTATTCTTCCCCTGGGGGAAAAATGTATTGTCACAGCTAAACCTGTGTGTTTCAGATGTGATGAGGAGGAGAAGCTAGGCTCACGTCTGTGACCCCAGCACCAGGAAGACTAAGACATGACGATTCCCCCTAGTTCCAGATCAGAATGGGGAAACAGTGTGAGACCCTGCTCCCTGCCCCTTAGAAAGTGAAAGTAATTTCTAGCAGTAATAAACCAGGGAACTTAAGGAGGTCGGTGTAGACTTTTCTGACTCTGTGTGTGTTTGTTCAGATGAAGCCTGTCTCTCTCTGGGGTACAGGGAAGGTATCTCTTTAAGGGGAGACTCAGAGAACCTCATTTTATTATTCAGGGCTCTCTAGAAGTACAGAAGTGGTAGGATGAACCTGTGTTATAGGGAGGACTTTTTAGGTTGGTTTACACGATATGGGCTGGATAGTCCAACAATGTTTGGCTGCATGCTAGAGAGGCTGAGGAGTGGGCTTGCTGCTTAGCGCTGGGCGCCTTAGCGCCCCAGTCTTCCCATGGAGGGCCGGAGGATTCCTGGAGAGCCAATGGTCCACAGTCCACATTGGAGGGTCCAGGGAACTGGGTTCTGATGTCAGGAGAAGAATGCAGGAGCAATGGCCCTCAACAGTGCGGATGTACTCAAGCAAGAAACAAAGGCAGGCCAACTTTTCCCTCACTCTGGGGGAGGGGTTTCTCCTGTCTGGAAATCCTCCCAACAGTCCCACCCAGAAGCACATCTCTTGGTTTATTCCAGATTTAATTAACCTGACAATGAAGATTAATCACCATGCCCTTCAGGGTCCTGATGCTGTGGTTTGGGGGTGAAAGTCAGAAAGTGGCCATGGTCTTCCTGCTTCTGCTGTCTTCTCAGACGCTACAGTGCCATGTTTAGGGGTAATGAATCTTAAAACACACTACATGGTGGCTAATTTGTTAAATTAGTAATTTGCTACAGTGGATCAACCAATACCAATATACTATTATGGGCTAAAGTCTATAATTTACCTTGTTTTTTTCTCAGTTTCTTCCTAAGGTCCTTTAAATGTCTTTGGATCCCCACAACCCTACAATGGCCTCCTGCTATCATGCTGTTGATAGTCACTTATTTCTGCTGTCATGAGATATTCCTTTGCATCATGGTTAGTTTTATTTTATTTTGAGATTTATTTATTTTATTTTAAGTATATGGGTGTTTTGCCTACATGTATATCTATGCACCATGTTTGTGCCCAGTGCCCATGGAGGCCAGAAGAAGGCATCGGATCCTCTGGAACTGGGATTGTAATCAGATTGTTGTGAGCCACCCCACAGGTGCTGGAATCAAACCCAGGATCTCTAGAAGAGCAGTCAATACTCTCAATTGCTGAGCCATCTCTCCAGCACTTGTGATTGTTCTTAATGTTAACTTGCCACAAATTAGAATCACCTGACCACGAAGAATCACCTGGAGAAGATCCCCGATTGCCTTGATTGAGTGGGACTACTCACCCTGAATGAGGGTGGTGCCTTCTGGTAGCAGTCCTTCTGATGGAAAGGGTGTGGCAAGGGAGATTATTTATCTGGCTTTTGCTCCTCGGCCTTCCCTTTGCCAAAGAGTTCATTTGCCCTGTTGCTGCTGCTGATTCCTTTGCTGACATCACAGCAAGTGCTCCCAAGCTTTCTGGGACCAGCAACTCCAGGAAACTGAGATTCTTACACAAGCTTGGGACTGCTGAAGCACCTAGCCTCAAGGACCTCACAATAATGAGGTATCCAGATTTTTTCAGCTGTGTTGAGGATCAATATGCAGATGTCAAGATCCATCGTGCGTGGATTAATGTCAAAAATCATTGTGCACAATGGTTTTGATTAGTGGGTGTGTTTACCACTATTATTTATTTCCAGTGCTGGGGATTAAAGTCAGGGCCCCACACAAGCTGACCCAGCACCTCTGAGCTGCATTCCCAGCCCTGCCTACAGTTCTGAATACAAGAAAGCTTTATAGTTTCTCATTCTTTTTTACACAATCTTGTGACTTTCCAGCTTGGAACTTCGGGCAAATCTTCCTGAAAATGTCAAGTTCAGTATCTTCCCAGATCCATGAGCTGTTTTGCCATCGGTGGCAATAATTCATATACTAATATCACATATCTTTTGTATTCGAAACTTCAGTGTTTCACGGTACATTAACAAAGCCACTAGAAAAACTGGTTTGTCACGGCCATAGTGTGGAAAGGGGCACACAGTGAAGTGGAGTAAGAAAGAAGCCAGAAACAGAACTGTTCTCTCTAAAAGAAAGACTTCTATCTAAATCAACAGTGAAAAGGAGGTCATGTGACACTCTGAAGGATGCTCTATGGCTCTGTATCTGCAGTGGCCTCCATAGCCGCCAGCAGGGTTGGGTGTGCTTCAAGCTTCCAGTGTGCCCTCTTGGGCACTCCTCTTTGCCCTCATTCCGTGACTCCTTCTGCTGCCCATCACTGGGCTTTTCTCAAGCCTGTCTTGTGTCTCAAAGCCTCTAGAGAGGATGTGATAGCACTGGTGGTCACCATCAGCCAAGCTGGACTGAATTGTTGGAGACCCCTGAATTCACAGAGCACAGGGCAGCCAATAACATAACTGACTCACGGTCCAGGGTCTCCACAAACTGGCCATGGAGACAATAGGTACATGTACTCTCTGGCTCACAGTCGGTATGGCACCAAACAGGCCAGCTTGGGCTTCTCTTTGGCAAGGTTCTCCTCCACCGTCACCCTGCTAATAAATATCCCACAGCAGCACACTAGTGACTGAATAGAGAATTGAGGACCTTCTAACTCTACATAACTGTCTAACTGAGAGCTTGTTCCGGCCTTACATGTCATCACCCACTCCAGGGCTCCTAATTCCAACAGGACAAACATCCCATGCTGTTTGGCCATGGCTGAGCATGGATATAATTCACGGGGGCTTCCCTGCAGGATAAAAAGTGAAAGAGAAAGAGAGAGAGAGGAGGGGAAAGAGACTATCCATGGGGTTGATACGTTCCAGGTGTGGGATTTCTGCAATCCTACTTTTCCATTTATAAAATTCACTTAGTCATGATAGATGGCTGATGGATGGATGGAAGGAAGAAAGGATAGAGTACCATGTATATGATAGATAATAGTTGGATATATACAGATAGATAGACTGATAGCTATAGACAGATGATTAATTGATTATATAGATAGATGATAAATATAGAAAGATAATAGAATAAAATATATACAGATGCTATATAGGTATTATATAGAGATAATGACAAATTGATAGATATAGACAGATGATTGGCCATATAAATAAGTGATAGATGATAGAGAAATATAGACAAATCATAGCTGATCAATAAATGACAGCTATGTAGACATAAAACAGCTATAGATAAGTAACAAGTAGATGACAGATACAGATAGGTCATACAAAGATGGGGCTAGATGGCCAATGGAGCGTTATGTCTCATGGTCCAACAGCATTCATCCAGCATCATATCCCTGTGCAGCATACTATTACAGAATGAACACACAGACAAGGAAAGACACAAGGGATTTAAACCCAGCAGTTTGGGCTGAGCCTTTCTCTTGTGCCGTGAGGGGTCCAGGGGAAACGGGCTCTCGTGTCCTCTTTCCACATTGTCCATAGCTGTTTTGGGGATGAATGACAAAGGACCTCAGAGAAGTATGCAGTATGGCCGACTGTGTTTATGGAGAAATGAGGGGCGAGATGTTGCTACATCACATCCTGGCTACCCCCATTTAAATAGATTATATTTTCCAGCCACGAGATGTGGCTGTGTCGCCAGGTAAATGCCTTTTCCTCGAACAAAGCTGCTTGCACACCCTTCAGAAGCAATCAGCAGCCTCCTTTAGTCTTTTGAAGGGGATACTCCCTCCAAATGGCTTTCATCTCTCACCGACGCCACCTGCACGAGTGATGGATAGACCTTGGTATATCTCAAAGAGGAGAAAGCAAATGTGATGTCAGGCAACTTTACCAGGTGTCTCTGTGTCTCTGTCAGTCAGTCAGTCTGTCTGTCTGTCCCCGCTCCATCTCTCTCTCAGACATGTGGGTGTCAAAACTCACCTCAGCCTAAGACTGTGATATCTCATGGCTATTGTGATCCAGGTCTTTCTGAGCTGCTGGGCCCTCACAGCCTGATTCACACACATGTCACTTGCGACTTGGTACAATTACAAGCACTCCCCCTGAGCTCAGTCTGCGTGTTCTTAGTCTGAAGTATGCTCTGTGAGGCATGAATAGCTGCAACACGGAGTCTGGAAAGGCAGGATGATATTCCCTTCAGATGCCTGGAGCTATTCTTGGCAGTCTCTGTGCTGCTGTGGGCTCATTATAACCCTGGATGTTATTCCCTCTGGGACATTTGACAATGGCCCTGCAAAGCTCCTCTGGCAGCTGGAGGAGTTTCATCCAGCCCTCTTACCTCCATGCGAGAGCCATCTCATCTGACCTTAGAGAATCACTTAGAAAAATTCCTCCTCTGGGGTGCCTGGGGTTTCCTGGCCAGCCAGTTTAGCCTAATAGGTGAGCTTCAGACTCCAGACCCTGTTTCAAAAACTAAAACAGAGAATTGATTGAGGAAGATACTTGACATCATTGTTGATTCATGGCTTGCACACATGCGCGCATGCACACACACACACACACACAAAATATTGGCAACTTAAAAAAAATTCCCTCTATGCCTGTGTCAGGTACCATTCCAGAAATGCTGCCATCCATAATTCGGACAATTGGCCAATTTGCTGGTTTGGTTCGATCTCACAAGCCTATCACAGAGGAAGGTCCTGGTATGCAGAGCTTCTCTTACTGCTGTGGGGCTGAGTTTTATCATTGAATCCCCAAAATCCTTCTGCCAAAATTGACAAGGTCCCCCTGAAGATCGAGGAACTTGTGGTCCTCCTGTTTCAGCTTTCCTCGTGCTGAGATTGCATAGAGGTCCACACCAATAACGGCAGAGCTGCTCTTGTTTCTGTGTGTTAGGAAGCCAAAGCACCCTGAACAACCATAATCACGGAAAAAAAAAAAACAACAACACATGACTGACTAAATGCCTTCCTTTGCACTCGGAGAAAACAGAACTGAAGCAGAGCCAGGGACTGTCAAGATGTGGAATTTCTCCCATGGGTTCCTGTGTTTTGGTATATAGTCTCCAGCTGTTTAGAGTGGTGGTGAGGCCTCACTAGCTGAGCTAGGCCTTTGGGATTATAGCCCAATCTCCCTGCTTCCTGCTCTTTGTGTGAGAGGCAGAGGCATCAGCTGTAAGTTCCTGCCTTCATGCCTTCCCCAGCATGACAGAGTGGTATAGTGAGTCGACCCCCCCCTCCATGTTGCTTCTGCCAGGCATCTGTCATGGTAACAGGAAAAGTAGTGGATATAGGAGCATGAGAGATAGGCAAGCGAGGGCAGGGCTCACCTAAGCTTCTGCTGTGCTGAGTACAGGGGTGGGGAAGTCTGCACTAGAACTCCAGTTGCTCCAGAGAGGAATCTGAGGCAAACACCTGCACAAGAAAGACACCGAAGGACTACAGCTTTGGGCTCAGAGTGAACTAAGTGAGCCTTGTCGGGGAGACGAAGCAAGCATGCTCACTTATCTGGATTTGTATTAGAGAAAAGAGAGCCTTCCTGTGGGAACACACAATGATAATAATGTGTGATACAAATTTTTGGTCCAAATTCACAGAACCTCTCTCCAGCACCAAACATCGCAGAGTGATGTTTCATTCAAAGCTGTCCCAGGTTGGTGGCATCTTTAGGAAAATTAAAAATCAACCCTCTCCATGAATACCAGCTGGACCACAGGACGCTTCCTTAGACAATGGCCCAAGGCTATAAGCCGCTTAGGTTACAAGTCACAAAATTGGAAAAGGAAAGGGTACTGCATGTAAGAATTAGGAGAGTCAACCGCTGTCAGAGCAGATCACAGGGAACTGAATGGATCTGAGGACGGTATGAGTGTGAAGATAAAAACAAACAAGGGGCTGCAGAAGTAGCTCTGTAGCTAAGAGCACTTGCTGCTCCTGCAGAAGACCTGAGTTCGGTTCCCAGAGCCCACACAGCAGCTTTCGACAGTCTCTAGCTTGAGTTCCAGAGGATCTGAGGCCCTCTTCTGGCCTCCAAGGGCATCAGGCATGTATCTGTTACATATACAGCTTAGAGGCAAACATTCATACACATAAAAACACATAAACAGACAAAAACTAGATGGGATTGACTAACAAACTTAACACAAAATAAATTAGATGAAATGATGGGTGAAATAAACAGAAGATTTGATATGGCCAAAGAGATACTTAGTAAAATTAAAGATAGGTCAAGAATAGTCTTTAGTGAGACATGGTGCATACCCACAATTCTTAGGAGACTAAGGCAGAGAATTAGGAGTTCAAGGCCAGTTTGGGCTACAGATTGATGTTCTGTCAGGAAAAGTTAAGAGAAAGAAGAGAGGAAAAGAAGGGAAGTAGGAAGGGAGGGAGGGAAGAAAGAAGGAAGGAAGGAAGGAAGGAAGGAAGAACAGGAAAATAGTAATAGAGACTAAAATGGCGTATTAGCATTTGTCTTAAGTGTAAGCCCTCGAGTGGAAGAGTAGGCCATAGTTTAAAAGATAAGAGGAGCTGGCGTGTGGCTCACTCGGTTGAGTGCTTGCCTTGTATGCATAAAGCCCTGGGTTCAATCCTTCAACACTGCACAGACTGCGTATGGTGGTGCCCATTTGAAACCCCAGGGGCTGGAGCAAGATGATCAGGGTTCAAGGTCAACCTCTGCTACACAGTGTTTGAGGCCAGCCTGGCTAATGTGAGATCCATTCTCCAAAAACTGAAAAATTAGGGGGACATGTTTCACAGAACTGTGAAGGACACCAAATTTAGATCCTTGAAACCCAGCGAATTCCAAAGTGATAAGCAGATGGTAAGGCCATTATAAACAGAGGACAGCATGGTCCCCAGAGGTCTTGGTGCTGAGCAGGACGCTGGCTAGCTTCAGTCCCTATAGGCTGATTGTGGGTCTTGGAAGAGCTCGGATGAGTCATGAGGCTGAAAAGAGCCCCGATGGGACCAAAACAGCAAAAGTCCTTTCACCACAAGAGTGTGTACATCAGCAGATGTTGAAAACAAGCCTTGTGTTCATCAGGAGGCAGGAAGCTGGCCAAACAAACCAAGCATCCACACAATGGAGGTCTTTAAAAAGAATGGAGATGTGCTTTCCCAACAAAGAAGAGAGAGAAAAACTGAATGGTGGGGGGGGCGGGGNACTTGATCAGTACGAAGGAAGACCCCCCCACACACACACACAAAGAAAAAACGGGGACAGAGACAAGAAAACAATGAACACCAGTACGTGGTTCCAGCCATGACTAGGTGGACACACTCTGTGTTTACAGGTGAACATGTTAGAATTGAAAAGAATTCTAAGTTGGCTGTGGTGGTTCCTGGCTATGACTTCAGCATTTGGGAGGCTGAGGAAGGTGGATTACTCTAAGTTTGAGGCCAGCCTGGGTGAAAATGTGACATCGTGTCTCAAAAACATAAAAAACAGCAACAAAAAAGAATTCTAGGCATATTCTTATGACAAGATGTACCTAACACACAAAGATCCTAGAAAAGCATGTATTCAGGTGAACATTAGCACCCAAAAGATGACAAAAAGACTTTAAAAGAGATATGCTAGAAATTATACCAGAGATAAAGATAGTAATTAGCCAGGCGGTGGTGGCACACGCCTTTAATCCCAGCACTCGGGAGGCAGAGGCAGGCAGAGCTCTGAGTTCGAGGCCAGCCTGGTCTGCAGAACTAGTTCCAGGACAGGTAATTAAAGGCCCAACTTGTGAGAATGAGCTGGTAAGAATGTTTTATTTAACTTTAAAACATACTACATATATTTGACTAAAATATGTTTGTCTAAAAAGAGAGGCGTAAAATTTACCTTACTAGTGAGAGATCTAAAAGTACCTCTCCCTATTTGACTGTAGTTGGTAGGCTGTAAGTGAGCTACCAACTAGACAGAAGATCAGTAGGCATGAAGTGTGAACTAATCTTGACAGCCTTGCTGTAGAGATGGAGGAGAAGGAGGAGAAGGAGGGAGGGCATGTACTCTCAGGCTCAGAGAAAGTACAAGCACGCATTCGGTGTCCACGGAAATGAGCCACCTTCTAGATTAGAGAGCCCCTCACCACCTTGTGGGAGCCAAGAACAGCTCCAGAGACAATGTGTGACTGTGTGGGAGGATGGGGAGGGCAGTAGATGAACCTGGAGGGAAATACACACCTAGGTGTCACAAGTAGACTCCATGGGTTGATGAGATAGCTCATTGGTAAAGGCTCTTGTTGTCACGTCATGACCTGAGTTCCATCTCCCAGACCACGTGGAAGAGGGAAAGAACCAGCTCTCGCAAGTTGTCCCACATCATTGCCCAGCCCCCTTATGGAAGGGAGGAAATAAATGCAATAATAGAAAAAGGTTTTAAAATTGACTCATTTTCAAAAAGATTTATTTTAATTTGACCAATAAAAACTGTGTTTGTTCACGGCATGCTGAATACTATAGTGATATTTTATTTGTGTTTTAATAAAGCTTGCCTGAAGATCAGAGTGCAAAGCTAGCAACACTAGTTAGCCATCGAGGCTGGGCGTTGGTGGGGCACAGCTTTAGTCCAGCACTAGAGAGGAAGATAAGATGGGAGGAGACAGGAGCTGGGCATTGGTGGTGCACACCTTTAGTCCAGCACTAGAGAGGAAGATAAGATGTCTCCTCCTGAGGTTTGGTGGATGGTCCTTTTAGGCTGAGCATTGGTAGAGGTGAGAGCTCTCTTATGACTTGGCTGCCTTGCTTTTCTGATCTTCAGCTTGAGCCCCAGTATCTGTCTCTGCATTCATATTATTCATGCTACAGAATATTGTTTTGTATTAGTTCTTTGAGTATTTATTTGATGCAATGAAATATTTCCTCCCCCAACTCTTCCCAGATCTAACCCCTCCCTCCCCACCCAAATTTACGCCATCGTTTCCCCACATCTAAGACAATTTGTGCTGCCTATATATTCTTTTAGAAACCTTTTCCATTTGTTGGTTTAGTTTTTTGAGACAGTCTCACTATGTAACCCTGGCTGGCCTGGAATTGACAGTGTAGACCAGGCTGGCCTCCTACCTGAGAGATTTTCCTGCCTCTGCCTCCCTGCCTACATTCTCTTGGTTGTGTGGTCTTTCACTGGAGCATAGCTGACTTGGAGAAATCTGTTCCTTCTTCTCCTAGCAGTTAACAGTTGCCGACAGCTCCTCAGCTAGGGGTGGAGTTCATGTCCTCTCTCCACGCTGAGATTTGGTCTGGCTGGGGCTTGTGCATGCTGTCACGATCCCTGTGAGTTTGTATGTGCAGGGAGAGTTTACGTCCTCTCTCCACGCTGAGATTTGGTCTGGCTGGGGCTTGTGCATGCTGTCATGATCCCTGCGAGTTCGTATGTGCAGGTACTCGGGTGTGTCCAGAAGACACTGTTCCCTTGCCGCTGCTCGCCACTGCCGGCTCTTACCCTCTTCCCACTCCCTCTTCCGCAATGATCCTCAGGTCTTCGGAGGAGGGGTACAGCATGATGTTGGGTTACAAAAAATAAACTTCTAAGCTATTCATTGTCCCATCACAAAATGACAGCGGGAATGGGAAAATATTTAGACATACAAAATGATCAAAATAATATACACAGGACTTGTGGGAGAATTCGAGCAGATGTCTGTTAACTTAAGTCCTAATATTGTAAAAAGAATGCCTCCAAAGAGATGAGCAAAGCATCCAGATTAGTTTGATTAATAGTGTCTTTTGCAGCAGGGCATGGTGGTGCATGCCTTTAATCCCAGGACTCGGGGGGTGGCAGGGGGAGAAAGGGGGGAAAAGCAGAGGGCAGGTGGATCTCTGTGGGTTTAAAGCCAGCATGGACTACATAGTGATTTCTAGGACAGTCACGGCTATGTACAGAGACCCTGGCTCAGATAACAATGAAATGTCTTTTGCGGAGCAAGTTTTCAATTCTTATTTTTTTGAGATGGGTGTCTCAAATAGCCTGGATAATATGGAAAAGATAAGTTGTCTTTTAGTTTGATGGAAGCCACTGTGGTAGTTTGAATAAAAATGGCCCCCACAGGCCCATAGGCACTGGCCGTGTTAGGAGGTATGGCCTTGTTGGAGTAGATGTGGCCTTGTTAGAGGAAGTGTATCACTGGAGGCGGGCTTTGAGGTCTCAGATGCTCAAGCCAGGACTAGTGTGGCATTCTTTTCCTGCTGCCTGCAGATTCGGGTGGAGACCTCTCAGCTTCTTCTCCAGCACCATGTCTGCCTGCACACCGCCATGTTTCCATCCAAGGTCTAAACCTCTGACCTGTAAGCCAGTTCCATGTTTTCCTTTATGAGAGTTGCCATGGTCATGGCGTCTCTTGACAGCAATAGAAACCCTAACTAAGAGCCTCTAATAGGCTTTACCTCCGGTGTTAAGATGACAAATCCTCGTAAAACTACACCTAGCCAGCCACCTCGGAGAGCTTGTCTTATGTATTCAAAGAATAAAATTCCTGAACCACAGAGGAGTTTTGTATAGATTCACTGGTGGGAGTGAGGCAGGGTGGAGGGGCGGAGCTACTGGATAACGGGAAGATCCTGGGAACAGGATACCATTGAGCTGGTGGGCTGGGGACTTTTTTTTTTAATGCAGCTTATAGCTGAAATTAGAATGAGGTACGGGAGGGCATTGTAGCAGGCTTTCTTTTGGGTTACCAACAAATTATAACACAGAGATTTTTTTTATTAGTTATAAATCCTTGGCCTTAGTTTATGCTTGTCCCACTAGCTCTTATAACTTAAATTAACCCCTTTCTCTTTGTCTATGTTTTGCCTCAGGGCTTTTTACTTTCCTTCATTCTGTATGTTCTACTCCATGTCTGGCTCACTGGTGGCTGCCTGGCTGCCTCGCCCCAGGTATCTCCCTCTCTTTCTCCCTTGTTCTCTCTCTCTCTCCAGCCTAGATTCCTCCTCCCATTGATTCTCTCTGGCCCCAGCCCCACCTATCCCTCTCCTGCCTATGGGCCGTTCAGCTTTTTCTTAGACCAATCAGGTGCCTTAGGCAGGAAAGGTGAAACAGCAACACATCTTTACATAATTAAACAAATGCAGCATAAACAAATGTAACACACCTTTACACAGTTAAGTAATATTCAGCAACATAGCATGAGATAGTCAGCTCATTTGGACCGACCACTGGGTGTCCCAGTGCCTCTTCCCCCAGGTTCAGGTCCGGCTTCCAGACAAGGGTAAGAGACAAGGAACCAGGAACTAGATCTCTCTTCTGGCATTCTCGGCCTCCAGCAAGGACCAAACCACTGCTTTGGGGTCCCTGTCCTACCTGACTAGTTGCTATCTCTTGTTTTTATCACAGGCTCCCCTTTAGCCTAGTATGATCTTGAAATTCTGATCCGTGCTGCACCCCATCTGAATGAGTCTGGGGGAGTTGGGGAGGCCTGTGTTGACATGTTTGGATTTACCTGTGAAGGCCCAGTTATTCCAGAACCTGCCATTGAAAGCACTCTCCTCCCTGAAGCTTTTGTTCCTTTGCCAAAGATCAGTCAACCATATCAGAGTGGGTCTGTTTCCCGGCCCTCTCTCCTGTTCACTGGAAGCTGTGTTCCCTTCATCTGATTCTCTATTCCCTTGCTAATTCCACTCGGTCTCTTGGTTACCGAAGCTGTATGGTAAGTCTGCAGGTGGGGAGCGTTGTCTTCTCCTTCAGTGCTGCGCTGCCTGTCCTGTGTCTTTTGCCTTTCCAAATGAACATTAGGATCAATTTGTCATTGCACAGTTATTTGCTGAGGTTTTGATGGATTCTTCCCCAAAGCTACAGCTCAATAGGAAGACCTCCCCATCCATGAACATGGGATGTTTGGCACTTGTTGAATTCTCTGGTTTTGCTCATCAGATCTTTGTGGTTCTCCCACTCAGGTCTTTGTAGTGGTAACTTTCCTTGCTGCTGTAACTAAATACCTAACAAAAGCAGCTTAAGGGGCGAAGCACATATTTAGGTTCACCTGTTGGGGGTGCAACCTATCATGGTAAGGAAGGCATGACCTCAGGAGCATGAAGCAGCTGGTCACATGACATCCATAGTCAGGAAGCAGAGAGATGAAGGCTGTGCTCAGCTCACTCCCTCCTCTTTATCCAGTCTGAGGCCACGGACCACAGGATGGTGCTGCCTGCATTGTAGGGAGTATCTTCCCACCTCAGTTACCCCAGTTTAGGTATTCCCTCATATGCTTACTCAGAGGTTTGTTCCCTAGGCAATTCTTGATCCTGTCAAGTTGACAGTCAACATTAACATCACAGTTACGAACATACTGTTAGATTTACACCCAAGTATTTTGATCTTTTCCTCTTTTTTTGTGCTAAAAGAATTTTTAGAGGAAAATGAAATTAGAAAGCTTAGCAATTACAAAGAAGAAAAGTAAAAGGGGGAAACATTAAGCTGTGTAATTGAAGACATAATCCAAAGGCAGAATAGCACAAGCGCAGAATGCAGTTTGTTACGAAGGCATAAAGAGAACCCAGAGGCTTCTTTAGAGGAGCAAACGTGGGAACAATCTGAGCCTCACAAGAAGAGCCTGGGAGCCTCTGAGGCAGAACTGATTGTCCACAGAGCTGACTCCACCAGGCTGCCCCAGCCCTTGCCACCACCCCACACCATATACCCCGGGGGACGGGGGTGGGGATGGGAGGCGGGGGGCAGGAAACAAGAAGAGGAGACGGGGAAAGCAGAGCTCAGATATTGCATGTCTCCTCTGTTGGTCCCAAAGCCACCATGAGGAGCTGAGACGCCACCTGTTCTGAGAAGGCACAGGCTGTCAGACAGACCCAGGGGAGGTACCAAACAAAGAACTCAGCTTGCTGATGAGCCGTTTATTGGTGAAGGTTGAACTCTGAGAGCAAGGGTTTCAGAAACTGGAGATAATGTGAGTTAAACTACAGTTTGGTAGAAAGAAGGAGAAATCCCAGGGGGTGAGTGCCTAGACCAACAAGAAGGAAACCCAGAGGAAGGTTGTTGGTGTGGTTTGGTTCATGTGGAGCAGTCTCCAGCACAGGTATCTTGTGCCATGGTGTTGAGGGTTGGCACAAGGCAGTGGGCTGTCTTACTCAAGCTGTATCCTCACCTCTTACCTAACTCATGAGAAATCAACACTTGCGGTGCAAATCAAGGAAAGGGGGCTGAATTCCATACCCATGCCATCTCCCCCTTCCTCCAAAGAGGAAGGACTCACAGGAAAGACAAGAGAGATCTCATCAGGTCCTTCAAAAGGGATGGCTCAAACAGGCCTAACCAGGAGGTTACAAGTACCTGGGAACACATAAACTTTGCGTGCCAATTGGCCAGCTGCAAGGATCAAATATTCAAATGGATCACAGAAACAAACAAACAAACAAAAAACCCAATCTGGATGGTGGTAGAGCTCACCTACAATCCTAGCACTCAGGAGCCAGAGGCAGGAAATCTCTTAATTCAAGGCCAGCCTGGTCTACAAAGTGAGTTCCAGGATGGCCAGGGCTACACAGAGAAACCCTGTTTCAAAAAACCAAAAAGAAAAAAGAACCCCTCCTTCTCTCATTTTTCAAGACACATTTCTCTGTGTAGCCTTGGCTGTCCTAGAGTTAACTCTGTAGACCACCAGTCTGACCTCAAACTCATAGAGATCCACCTGCCTCTGTCTTCTGAGTGCTGGGATTAAAGGTGTGTGCCACCNTCTCTCTCTCTCTCCAGCCTAGATTCCTCCTCCCATTGATTCTCTCTGGCCCCAGCCCCACCTATCCCTCTCCTGCCTATGGGCCGTTCAGCTTTTTCTTAGACCAATCAGGTGCCTTAGGCAGGAAAGGTGAAACAGCAACACATCTTTACATAATTAAACAAATGCAGCATAAACAAATGTAACACACCTTTACACAGTTAAGTAATATTCAGCAACATAGCATGAGATAGTCAGCTCATTTGGACCGACCACTGGGTGTCCCAGTGCCTCTTCCCCCAGGTTCAGGTCCGGCTTCCAGACAAGGGTAAGAGACAAGGAACCAGGAACTAGATCTCTCTTCTGGCATTCTCGGCCTCCAGCAAGGACCAAACCACTGCTTTGGGGTCCCTGTCCTACCTGACTAGTTGCTATCTCTTGTTTTTATCACAGGCTCCCCTTTAGCCTAGTATGATCTTGAAATTCTGATCCGTGCTGCACCCCATCTGAATGAGTCTGGGGGAGTTGGGGAGGCCTGTGTTGACATGTTTGGATTTACCTGTGAAGGCCCAGTTATTCCAGAACCTGCCATTGAAAGCACTCTCCTCCCTGAAGCTTTTGTTCCTTTGCCAAAGATCAGTCAACCATATCAGAGTGGGTCTGTTTCCCGGCCCTCTCTCCTGTTCACTGGAAGCTGTGTTCCCTTCATCTGATTCTCTATTCCCTTGCTAATTCCACTCGGTCTCTTGGTTACCGAAGCTGTATGGTAAGTCTGCAGGTGGGGAGCGTTGTCTTCTCCTTCAGTGCTGCGCTGCCTGTCCTGTGTCTTTTGCCTTTCCAAATGAACATTAGGATCAATTTGTCATTGCACAGTTATTTGCTGAGGTTTTGATGGATTCTTCCCCAAAGCTACAGCTCAATAGGAAGACCTCCCCATCCATGAACATGGGATGTTTGGCACTTGTTGAATTCTCTGGTTTTGCTCATCAGATCTTTGTGGTTCTCCCACTCAGGTCTTTGTAGTGGTAACTTTCCTTGCTGCTGTAACTAAATACCTAACAAAAGCAGCTTAAGGGGCGAAGCACATATTTAGGTTCACCTGTTGGGGGTGCAACCTATCATGGTAAGGAAGGCATGACCTCAGGAGCATGAAGCAGCTGGTCACATGACATCCATAGTCAGGAAGCAGAGAGATGAAGGCTGTGCTCAGCTCACTCCCTCCTCTTTATCCAGTCTGAGGCCACGGACCACAGGATGGTGCTGCCTGCATTGTAGGGAGTATCTTCCCACCTCAGTTACCCCAGTTTAGGTATTCCCTCATATGCTTACTCAGAGGTTTGTTCCCTAGGCAATTCTTGATCCTGTCAAGTTGACAGTCAACATTAACATCACAGTTACGAACATACTGTTAGATTTACACCCAAGTATTTTGATCTTTTCCTCTTTTTTTGTGCTAAAAGAATTTTTAGAGGAAAATGAAATTAGAAAGCTTAGCAATTACAAAGAAGAAAAGTAAAAGGGGGAAACATTAAGCTGTGTAATTGAAGACATAATCCAAAGGCAGAATAGCACAAGCGCAGAATGCAGTTTGTTACGAAGGCATAAAGAGAACCCAGAGGCTTCTTTAGAGGAGCAAACGTGGGAACAATCTGAGCCTCACAAGAAGAGCCTGGGAGCCTCTGAGGCAGAACTGATTGTCCACAGAGCTGACTCCACCAGGCTGCCCCAGCCCTTGCCACCACCCCACACCATATACCCCGGGGGACGGGGGTGGGGATGGGAGGCGGGGGGCAGGAAACAAGAAGAGGAGACGGGGAAAGCAGAGCTCAGATATTGCATGTCTCCTCTGTTGGTCCCAAAGCCACCATGAGGAGCTGAGACGCCACCTGTTCTGAGAAGGCACAGGCTGTCAGACAGACCCAGGGGAGGTACCAAACAAAGAACTCAGCTTGCTGATGAGCCGTTTATTGGTGAAGGTTGAACTCTGAGAGCAAGGGTTTCAGAAACTGGAGATAATGTGAGTTAAACTACAGTTTGGTAGAAAGAAGGAGAAATCCCAGGGGGTGAGTGCCTAGACCAACAAGAAGGAAACCCAGAGGAAGGTTGTTGGTGTGGTTTGGTTCATGTGGAGCAGTCTCCAGCACAGGTATCTTGTGCCATGGTGTTGAGGGTTGGCACAAGGCAGTGGGCTGTCTTACTCAAGCTGTATCCTCACCTCTTACCTAACTCATGAGAAATCAACACTTGCGGTGCAAATCAAGGAAAGGGGGCTGAATTCCATACCCATGCCATCTCCCCCTTCCTCCAAAGAGGAAGGACTCACAGGAAAGACAAGAGAGATCTCATCAGGTCCTTCAAAAGGGATGGCTCAAACAGGCCTAACCAGGAGGTTACAAGTACCTGGGAACACATAAACTTTGCGTGCCAATTGGCCAGCTGCAAGGATCAAATATTCAAATGGATCACAGAAACAAACAAACAAACAAAAAACCCAATCTGGATGGTGGTAGAGCTCACCTACAATCCTAGCACTCAGGAGCCAGAGGCAGGAAATCTCTTAATTCAAGGCCAGCCTGGTCTACAAAGTGAGTTCCAGGATGGCCAGGGCTACACAGAGAAACCCTGTTTCAAAAAACCAAAAAGAAAAAAGAACCCCTCCTTCTCTCATTTTTCAAGACACATTTCTCTGTGTAGCCTTGGCTGTCCTAGAGTTAACTCTGTAGACCACCAGTCTGACCTCAAACTCATAGAGATCCACCTGCCTCTGTCTTCTGAGTGCTGGGATTAAAGGTGTGTGCCACCAACATCAGGCCCCAAAACTCTTTCTTGTCACTTGTGTGTGTGTATGTTTGCCTATGCACATTTACATGCGTGTGGTTGCATGTGTGTGTGTGCTTGTGGAGGCCCAGGGTTTACATCAAAATCTCCCTTGCTCATCCTCATACTATTCATTGAGATCGGGTCTCTCAATAGAACCCAGAACTCACCGATTTGGGAGTGTTACTAGCCAGCTGACTCTGCCTTCTGAATGCTGGAATTAGAGGTGGGCCCCCATACTCACCTGCCTCGGTAGACATTGCACTCATGTGAGCACAACATTCACCTGGCATGTGAGTTCTAGGAAGCTGAACTTTGGTCTTCATGTCTGTGGGCCAAGTATTTTAACCACTGAGTCGTATCCCCAGCCCAAATCCTTCTTTAAAAAAAAAATGACAGCAAGATCAATTTACACACATAACCTCCTTTGACCTTACAACCCAATAAGGTCAGGACTATGTACTAGTGTGTGCATTCATCTAAGTGCATATGTGTGTGTAAGTGTATATGCACATGTGTGCGTATGGAAGTCAGATGTTAACTTCAGTTGTCAGTCATCAGAAGTTGTCCCCCTCTGTTGATGAGATAGGGTCCTTCACTGTCCTTGACTCACCAGTTAGGATGGCCAGCCAGCAAGCCTGAGGTATCCTCTCTTTCCACATCCCCAATGCTGGGATTACAAGCTTGCAACACTGGGAACAGCTGTGTAAGTAGGTACTGAGGGTCACACTCATGCTTGTGTGACAACTACTGAATCATCCCTCCAGTGGAAGGGCAGAACTCTCACCTCTATGGAAAGTTTCTCAAAATAGAAAAATTGGAACTTAGAGCAGGGAACAACTTGCCAAAGGCTTGGGGGTGCATAGTGACAACAGGATATGGCAGAGACTACTGGAGGGGAGAACCCACCGTAGCCTGTGCTAAGCCCCAGCCCCTTTGTGTGCCCATTGGAGCATCTCAGAGCCAGCTAGGAGGTCTCTTGTTAAGACTGCCATTTCCTCCCCATGAAATGCAGTGAGCTGGCTTTTGAGTCTGCAGCTGCAGAGTCCAGGCTCTTCTGGAGAAACGGAAAGAGAAGGCCAGTAACAGGTGCACTAACCACACACTCTATGTCCTCATACCTTGGAGCCTCGCTCTTGTCTGCAGCACCTACCACATTTCACATTCTGGATTTAGGCAGTCCATCTCTCTGTGGTGTCTTTCCAGACCAGTTGTCTCCAACAATAGAGATGTTTGTTTTCTTCCTGAAAATCTTCTTTATCTTCTTGATAAATATTTGTCAGATGAGCCTCTGTATTTGATGTGGGATTCCCCTCTGTATGCTATGAATATGTTTTATTATCATTGGTTAATAAAGAAGCTGCTTCAGCCTATAGCAGGGCAGAATATAGCCAGGTTGAAAGAGATATATAGAGAGAGGAGGTGGAGTCAAGGAGATGCCATGTAGCTGCCAAAGGAGAACCTTACCCAGGAAGCCACAGCCTCATGGCGAGACACAGAGTAATAGAAATGTGCTATTTTAAGAAATAAGAGCTAGCCAATAAGAAGCCTGAGCTAATAGAACAATCAGTGTTGTAATTAATATAGCTTCTGTGTGATTATTTGGGTCTGGGCAGCTGGGAAACAAAAGAGCAGTCTCGTCTACAAATGGCACCTGGGTGACTGGAGCTAACACACATGGCCTGCCACCCACTTCAGTCTGGGTCCCTGTACACCCACTCAGAGTTAGGAGGAAAGTAGCTGAGAGCACACCAGCATCTCAGCACTCTCTGCCTGGCCAACCTGCTAGATTGGGTCACTAGGCATGCACAGGCAGGGGAGCATAGCAGATTCCCACTGCCATACACAGAGATATTTCCAGGCTGTGCAGTACGCTGCATGGCAGAGTTAGCTTTTACTCAGATAAAAAGGGTTATATGCTTCATGCTCCTTCCCAGAATTGAGGTGGTGAGCACAGCTCTTAACCAGCAGTCCCAGAGCTGGTGGAAAACATGCCTCCTCCGTATTGAAAGGCTGAGAGAGGTGGAGCCAGCCTCCAGGGCCACTGTGACCACACTGCTTACCTTTTAAAAATGATCCTAGTCAGAAAAGGATTTCAGATACGTAATAGGACAGATTCGGACATAAAACACCTTTAAACGAGACACAGTGTGTTCAAAAAAATGTATGTAGGCTTGGGAGAGAGAAGAAAAAGAGTATAGACAGTTATAAAAAGAAATAGTTTAAAAAAATAAAACAAAGTCTTTAAAGAGACAAACATAGATTAAAGAAGTAAAGAAAAAATAAGCCATGTAAAGATAGAATATATACAGAGAGTCTGGATTATATATATTATTGTGTTTTCTTTGAATTTTTTGACTTCAGAGAGACATTTGATTCTGGGGGCTGCTAAGTTAAATCTACATAAAGGCATCTTGACTTCAAAATTTGGGTCTAAGGATATGTTACTTGGAAAAGATGTTCTGTTTTGTTTTCACAGAAGATGAGAACCTGTTGATTCCTTTCAGGCTAATGTGGTTTGATGTAACAAGACCACGCTGAAAGTTCTCTGTGAACCCTAAAAATACTGTGACCAACAAAAAGCAGGAAGCAGTTTGAAAAATAAAACTACACCTAAATTCCCAAAATGATTGCTATCAATGTTTGTTTTCATTTAAAAGGGGTTGGGTATAAATCATTAATGGTCACAGTCAATCTCTTTTTTTAAAATATAAGGGAGATATGATATAGAGATGAATACTTTGCATTTGTATGGATCTTGATCTATTGATTCAAATTTAAGGTCAATTTTGTTATATGTATTTCTGTTCTTGTTTAAGGTATTGTGTTTGGACAGCTCATTTAAAAATGTAATATATAATTTTAAATTGTAGATTAATATGTAGTCATTTATAACATTCAAACTTGTAGTCATGCTAGTTAGGTTTTCTAGATATATAGAGTTATAATTCAGTTAAGTAGATAATCTTCAACACCTCAAAGACCTACAGAATATGGCATTTAAAATGTTTTAAGAACTTAGATTTTTCTTAACAGTGAGACATGTCTGCTCCTGGAATCATCAATTCCTTCAGAGAGGTTGATGGGCATTGAAGAAACTCGCTATGGATTTTGCCTTCAGTGTGACCAGGCTAGCCATTTGGGCAAGAAACTGCTCTTGCCTGGACTGCTTGACGGTATGCTGTATGAACTGGACATGCAAGACCCACAGAAAAGTGACTGTTGAACCTTTCAAAATATGGGATGGTCCTTCAGGATTCCTGCGTTACAGAAGAAACTGCCAGACATTCTGCAGGGCACAGAAGAAAGTAACTGACAAACTGCCAAGGTAGGCAAATTTCCTGCTTCATGGAAAAGTCTGCCAGGTGCTATGGGCATGTAGGCTGAAGATGGGTGCCCCAGTGTTACAGAAGAACTTTGGGTGACTGTCCAGGCAGCAAGGTGTCTCTGTCAATTCTAAAGTTTTGGAAGTTGCTTACAATGCCCTTCCTGTTTACTTAGGTAATATTATATCCT
>LOEQ01000532.1:529059-551681 GCA_001685075.1 Bramus lutescens
TATTGGCTAACTCTTACATATTCATTTAACCCATTTCTAATAATCTGTATCGCCACTTGACTCCCAGCATTCTATTTGGTCTACTCCACCTATCTAAGCTCTGCCCTATCAGAAAGCCAAGGCAGTTTCTTTATTAACCAATGAAAGTAACACATAGACGGATGACCCTCCTACACCATTCCTACAAGGTGATCTTGAGGCTCTGCTGGGCAGCCTGAGCCTCTGGGGTCAGCCTGGTGCTCCATCAACCCCTGGCTGAACGGCTCCACTCCAGGCAGTGCTGTCTTGGCAATGCCCCTTGTGGGTTGGCATTTTCCTGGTCGCCTCTTCTCCTCTGTGAGGCATTCATATGTGCCTGGCACTGCGGGATTCAGAACTTCGCCCCAGGTGCCTTTTCGTCTCTGCTTCTCTAGTCTTCAAACTTGGCAACACAGTATTGGGATTGGGAGTTAGCTTTGAGGGAGCTGGAAATCTTCCACCTCTGCTTCTGGGGGGTACTTGTACCTGGAGTCAGGGTGTTCCCTCCAGGGGCTGTATACACCTAGAGTGGGGGGAAGGGTTTGGAGACTTTGTGAAACTGGAGTCGGAGGTGGGTCCCTGTGTGGACTTGAAGCCAGGAGAGCCTGTAGGTGCTTGTACTTGGGGTCTGAGACCCTTGGAGTTGGAGGACTGCCAGGCCCTGTCCACAGATAAGAACTTGTGCCTCGGCTGGCCTTTTCCTGCTTCCTAGCCATGTTTGTGCCTGCCTTTCTTGAGAATGTAGTCTGTGCCTTCACTATGCTAACAATCCAGAACCATCCAGCCTTTCTCCTGTACCCTGTGGGTGAGGGCCATTTTTTCCCCTCCCACAGTGGGAGCAGCAGTGAGCTGAGCGCCCACTGACTGATTAGGATAGTTGTTCCAAGAGCCAGGACTGGCATATTTTCAGCTTTTATTCTGTAAAGGAGGAAACTAAGTCCTTTGCCTGGCATCTGCCTAGGGTCTCAAACCCATCCCATCTGCCATCTGAGAAACATCTCAGCTCTTCTCACAGCCCCCAGGCTCAGGGCGATGCCTGGCTCTGCAACCCTTGGAGTCAGAATGAGAATGCTGAGCAGTGGTGATGGGCATGACAGCAGAGGGCATCTCTGGAGGACTGGGAAGCCCAGAGGCCAGACCCTCAGCTTGCTTGGGGGTAGACGAGGCTGCTGGATGACTCTATTCTGTATCCATTTTTCACCTCAGCATGCAACGATCCTGCAGCCTGGGAAGACAATAGAATCTAGCAGGAAAAGTGGGCTAGCCTGGAAGGTCGGGCTGCTCCAGGTACTGTTAGACACGTTTGCACTTGAAGAATATCCAGCCTGGGTCCTCCCCTTAGCAAAATTTCCCCTCTCTAGACTTGTCTTGGAAATACGCCTCCGTAGTGGTACGCTAAGTGCAGGCACCCATGGTACTCGGGCCACACTCTGCTCCTGGTTGACTCTGGAGGAAATGGAAATAGTAACACTTGTAGGAGCGGCCTGCATTTCCTGGCCAGGTGGTCCTCACACCATCCCACAGTGCTTCTGCGAGGCAGGTGGGCCAAGACAGATGCTATGGTCAGCTGCATCCCCGGTACCAGGAGCTGTGCTCACAGCAACTCTAGTCGTTGGGAAAGAATGAAGGAAGAAGAAAGACATGGTTTATGGGGGCTGGTGAGACAGCCCAGCAGGTGAAGGTGCTCAGCACAAAGGCTGACAATGTAAATTTGCTCCCAGGGACACACATGATGGAAGGAGAGATTTGACTCCCGCAAGTTGTCCTCTAATCTATACATGCACTCCAAGGCATGCTCATGCCCACATATATACACGTACGCATGCGTGCTCACACATGCACAAACAAACATAAGAAAGAAAACAACATGGTATATGGGAACTGTCGGCCCTCAGAAGGACTCTGGAGGAGGACAGCTACCGTATTTGTGTCCTGATACTTCACTGTGACTTCTTTCCATCTTCAAGAAGAGCCAGGTATGATGGCACTTAGGAGCCTGAGGTCAGAGGGTTGCCCTAAGTTTGAGGCCACCCTGGGTCTATGGAGTGAGTTCTAGGCCAGCCCAGGCCACAGAAGGAGGTCCTGTCTCAAAAACCAAATTAAAATAAATAGCAGCAACAATGCAGAAAGTACACAGGGAGGGGAAGCTGAGCTGAGCTGAGCTGGAGTTTTTGAAAACCCAGTCCAGCCTGATCTTCTAGGCATTTGCACTAGGGTCCAGGGTGATAGAATTAGGTATTTTCTGTGGTACCTCTGAAGCATCCATGTAGACATTCCAGCTGGCCTTTGGGTCTGGAGCCAGCTCAAGACTGTCTGGAAGAGGGTGTGCGAGAGGCATGTCTGTCCTTGACTGTCCCTCCCCTCCATTGCTCACCCCTGCACAGCCTCCTCTTGCTCTTTCCTGCACGACACCAGCATCTGCTAACAACTGCACTTTCTTCCCTGAGTTTGACAAACAGTACCCTTGGTTTTCGAGAGGATATTTATATCCCGTGGAAAGCATAAACAACCATTTGACTGCCATAGTAACATTTTGGGGATCTTTTTTTTTTTAACAGCCTCATTAAATCTGCATCTTTTGCAATTTGTTGCTTACAGCCCGCACATACACATTTGGGTGATTTTGCTTTCTGTGTCTGCTTTCTTATTCCTTTTTGGAAACTTGGTGCAGGAGGGAGAAACCGAAGAAGGTATGGAAGCCTTTGGAAGTCTGTGAAGGGGAAAGGTGGCGAGTACCAAGAACGGTGGGCTCCAAAAGCTGTCCAGGGCTAAACACTACATCTGCTCCCCGTGAGACTTTGTGGCTCCTGTTAGGAAATAAACATGGACCCAGAAGCAGGTGGATTGCAACACACAGAGTGCCCACTCTAGAAAGGATGGAGATTACAGTATCCTGTGCAGCTTTTGCAGGTGAAACCAGCCCTTGGCTTGGAGGCATAGGCAGAATAGGAGGAATTGGGACTGTCTGAGCACTTAGATTCCATCCTTGGCTTGTGTTGGCTTGTGTATTGGTCACTTTCCTGGCACTGGGACAAAGTCCTCACAAAAGCACCTCTCCTGGCTCACAGTTTAGGGGTATGGCTCATCATGGCCCGGAAGGCATGGCAGCAGGAACTTGTGAGGTGGCTGGTTACATCACACCCACGATCAGGAAGTAGAGAGCAGTGATGTTGATACTCGGCTCACAGCCTTTTGTTATACAGCTTGAGACCAGTCTGGAATGGTACTGCCTACATTCCAGCCTGTGGAATGGTACTGCCCACATACAGGGTCTTCCCACTTTAATCAAATCTAGAAGATGACTCACAGACATGCCTAGAAATCTGTCTCTTCCTGTGAAGTTGACAGTATTAACTGTTATAATGTGACTTAGGGTTCTGGTCCCAGCAACACCCCCCCTACACACACACACACACACACACACACACACACACTCCATTGGGACTCTGTTGCTACCTTTACCAACCATATATTTAGTTGTGTCAGTGATTTCCAGAAATCATAATTCAAATGTATAAAGAAGAAGTTGGAGAGCCCCATGGATCCTTCTAGGCTGAAGCATGCGTGGTCACCCACAGCCTTACATGTTTGCAAACGCTTCTTTTAAAATTTAAGTAAGTTTGGACTGTTTTGCTTTTATTATTTTATAATCTTTTTTAAAAAAACTTTGTTTTGCATGTATGAGTGTTTTGTCTGCACGTATGTATGTGTACTACATGTGTGAAGAGCCCATGGAAGCCAGAAGAGGGCACTGGATTCCACTGGAACTGGAGTGACAGTTACAAGCTGTAATGTGGGTGCTTCTAACCCTCTGTAATTCCAATTCCTGGGATCTGGTGCCCTCCTCTGGCCTCTGAGGTCACTGCATGTACATGGTGTGCTTAACACTGGTACACATAAAAATACATTTTAAAAAAGCTCAGATATTTGGGAAGAAACTCTCCCCCGCTTGCCCTCCTCTAGTCAGCGAGGCAAGAACATGGCCCCCGGCACCCTGGTCCCCATCACCTGAAGCAGGCATCAAGCTTCAGTCACAGCACCAGATGGGACTTTTAGACTCCTTTACTTTAGGCGTATAGACTTGGTGGACTAACTCAAGAGCAGAAGCGTGTGCCAGCTCTACATAGGGGTCGCCTGTTTCACCGTGGAGTGCCAAGTCCCCTCCCACTCACCCCTGGAGTGTGTGTCAGGAGAGGGAGCAGCTGTGGGATGTGTCCATAGGAGCTGAACGCCCACCACAGCACTGCCATTGCTCTCCTTACCTCATGGCCATCACATCCCGAGCCTGCCTCCAGATGAAGCCGTTGATTGCCTGGAAGCCACTCAGAATAAATCCCTCCCTCTAGGCTTCATTCCCAGTCAACAACAAGGTGACAGAGTTTCAGCGGGAGCAATGGGGCACTGCAGAGCAGGGGGCTGCACCAGGAGACGGCTGAGATGAAAATGGGGAGGCCAAGGCCACCTGCAGGCCTTGGAGTCTCCCTGCTGACACCTCGGGCGGCCATGGGGAGAATCTCTAAGGGCATTTTTGTGCTGCTCGGCTCTTGTCGAGTGAGTCTACCTGCACCCGTAGACCTTGCTCCCTCTCCACAGCCGGCTGTTGGCTGTCAGGCTGCTAACAGGCTTCTCTGGAGAGCATGCTGGTCCCTAGGAGGGGATCGAAGTGCAGCGTTGTCCCCACTGTCTACTTCCATTTGCAGGGCTTTCCTTGGAGAGATGTGTCTCATGACCTTTGTGTTTGTGCAGATACGAAGGAGGACTCTAGGACTAAGGGGATGAGGGGGATGGTGGTAATGCCGCTGGGAAAAGCAACATGGTGCCATGCCACAACAGCAACAGCCAGGGAGCTCTCTTCAGAGATCTCCCCTCGGGCAAAACCGGGACTCGTAGCTTAGACAAGGAAACCCATTTCAGAGTGAGCCAAATATGAAGCAAAGTTAGGCTTGTTGAAAAGAAAGGAAAAAAGCGCTCTCAGAGAATGAGGCCATCTGACTTGGCAGGTGTGCGCCCTGGAGAATCAGATTCCTCTGCACACACGTGTGGGATCTGTGGCTCTCAAGCTAGTGCTCAGGAGGTTGCTAAGAAACTACCCTGTTTCTTTCTACCCTTGCCCAGAGAGTGTAATTTGTAACAAGCTTTAGAGTTTTTCTCAGTCAACACAGTTGTGAGTTAGATTTATAAGGTGTCTTCTGCATCTGAGAGACTGGAATGCTAGCAACAGCTCACCCGCAAGTAACCACAGCCTTGATCGATTACAGCCTTTTGACAGTCTTAATTGAAGCGTCTTGGGTTACGCTTCATCTGGCCCTTAAATAAGCACGGTTTCTAGTCTTTGATAAGACGCCGTTCAGAAGACACACCTTGTCTCAGGGAGCCTTTGTCAGCAGTATCTGGAGTCTGCCCCTTTTCTTCAGTAAAAGCAGATCTGGTCCCAGTCTTCCCTCTCCCAGCCTTTTCTCCCTTCCTATGTCACCCGGATCTTTCTGTCCTGCCTCGGGGAAAGACGTCCTGCATCTGCCATGGCTGGCTCATAGCGTCCTGTGTCTCTAGGTGCTTTCCCTTTTGGTCCCCTGCTAGATGTGTGTAGATTTGTGCTTGAGATTAGCAGGGTGGGGTATGGATTGGGGTCTTTCTAGGGTGGGATTGGCTCTAATAGGACTGGAATTCAGGGAAACCCAGCAGCATGAAACTGCTCCTGCCACCTCCAGCGAAGTCCAGCCTAGGTGCAGAGACTTCCCAAAGGGTGTGAAAGCTGAACACCTTCACTGCGAGCAAAATACTGCCCTGAGTCTGTAGACCTGTTTATGTTTGTTTGGTTTTGTTTTTAACAGATTTCTTCTGTTTCCCTTTTTAATTATTCATTTTCCTTTTTAATTTTATGTGCATTGGTGTTTTTTGCTTGCATGTGTTTCTGTGTGAGGTGTCAGCTCTTGGAGCTGCAATTACAAACAGTAGTGAGCTGCCATGTGGGTGCTGGGAATTGAACCCAGGTCCTCTGGAAGAGCACCCTGTGCTCTTAACCACTGATCTATCTCTCTAGCCCCAATTCTATATTCTTTTAAACAGCAGCGTGCATGTAGAGTGGGTGGGTAGTGGTCGCATGTGTGTAGAGTGGGTAGGTAGTGATCACACGTGTGTAGAGCAGGTGAGTAGCAGTCACATGTGTGTAGAGCGAGTGGGTAGTGGTCACTTTTACATCTTTGGTTCCTCAAAACAGCAGACTCTGAATTGTGCTGAGTTTAGGCTCCAGCTGTCTGTCCGTCCACTGGCCTGAGTTGGTTCTCAAGGCTTTCTGGGTCCCAAATAAAAGCCCCTCTGGGGGCTGTCCTCACTAGGGACTTTATCCCATCTCCACTTTTGTCTTTGTAAAAGCTCATAATTTGAAGCTTAGGAAAGAATAGCTTTGCCACAAGATGGGGCAATTAGAGGCGCTTTTGTGCTGGAAGGCTTAAATTGCAGTTTAAAGATTCTTCAGCAGACTTGGGATGTAGCTCCGTTGGCGGAGCGCTTGCCAAGTGTGCATGAATCCCTGGTGTTAACTCCAAGCACCATATACATCAGGCGTGTAATTTCAGCACTTAGAATGTGGAGGCAAGGGGTCAAAAGTTCAATAGTGAAGTTCAAGGTCAGTCTGGGAACCAACAGTCACGTGGTACTTAGAGACTTCTGTGTAAGTCTTCCTTTGGAATTGTGTGGGGATTGTGCCCGGGACTGGGCTGTGAGTGCCTCTGTCCACCCACACTCAAAAGTAAAGGCTCTGTCACATTAAAGGACAAACCACTCTCAATTCTGTTTGAGCACTCTGGTCTTGTGCTGTGGGCTGTATTTCTAAGACGTGGGGCCCAATCTCAGCAGGTAATGGCTTCAGAGGGTTGGTTTTCTACATCTAGTCATGAAGCTGTCTTGTGTTGATGTTGTGGAGGCCTTTGGTACTTCGGATAAAATGGATCCAGCTGGAGAGGTGAAGGATGCATTCCCCAGAGCTAGGCTGTCGGGTTTATGCTGGTTCTAATACTGTATTATCCGTCAATTTTCTTGTTGTCATGACAGATACCTAACAGGAGCAGCTTTAGTTAAAATGGTTTATTTTGGCTCACAGTTCAAAGTAGACAGTCCACTGTGGAGGGGAAGGCACAGAGGCAGGAGCATGAGGCTGCTGGCCTGATTGTCTCCAGTCAGGAAGGGGAACAAGATGCAAGTTGGTCCTCACTTTCTCCTTCGTGCATTCTGGTACTCTGGACTGTGGGGTGGTGCCCCCCCACATCCTGGGGATGGTCCCCCATCTCAGTCAAGTCTCTGGGAGTAGCCTCACAGATGCTCTGAGGGCATTTCCGTGATGGGCTTAAATCCAGTCAAGTTGACAGTGAGGACTAACCACTGTGTGACCTTGGAAATGGACCTGTAAACCACAACAACTTCCCTCTGTGACTTAGATTTCCCTTGGGGTCCATGGGGTTAATAACAACAGATTGCATGAAGCTGGTGTCCAAGAACAAATAAATTATCATTTGTGAAGGAGACAGAGCACACTCTTTAAAGCATGGTAAATGATGTGTGTATGTTAAATTGGACTTTCTTATATTTATGGCTAAACAAGCGAAGTGTTCCCTTGGCAGTACTTTTGGAGCTAATACTTGTGAAGTATATTGAAACATGGACAGGAGACAACAGATGGATCCCTCAATCCCTCAGCTCCTGGCCTGGGGAGACATGAGTGCCCTGCCTACACCTCTTCAGGCCTTCGCCCTTCTGATCTCCTGGGCCTGCTGCTCCTTGCTCTGTCCCAGCCCCGTGCTCACTGTCAAATGAGGATGCTGAAGTCTGTGCCTTTGTTTTTCTTGTACTTCTGAGCAGTGCCGTCGTCTTGGGATCAGTTTCTGTACCCCAGCTCCCCTTTCTCATTTTCTTCTTTCTCTTCTCTCCCAGCAGGGCGTGGGTGGGTGCACGAGGGATGGGAGGGCTATAATTAGCATCCAGGGAGAAGCAGTTCCAGCCTGCATGCTTTTCTGGGACAGCAGTACAGTGAGGAGGACATGGGTATCCAGGGACCAAGCGCTCTGCTGCCATCCACCCCAGCTGTCCTGCAACCTTTTGCCCCAGTGCATACCCAAAGTCAAAGCAAGCAGAGGGCCCGAAGGTGGGGCACGGAGCTCTGAGAGTCCCATGAGCTGGGCCGTGTATCCGTGAAGGACCATGGGTCTGTTTGAGCTGTACCTTTAGTGCCTTCTAGCTGGATGTGTTTATGTTTATGAGACTGAGAGGCAACCACTCACCCAGGTGTCCAAGTGGGTCCATCTGGGAAGGAAGTCTGGTGCTACGCACACTGCACACACACAGACCAGGAGGAGCCGGCTCCCACGTTGAGCAGGGAGCATAAAAGTAGGTCCCTGGCAGGGATGAGAGGTCAGGTAGAGGAGAAGTTGCATCCACACCTGTCTGTTAGGCCATTTGGTTCCCAGTGACATCACTTTCACCATCGTCCTAGCTCCTTCAGTCTTGCTGTGGCTAAGGAGCTGTGTTTAAACAGGGGTCTGGCCTACGTTAGAGGTCTTAGCTTTACCCCTTTGTTTGGGCTGGAAGAGCCAGACATGTCCCTTGAGCCTTGTAGAGCCTTTGGCTTCTCCAGAAGTCAAGGCCAGTCTGAACCACCCCCTTTTTGATTGCTTCTTTGGACTTTCCAGTTATTTTTAAATGCTAGAGTAGGATTATGAGAATAGCAATGTGTTTTCTGTGTTCAGCCTGTCCTGTGAACCCCTGTGACCCTCTGGTTAAGTTCATTTGAACATATGAACAAAAAATTGAAGCCAGAGTTTCAAAGACTGAGGCCTGAACCAATTGCACACATGGCTTCTGCACACAGGTGCACAGGTACAGAATAATTTTCCCACTTCTCTTCTCTGTCTGAGGGTTCCTCGTGTGTCTCAGCTGGTCCCTGTCCCAGACTGCATCCCGGAACTACTGACTGCCCTGTTGCTTTCCCCTAGTCCTCATTTCCTAAGGAAACCTCTGTCCTTTCTTTCCCTCTCCTTCTTTTCCATCCCCTTCCTCTCCTGTCCTTGACAGGGATTTACCCTATAAAGCACAGACTCGCCTATAACTTGCTATGTAAGCTTGGCTAGCCTTGAACTCACAGTAATCCACTGTCTCCATTTCTCAGGTGCTGGGATTTTAGGTACACACTGGGCTGCAGGCCTCACTTTGCACCACCCTTCACCGAATGAAGATTCCCAGAGTCTCCAGAGAGAGGCACTTTGTAACATTCTAGTTACGGTTTTGAACTTACATGATTTAACCTGCAGAGAAGTGATCCCAGGCTTTTAAACTCAACCTTTAAAATACAAATTGATCTTTAGCTGTGCCACAAAACTGATGACAGCATCTGCCCCAAGGCGTGCTCCAATGGCCATCTCTACCTCAGGTAGCGTGGCTGTTCTGGAAATGCAAGGATAAGCTCTTCCATTCCGATGAGTGGAGCTGGAGATTCGTTCTACTTTTGGGGTGTTCATTGACACCCACATTGATGGTCACAAAGTGTGTTACATGAATGAAGAATGAGCCACCCAGAATGTCACTTGCAGCCAAGGTTGGTTCTGCCTGTGTGGGGCTGTGTGGCTCTCCTCCTATTTGGAGACTACAAAGGTTGTATTATCTGCTTTTGACTTAGTGCTTGAGATGGAAGGAAGGCAGAGGGAAGTGAGGAAGCCCAGGAGTAGTCCCCCAGGGGCTTTCCTCAGCCGGAGAAAGGAAGTTGAGAGGTAAAAACGGGGCTGGATTCATCGTTGCCTCCACACAGGCTATGCATTTACCACTTCTGCCCAACCCAAAGCATCCTGACTGCAGGTGGGCACCCTCATGTGCACTGAACCTCTGTTTGTCCTGTTAGTTCTCAGTGGCACCCTTAAAGGTATGGCAGACATGGATGGCCTAAACCTGTCCCCAAGCAGTGACACAGGCACCCTGCTCTTCCTGCTGCACTCAACGAGGATGCCCTTTGCATGCCATGGAGTGTGGTACCCATTCTCCTCTTCATTAATCTCCAGAGTGTCGAGGACACCACACTCTGGTTTGGAGGACAGAAAGAATGTGACAGCCATTTCCTCGGCCTTGTTGCTTCAGTAGGCGTCAGAGAGTTGGGTGGCATAGGCAACCATGTCTGGCAGGACCTGGGACCCGTGCAAAGAGGGACATCTGTGAAGTTGGATAGAAGAGGCTCCCCTCCACACAGTGACCTGTGGTGTGAACTTGTGCTCAGAACTTAGATCGTCCACTCTCACTAGACCCTAATGACAGATGCCACTTCTTTTGGATCTCTCCCCCAATGTCCCAGGCCTCCTGGTTATGACATAAGATCCCTGCTCCCTTTAGCTACCCACTAGATGCCTTTACCCTGTTTACCGCACAGCAGAAGGGTGTCACGGAGGAGAGAGATACATGGTTGTTGTTCCCATGGGGCCATGCGGCATTCTTAGTAATTCACAGACAGCAGGCAAAGTCCCATGCAGAGCTACAAAGTCAGCTCGCTCTAAGTCACCCAGAGAGCGTGGGCTATGTATGTCCTACTTCTAGCATTCTCTCTGCATGGGGCTCATGCCCCTTGGGGCTGACGTCAAGTTATGTGGGCCGTGCTGGGAATATAAGTGGCCTTATTGTGAGGCTGCAGGCAGGAGCTGGATCAACCACTTACCACCTCCTTCATGTCAGCCAACCTGTGTCACCATGTTCCAAGTGACAGGGATCATAGCCACGAAGAAAGACCAACAAGGGAGCTTGTCAACCTGAACGGGTCAGGGAACCCAGCCACTTTGCTGTGTGTTCATGAAGCAGGCTGGATAGGGCCTCGGGGATCCAGAAACGGCAAGCATGGGAAGGAAGAGAAAATTCCACGCCTCTCCCTCAGCATGAGGCAGCAGTTATGACGCTGGTTCTCTCCCTTGCTGAATGCCATTCTCAATGATTTATGGCTCCGCCCACAAACTGCTGAGATGTGTTTATGGCACACCAGCAAACACAGTCCTGTGTTTCAGCATCCCCATGCCAACTGGACTGCCGCCTGGGTCAGCGTGGTGCACTTTCCACGGTGTGTCAGGAAACGGAATACGGTGGCTACCCACTGTCTAGCTGAACTGAAAACAGAATTTGCTTCACAAAGCCCTCAGAGATTTCCTATTAGTATCCCAGCAATAGCTGCTAAGCCTTAGGTTTATCTCCTCCTGCCAGTGCTATGCTGGCGATCATGTGGCCTTGTTCATCTTACTTTGTAGACAGTCTCTTGAAGCTGGTTTCCCTCGGTCCAGTCTACAGAGAGAAAACGAGAGCTGGGAGCAAGTGGCCAGTCTGATGCACAGTGAACTGAATTTTAAGTAATCAGGCTAGGGAGGTGGCTTGGTGGTTAAAGTGCCTATCTTGCAAGCATAAGGATTAGAGTTTGGATCCATATCTGTGAGCTCTGGGTTTGATTGAGAAACCCTGTCTCAGTGAATAAGGTGGGCATGAATGGTTGAAGAAGATTCACAATTTCAACCTGGGGCTTCCATATGCACGTGCACATGCACAGGTGTATGTGTACCCCCACACGTACCTACTCACGTGCACACATGCACAGACACACATCACACATATCCATGTAAATGGAAACAAAAAAATTGTGGTAGTTGCATCCCTAGATCTGGCCACTGCTCAAAAATCCAGCCGTGTCATTGGCTTTATCTGTCTTCCTTTCGCCGTGAACAGCTTGGTTTTTCACAGACCGTGCAAGCTGGTGGGAAAGGAAGGCCTTTGAAGCTCTGGAGAATATGTGCAGTTTTTATTAAAAAATTGCCACACAGATGCAAAAGAAAGCATGATTCCTCCAAACCAGAGCTTGCTGCTTCAAGCCAGTTTAATAGAATTGCAGTCAGTGCTTCCTGAAAATCATGTAATCACACACATGCACATGTCTTTAATCCCAGCACTCAGGAGGTAGAAGCAGGTGGATCGCTGAGTTCGAGCCAGCCTGGTCTACAGAGCAAGTTTCAGGACAGCCAAGGCTACACAAAGAAACTCTGCCTCAGAGAGAGAGAGTTCTTGACTTTAGGGTAATACAAAAGTAGTGGTGTATTCGAGTAGGAACCATATTTGCATTCTAAACCTGGGTCTTTTCTCTGACCAGCAGTATGTCAGCTGATAATCCTCCTGTTTGGAACAGTGATGTTGAGCTATGGTTCCTGGTCCGTTGCCATTGTGAGGGGAGCAGCCGACACCCTGCAGTGTCCTGTGACTGAATTAGAGCAGTCTGGTTAGGGCAGCGCATGCATTTTCCACTTAAGATGGTTTGGTTCAAGTTGAAAATGTTATAGTAAGTTTAAGAGTCTTGGTGTGTGTGTGTGTGTGTGTGTGTGTGTGTGTGTGTGTACTTCTGTGCAAAGAGGCTGTATCAGTAAAAATCTGTGAGGCCTGTCTCCCAGTAGTGAAACTGTCTTACATTATTACCTTTGAATTAGCCTAGCAATGGTTTAAAATTCCGTGAGAATGCTTAGTAAAGTTTGCTCTCTACTGGCTGCAGCTGAAGCTCGGGAGTTTCCGAGTCCCCTTACCTTACACAGTGCATGCTGGAGAGTCATGGTGGCACTGTAGGCCCCTCCCACCCATGTCTCTCCTCACATCAGTCTTCACGGGATGGGCTGCATGTGGCAGAACTCTTGGTAGCTAGATTCTTGCAAGAGTGTTGCCACTGGTATCCTGTAGAGTGTGTGTGGGGACTGCCTAGGTGTGATGGGTCTGGCAGCAGGAGGACCAGGGAACAGGAGGTCAAGGTCGGAAGGAACAGAAAAGCCAGGGCTTTTCTATGGGAGACAGCTTTGGAAGGAAGGTTGGAATGATGGGTGTGTCCTGAGAGACAGAAGCATCCAAGTGACAAGAAGCCCAGGGGATGGGAGAGCTGGGCCATGGCCTCCAACTGGGTAAGATGTCACATGCAAGAAGGGAGGCTAGAGAGGGTTGCTGGCCTGAGGCCCAAGGCTAAGAGGACCTGGCCCCTGTCAGGTGGTGGTGGCTCTGGGAGTGAACACTTGGTCTGTCTTTGGGTTTCAGGTCCAACCAGGAAGATGCCGCCCAGCGCTAGCGCAGTAGACTTCTTCCAGCTCTTTGTCCCAGACAACGTGCTCAAAAACATGGTGGTGCAGACCAACATGTATGCCAGAAAGTTCCAGGAACGCTTTGGCAGTGACGGTGCTTGGGTGGAGGTGACACTGGCCGAGATGAAGGCCTTCCTGGGCTATGTGATCTCTACCAGCGTCTCACACTGCGAGTCAGTACTCAGCATTTGGAGTGGAGGCTTCTACAGCAACCGGAGCCTCGCCCTTGTCATGAGCCAGGCCCGCTTCGAGAAGATCCTCAAGTACTTCCATGTCGTGGCCTTCCGTTCCAGCCAGACCACACACGGGCTGTACAAGGTCCAGCCCTTCCTTGACTCCCTGCAGAGCAGCTTTGATGCTGCCTTCCGGCCATCTCAGACCCAGGTGAGGCCAGTGTGCGTCTGTGTATGTCTCCATGCATGTTCATGCATGCATCTGTGTGTGTGCACTTGCATGTGTATATCTCCACACATGTCCATGCATGCATATGTGTGTGCACTTGCATATGTATATCTCCACATATGCCCACTCATGCATATGTGTGCACTTGCATGCGTATATCTCCATACATGTCCATACATGCATGTCTGTGTGTGAGCATGTGTTTATGTGTCTGTGTGTGTGTGAATGTCAGCCAAGGTGTCATTGAATGCCCTGAGGCTTTTCTTGCCTAGGGACAGGATTTAGGATGTCCTCTCTCCCTGTCCAGCCATATTTTCTCCAGTGACTTGAACAAGTTGCTTCAGGGTTGCCAGCCATTACTCTTCACCTTATGACCCAAACATGTTTGTAAGGGATAGTGGGGGTTTGAACTGTAAAGTTCTCTAACTCAAATTAAGAAGTTGTGTGCCTGGTAAGTAAGCTGAGTTCCCTCTGTGGAGAGATCTGGTTACACAGACAGACCATTCTTGATGCCCATAACTTTCTTCTAAGAAGCTCTTGCTAGGCTCCCGTTCCTAATGTTCACTTTGGCCCAAGTGTGTAATGGTCCCCTATTCTGCACAACTGGAAACATCAGGGCTTTTTGTGGGGGTCTGTTACTGTGTCTCAGGTCCATGGGCTTCTGAACTCTCTTCACAGGTTTCCCTACTGTTCTAGAACTTGCCAGACGGCTTGTGAGAGCCAGAGATGGGGTGGTGGGAAGGCATGGAAAGCTACAATCTTGCCTGGGAACTTGTCTGCCTTTGCCTGTTGAAACAGTGTTCTTCCCTACGGTCTTGTCAGAGCTGGGGTCAGACTTGCTCCAGTTCCCAGGAGTAACCCAGTGCTGTCTCCTTTGTACCACCATTGTGACTCTGCCCTGAACACACAGATGCTCAGGCACATGCATGTGTGTCTATGGGCATGCACACACACATACACGTGTGCACATGCACACACAGGTACATGAACTCTCAGTGTGCAATCTTGGCAGCTATCGTTCTAGCAAATGTTACCCTTTGCAGAAGGTTTTGCAGAGTCCTCAGAAGACCCCAGAATCTACTAGCAAACGAAGCCATTTTTGTGTGTGACATACAAGTACATTATTTTCATCAAAACAGGAGTCAGATTAACCAGAGAAATAGCTCTGGAGAGGGATTATGCAAATAAGCAAGAGATGTTTGTCTACCATACGTGCTACCTGGCACACCCTGAGTGGCTTGTCACACAGAGGGGACTCGGGGATAGTGCTGTGTGACAGAGATGCTGGCTGTTTTCCCCAGAGGAGAAAGAGACTCAGATTCTTTCTGGCCCTGCTGAGATGCGCTTATCAGTGTGGTTGAAGATCGTGTGGAAATGTTCTCACTCATTCACTGAGGAAGAGGACATTTGTGTGCCTGAAAAATAACAGATGCATGGTCCAGTCAAGAAGCCAGGCAGGGGAAGAGCAGGGAGCGGGGGCACCTCCATGTTGTCTTCCCTGTTCCTATGACCTCCTTAGATTGTCCATTTTGTTAGATGGTTCCACACGGGGCTTTGGATGTCCCATAAGCTTCAAGGAGTCAGGGACTGTGAGGAACTGGGCATGAAGGTCTGGCTGCCGCACACGCAGGCCACCTTGTCCATTCCTGTACCGAGCAGAGGCAGGGCCACATCCTGAAGTCACTGTCAAGATTTTCCAACAATAAAATCCAAGGGGCAGAGTGTGTCAGTGCATACCAGTGAGGTGTGGCTGATGCTTTTTTAGGAAAAAAGATTTGTTTTTATTTTATATATATGAGTGTTTTGCCTGCATGTGTGTAAGTATGCTACATGTGTGCAGTGCCCACAGAGATCAGAAGGGGGCATTGGATCCCCTAGAACTGGAATTCTACAAGGTTATGAGCTACCATGTGGGTGCTGGAAACCAAACATGGGCCCTCTGCAAGAGGAGCCATCTAAAAAGCCCTGAGGCTGATGCTTTTTCAAAATAGAGCCAAAGGCACTGTTACCAAAAGAATGGGTCACGAGTGCAGAGCTCACCTTCCAGGGTGCCCGTGCTGGGCCATGGACTAAGGCGGCTCTTCAGGAGAACCTCATGCCCTGAGCTGACTCAAACCTACCGAGAGACACTCAACCGCCATCTCTAGGAGCTGGGGTCCTTGAAAGTTGTTCCGCACGTGGCCAAAGACGGCTTCCGATGTTCTGTGGTCCTCTTGTGCGTCCTGTCCCTTCTTTCCTGTGGCCACAAGGCTGTAGCAGTTGAGGACAGAGAATTATTCCAATCGATTTTGTTCACAAAATAGGCAATGGTTTGATGGTCCTCCGTTTAGAGCACTGTGTCGAGTGGAAATCCGTGTGTCTGCATGTCATCCTACTTTACTGCAGATGCACACTCTCACAGCTCATAACTGTGGAATGGAACCAGGGAGGGAATTGTGATATGTACTGTATGGTCTCAGTGTACTCCCCAAAGCCGCACAAACACTTAAGTGTGAAAAACCAACTTGGAGTCTTTTTATTTTATTTTTTTTCTTTGAAAAGGTCATAAAATCATGTTATCAAGACGTTGACATAGGTGAAGGACAGTTAATTGCTCAGGGTGTCAGAGCTGGAGCGATGGCTCAGTGGCTCAGAATGCTTGCTGCTCTTACCGAGGATCCAGGTTCACTTCAGAGCACACATTGGACAGCTCACAACCACTCGTACATCCCGTCCCAGGGTCAGATGCCTCTGGGCCCTGTAGACACCTTTGTAGTTGCCTTTTTTGTTTGTTTGTTTGCTTTTGCTTTTGTCCCCCCAAATAAATACATAGAGACTTATTCTTACCTACAAATGCCCACCCTTAGCTTGGCTTGTTTCTAGCCAACTTTTCATAAATCATCCCATCTGCCTTTTGCCTTTTTTATTCTATATACCTTTCTTTCCTCCTTACTCTGTGGCTGGCTGGGTGGCTGCATGCCTGGCCCCAGCATCCTCCTCTCCTCCTTTTCTTGCTTCTCAATTCCTTCCCTAGACTTCTCTCCTATTTATTCTCTTTGCCTGCCAGCCCCGCCTGTCCCTCTCCTACCTGGCTATTGGCCATTCAGCTCTTTATTAGACCAATCATGTGTTTTAGGCAGGCAGAGTAACACAGCTTCACAGAGTCAAATAAATGCAACATAAAAGAATGTACCACATCTTTGTGTCATTAAAGAGATATTCGACAGCATAAACAAATATAACACATCTTAAATTAATATTCTGCAACACATCTTCATTTATGTTCACATATGCCCCCCCACACCTACACACACAATGACACAAATTGGGACTGGTGACCCTGGGCCAATGATATAAATCACTGATATGGGACACAGTCATACCTGGCTCCATCCCTGTGATGTAGGGTTTTGACATAACCCAAGGATCTAGGGTTCCAGATACTCATAGTCCCTGAAGATGGGCCTGGGATAGTGGCTCTGAGCCTGTTCTCTCATACCAGGGAAGATCACAGACACAGCCAGTGTGGGATTGTGCAAGGAGGATAGCAAGAACCACGCCATAGCTGATAAAGGACTGTCTGCTGCGGGTCAGGGTGTAGGTGAGTGCACCCATGCTTCCTAGCTGAGTCCTCCCTAGAGCAGCAGTGCGGTTATGTTAACCCTTCGCAGGTAAGGAGACTTCAGGTCAGAGAAGCAAGGCGACTTCGTCATGGTCACACAGCCTTCTGAAGGTGTTGCTGAGAGCCAGGCTCACAGTGCCCTGTGAGAACTTGCCTTTTTCCTTTTCCCGCAGGTGCTACATGAACCCTTGATTGATGAGGACCCCGTGTTTATCGCCACATGCACAGAGCGTGAGCTGCGGAAGAGGAAAAAGCGGAAATTCAGCCTGTGGGTCCGCCAGTGTTCTTCAACTGGCTTCATCATCCAGGTGAGTCGGGGGCACTGCAGAGGGGGATGAGAGGTGTCAAAGTGGGGGCTGCGGGGGATATGCAGACATTGGGGAGATGGGAAGGTTGAAGTGGAGTGCCATGGACTCAGCTCACTCTCTTCCCACTGTCTTCACACTCCAACACTCCAGCAGAGGGCAGTCTGTCTCACCTACTGTGGGGACGCTGGTCCTTGGAGAGGACACAGCTATGATTGACTCCACCCCTGTCATGTAGGGGTTTTGAGATGACCAAAGGACCAATGGCGCCAAACACTTAGAGGCACCAAAGATGGCCTGGGATACTGGCTTTGGGTTTGTCTCAGTGGAGGCAATCCTTTTTAACGAGAATTTGGTAAAGGTGGGAGATTGAGGAAAAGAAAGAAAATCCCCTGAGAGCTGGAGCGTTTCCAGGAGGGAAAACCATCAGACTTCCTTGCCTAGGGTTCGTCTGGGGCCATGGCAGAGACTGGATAATGGCTTAAGTAATTGCTTTGAGGCTGGTTAGTCCTCTTGACTGCTATGGGCTGAGCCAATGGAGGGACCACGTGCTCCATGCATGTCCCCTAACCCAAATATGAAGATTAACATGTGTTGTTCAGGCCGTTGGGGTGGTTGGAGCCCAGCTCTGTCTATCTCTGGGTCCATCAACAAAGTGCTGACCTTGAGTGTCTCCTGCCTGTCAGTCATTGGCCATGTTGCTAGCTCCAACCTTATTGGTGTCTCAAGTGCTGCTGCTTGTACTATATCCTCTTTGCTCACATTTACACGCCTACAGTTTCAGGTTCCAGTTACTTGCCATGAATTGCCATCTGAAACTATCACTTAAAACCCTCCAGGAATAACTGTCTCTTACGTGCTGGGCCTTTCTTGAGTAGGGAGATGGAGTCTGAGGTCCACCCTGAGAAGGGAGTCATGCATTTGCCCAGCATATCCACCATGTATACATCACCTGCCCATAAGTCACCTTGCTACTGTCTGTCATCAGGTCATCTAGCACAGTGCTTGTGCCAAAAATGAGCCGTATTTCTGTATAGTGACCCCTAGACAAAAGAGTCATGATGCCAACCCAGCAGATTCGTCAGAAGCGTATGGCAAAGTGCTGAGCCTAGACACAACGCGAAAGTTCTTGAATGGATAAGGAAAGAGAAACAGCTGAATGGTGGCTTGCTGAGATCTGTGCTAAGAAGGAATCTCCCTATGAGGCTGTGAAGAAGGGAGTTTTGGGCTCATTTTGTTGTCGTATTTCAAACTGCAAAAGGTATAGCCACAGCTTGCGGCAAGACACAGAATAGTACTGTCAAATGTCTGCTGGGGGTTGTGTAACAATCCTAGGATAGTGGTGATGACTGAATTTTTATAAAAAGCACTTTGGAGGCAGGGGTGTAGCTTGGTAGAGTGCTTTCCTCGCATGCACAAAGCCCTGGATTTGGTCTCTAGCACCGCATAGCCTGGTATGGTCGTTCCTGCCTGTGAGCCCAGCACTTAGGAGGTTGAGGTGTGAGGATCAGAAGTTCAAGGTTGTGTTCTGCTACATACAAGATCAAGGCCAAGCTGTTATATATGAATCACCCTGTCTAAAAAAATAAATAAATACTTAAAAGACAAACAAACAAACAAAAAACTTCTGGGTGCCCAACTTCACAGTGGGCTTGTTGGCTGCATGCCACCAATCACCTTTCTGTACCAGGAAAGCAGGGCTCCAAGCCTGTGATCTGCTTGCTCACAACTGCACCAGCAGTGGGTGATGCAGCCAGGCCTCCAGTCTAGCACCCACGGCCCTGTGTCTCTGACATCTCTTGTGAGGGGATGTAGCTAAGCCTCAGGGGTCTCTGGTGTGGCCAGACACCCCCACCACCACACCTGTCTCTTCCCTGTGCACATTCATTATGCACCTCTGTGCGGTTTGCCCATGACCGCATCGTGTATATCCTCCTTGGCTCCTCACAGAGCTGCTGATGAGACGTACCCATTTTATGTCCCCAGATACATTCTGTACTAGCAGCAGGGAGCCCCAGTTCTGTCTTGTTCTGAAGGAGAGGGAGTCATGCCAGTGAGGGTGATGGGGCTTCTGGATCATTTTTCTAGAGGCCACAGTGCACCAGACCCCAGCAACAGTGAACGGCATGTCAGCTGGTGCATCTCAGTCGCCTCTGTGTCCACCAGATCAGTTGCTGCAGTGGTCTATAAGTCAGTCTAATGGGTAAAGGTGCTTGCTGCCAAGCCTGACAATTGCGTTTGATCCCTGGGACCCACATGGTGGAAGTAGAGAGCTAATTCCCCCATGTTGTCCTCTGACTTCTGCATACTCCCCATGGTGCACAGTGGCATGTTCACATGTAGGCATGCATGTGCACATATGCACATACACATATCATAAACTAATATGTTTAATTTTAAGGTATGGAACTTATTGTATAGTAGTGAGTTCTCCGCACTTGGGAGTCTCTGAGCCCCTCTCTGGTGCCACTTCCAAATTCTTGACCGGGAGGAGAAGGCTGTTGGCTTAGCAGAAGTCCATTGTACACCATGGCCACACCTTGGGGAGAATGCTCAGACTTGTCTCTGTGGGCAAAGTACTGAGCAATTTCAGATAGTCTTGCAAATGTGTGTCCCAAGCCAAGGACAAACTCTCAGCTGCCCATCACTGGTGTTTGGGGAAAATTGCCAGTCCCAGGACAGCAAGATCCTGGCCTAGCTTTGAGTCCTGATCATCTCCAGACCTGCACAGAAGGCAGTACACACCGATGACCACAAACTCGTGTCTTAGAACACAGCGGTTTCCAGCTGCGCTTCTCAGTGCTGGTGAAGAAGGTCTTTTCTAACTAGTGTCTCCTCCTAATTTAATCTTATGTTCAGCACCACCCCTACAAAACCCAGCACATCTGTAATTTCAGGGAATGCTTTACTTTTTAACATCCATTTTTCACTTTATATATATGAGTTTTGACGATATGAGTGTATGCACACCACATGTGTTCCTGGTGCCTGCGGAGGCCAGGAGAGGACGTCAGATCTCCTGGAATGATTACATACTGTTGTGAGCCACCACGTGAATGCTGGGACCAAACAGAAGTGCTCTTAAGCACTGAGCCATCTCCCCAGTCCTAGTAAATGTTTACTGTTCTTTATATTAGTCACTTTTCTTGTCACTAAGACATGACAAGAAGCATCTTAGAAGAGGTTGGTGCTAGTTCACGGGCACAGTGGCAGCAGGAGCAGCTTGGGCCTGATGCAGTGTGTAAGGTATCTGGCTACACTGTGTTGACTGTCAGAAAACAGAGATCTCAATAGAAAACAGAGACCAATCCTCAAAGCCAGCACACCACACCTTCAAGAAGGCCCCACCTCCAAAAGGCTCCTTACCCTCTCAAAGCAGTACCAACTGTCCAAACACACAAATGTAGGGAACATTTTGCATTCTGACCACAGCCTGCAGAAATAGCCATTTGAGTATGTAGTCAGCATGTCTATATAAGCCATGCAGACTGAAGCCGGAGGGGTGGGGATGTAGACAATCCTTATGGCTCCCAGAGAGTGATGGACACTGTCAGTCTTGCAACAGAAGGCTCTTGAGCCTTGGGGAAACACAGTGGCTGATGTTTTGACTTCAGCCTTGTGGGCCATGAACACAAGAGTCAGCTGTGCTGTGCTCAGGCTCCTCTCTTGTAGGGTTGGTGCCAACATACATGTCTGAGGGACATGCAGTATTTTGTTTTGTTTTTGGTTTTTTGAGACAGAGTTTCTCTATAGCTTTGGAGCCTGTCCTGGAACTAGCTCTTGTAGACCAGGCTGGCCTCAGACTCGCAGAGATCTGCCCGCCTCTGCCCTAGTGCTGGGATTAAAGGTGTGCGCCACCACCACCTGACTAATTTTTTAAAACCCTGGAGCATAGTGTTTCTGAAGCTAAGTGTGGATGTGTGCAGCATCAAAACACGTATATTCAGCTGCATTTACAGAAGATCCATGCAGGCCAGGACCCACCAGCTTCCCGACCATTGCTGAACCCAGTGGCTCTGTTGTTCTGCCCCACATCTCAGTGCAGTATTGCCCGCTCTGTTGAAGACTTTCTTGCTAAGTCACATTCCTGTGCGTTGACCTAAGCACAGAGTTGGGCCTTTGCATTCTCTGTTCTCGTCAAGGACACGTGTGCTTGGTAGGTGACCTCTCAAACTCACCAGACAGGATGGGTCCTGGCATGGTAGCTGGGTCTTCCACATGCTCCTTCTGGGTGTTTCTCAGAGAGCCGAGCAGCCCTGGCATGGTCAGATTGCTCCAGTGTCAGCGTGTGCTGCAGGGCAGGGCAGGCATGAGAGAATGGCAGTGGGCTGTGTACAAAGTCTCTGAGCATTCCCAAGAATGTCTGCTCTCTTTAGGGCAGAGGACTAGTTGGTACCTACATCGAATCCATTCTCTTTCCCACACTTTTGGTGGCCATCATGGAGCTGGCACGGATTGTGTGGGGACTGCTTCCTAAGTTCAGCACCCCTCTTTGATGACCTGGCCCCTGGAGTGTGTCTGACCTCCACTGTGTCTCTGGTATGGTGAGCCAGATGAGGCCTGTTCTGCCTGCTTTTGAGCTGACTAGTCATATTGGTCAGTGGTCAGTACCTATATCAGAGCATGCCTAGCCCTTGAAATGGCCCTTGCTTCTATGTTTTTTATATTTTTATTTATGTTTGGGAACTTAGAAGCAGGTTTGCATCACTTTTAACTGCCAGTTTTGCCATCTGTAACTACTCCTTTCCCACCTAGACCTTTCCAGAAAAAAGCCTCCAGGCTGAACCATCAACTGCTCAGGTTTTGGTTTGCCATGGTGGTGACCTAGGACCGCATGAGGCTGATGAGATACTGGCTTCCTCATGTTCTCTGCCCCATGTGTCCTTCAGCTTCATGCTGTGGTCCGTGTTGCCTTTGACTATCTGACCTCTGTGCATTTCCGTTCAAGATCTATGTCCACCTGAAGGAAGGTGGTGGCCCAGATGGCCTGGATGCTCTGAAGAACAAGCCACAGCTCCATGGCATGGTGGCCCGGAGCCTGTGCCGGAATGCGGCTGGGAAGAATTACATCATCTTCACAGGGCCCAGTATCACCAGCCTCACCCTGTTTGAAGAATTTGAGAAGCAAGGTTTGTCCAGTGGCCACCCCAGCATGGCCACGCTCCTTGGGGAAGGAGTGGGAGG
>LOEQ01000532.1:572301-582633 GCA_001685075.1 Bramus lutescens
CGTAGATCTAGTCATAAGGGAATATAAGGTCCCTAGAGGAAAGGTGAAACCTGCACTCTGCACAGAGAACCTCCCGCTGCCCTTCAAGATGGAGGACCATTGTCCCCTGTACTGGCGCCCATCTCATAAGGATCCCCTCTCTCTTGGACCCCCCCGACTATGCTCATTTTCAAGTCATCACCCCCTCCCCCTGACAGCAGCTGTTTGCTCCCTGAAAAGCGGGACCGGAGGAGAGTTGGAGAAACACAGGTGACAGGGAAGCTAGCAGCAGGTCCCCTGAGGTGATGGCGCCCAGCTCTCAGAGGACACTGTGGGGAAAGAGGCCTGGAAGGCACGGGTGAGTATCTTAAAGAGACCCAGCAGAGGAAGGCGAGGACTCAGTGACCCTATAAAATATCCAGTCCAAGCTGGAAAAATGGCTGCTTTTCCGGAAGACCCAGCTATTCAATTCCCAGCACACACATGGTGGCTCACAACCATCTGGCTCCAGTTCCAGGGAATCTGACTCACTTTTCCAGCCCTGATGAGTGCTGGGCTCACTATTCTGGAAGTCAGAGTTCAGGTGCTCCATCTGGTGGTGAGTGGTTTGTTGCTGACAGCATCCCAAGGTGGCCCAGTCATTTCATGGAGACAAGCATGTGTCTGTGTGTGCCCCTTAGCCAATCTTCCTCTCCTCAAAAAAGGCACCAGGATTCAGTCAGGATCCTCTGCACTGATGAATTTTCCTAATCCAAACACCCTTCCAAATTCCTGTCTCCAAACATGACAGTCACACTAATGGCCCATTCTCTTAATGCCTCACAGTGGGGACTGTATTTCATCCCATAGCGAGGCATGGTGGGACAGATCTATAACCCACGTGTGTGTGTGTGTGTCTCTGTGTGTGTGTGTCTGTGTGTGCACATGCACGTGTGCATACAGCTGTGTGTATATGTGGAAGGAACTTTACTACAGAGTGAGGCCCTTTCTCCAAAACAGACTTTCAGCATGTAGAGCCTGGGCGGCGGGTGCATACCACATTCAAGGAACAGCTGGAGCTCATGGGGATCCTCGTGGCTGACCTGAGCGAGGATAGCAGCAGGAAGTAGACTATTAAAACAAAAACCAGGCATTGAGGTATAAGCAAGAACTTCTGACCCGTAGAAAACCAGATCTCGATTGCCAGACTGAACATAGCCGAAGCTGGGGCACCTGGGCTGTCACTCACTGTCACTGGGACAGGTTACTGTAACTGGCCTGGAAGCCGGAGGGGAGTGCCTTCCTTCCTGTGGCAAACCTTTTGGACACTGACAAATTTGGGGCCAACATCTCCAAGCTTCACCACTGGGAGGCGCTTGAGCCCAAAGGGTTTGAGACAGTTGGCTCTCTGAAAGGCAGGGCCTAGACCCTGAAGCCCTCAGTAACCTTGGTGTCTGTAGCCAGAGGCTAATGGAGGGTGTGGCCGCCACGGGAGGGATCTTCCTGTTCCCCGCGCAGCCCAGCAGAATATCTGAAGAGCTGGGAAAGGAGTCATCCAGGTCAAATCAAGGTTGTGGCCTCTAAGGACAGAGTTGTCTGAGTATGTAGAGTCTGGACCCTTGGGCAGGGTTAGGTGCTGCTGCCTGGCTTCAGCAGGGTTACAGTAATAAGACAGCGGCAAATCTAACCCGATCTTACCTGCCTTCGATGCTCTCCCAAACCTAGATTTTTGCCTTTCTTCTTTCCTTGCACGTATCCCCAACTTTGGACGAGGTTATTCCCAGTCTGTCCAGCAGAGGGAAGCAGAGTCTCAAGTTATCACGAAACGGACAAAACAGTGTCAACTGCAATCAAAGTGGTGAACTGGGGGGTTGAACTGTGGGGAAGCTGGGACTATGAAGACGTGGCCCAAAGGAGATCAGCGACAATAAGGTCATGGGGACTAATGTAGAGTGACAAGGAAGGAATGGGAAAGGGTTGTAGAATCCTACACTCCTTCACGTGGCTCAGTCAAAACATTTGGCCCAAGAATGTTCAGTTGAGTGAGCGCCCTGCTCCTCTACTTCCTTTCCTCCGTTTCTTGAGACGAGGTCTCTGAAACTTACGATGCAGCCAAAGATGACTTTGGATGTCTGATGCCCCCGCCTTCATCTCAAGTGCTGGAATTACAGTATATCTCACCAAACCCACTGATTTTTCAAAATGAGAGAAGCAGCTAATGAAATTCAGGTCTGCTATATGAGACCCACCCTACAGGCCTGAGCAACTCTTTGGTTACAAAGAGATACTTCACAGAGATATCTGTCCCTCTGGTGAGCTGGGCAGGAGCCCTGCTGTTCCTGGTGTATATGGATGTTTCCTTGGTGAAGAGTGGCTCACCGTCAGGGCTCAAGCCTCAGGCCCCTCCCCCTTTTCTCCAGCCCAGGAGCACAAGACCATGCCATGGTAAGAATAACAGGTTGGTAGGGGACAGAAGACACCTGTCTGAAAGCCACCTTCCTAATGAGAGGCTCATTGTGCTCTCAGATGGAGAAGCAGGGCCCCACTGATCTCATTCAGGAAGCTCGGTCTCAGGACTGACTCCTTCCAGAAGGCCTTCCCTCCAAATGCAATGATTTTGAGAATAAGGCCTAAACATTTAGATTTAGTGGGTGGGCAGGCCATGACTGATGGCCTCCGCTGGGCCCCTGGTGTGACCGGATGTAACAACTGACACACAGGGCTGGTTTGTAACAGGTGCTTCGAGTTTGACTTTCCCAGGCTGAACGCCACCATTCCAGGTCTTACGCCATGGGGTCTTACACATTTGATGGTTAATACTGATGGATTCCAAAGCCTTAGAGGGGGGTAGGTGTGCAGGGTGCTGCCGACATTGCTCCTCAGGGAACCCCAGGGCCACAGGTTCAGGAAGCTCATTCTCAGGACTGAACCATTTCTCAAAGGTCGGTCTCATGCGCCATTACCTTGGGGGTGAGGCACTCTCCCACCCCCTGGCAGCCCTACGTCATCCTTACCTAGTCCAGAACCAATTCCTAGCAGAGATCTAGTATCTCTGCAGGCTTGTCCAAGGGCTTGGTTTTTGTTTTTTGAATAATTTTTTTCACTTGTTCTCCATCCCAACTGCAGTTTCCCCTCCCTCCTCTCCTCCCATTCCCTTCCCCACACCTCCCCTCTGCCCCTCCCCATCCACTCCTCTGTTTCTGTCCAGAAAGGGGCAGGTCTCTCATGGGTGTCAACAAAGCAGGGCGTATCAAGTTGAGGTAGGACTAAGCGTCTCCCTTTGTACTCAGGCTGGGTGGGGCAATCTAGTACAGGGACCAGGTTCCCAAAAGCCAGCTCAAGCATTAGGGACAGGCCCTGATCCCGCTGCTAGGAGTCCCATTAATAGACCAAGTTACACAATTGTCACATATGTAGAGGGCCTAGGTCAGTCCGATGCAGGCGCCATAGCTGCCATTCCATCAGTTGTTTCTGTGGGTCCCCTTGTGATGANATCCTTCCTCCCTCTCCAAGCCCAGTGCTTGGCTGTGGATCTCTGCATCTGTTATTAGTCACTGGATGAAAGCAGTCTGATTACAGGTACCAGTTCAGGCATCCTCTCTGCTATGGCTAGGAGTTTTAGCTGGAGTCAACCTTGTGGATTACTAGGAGTTTCCCTGGCCCCAGCTTTCTCCCTAACCCTGAAATGGCCACCATCAAGACATGTCTTCATTGCTCTCCCCTCCAACCTCCACTAACCCTCCCAACCTGACCACAGTCATGGCCGTCCACCCCAACCCCACTGACTCCAGTTTACCCAGAGATCCCTTCTATTTCTCCTTCCCAGGGAAATCCATGGGAACCTCTTTGGGCCTTCCTTGTTACCTAGCCTCTCTGAGGCAGTGGACTGTGACCTGGTTATCCTTCACAGTTAATATCTGCTACGAGCCATGGGATCATTCAGTAATTAGTCAGCATCATTCCACAAGATCAAGCCATCAGAGTCAAGGGCTTTGTTTGGAGGATTTGGGCTATGATACAGGCCATGTTGGAATTAATGCCTTGCGAATAAAGTGGCTGTTTTTGCTGCAAATTCTCACCGTAGCTTAATCCCTTTCTGTTACAAATTCAGGATTTCTCTCCCACAGTTCAGCACTATTTGATCATTTACTGGGCACAGTTTTACCTATGCATTCGGGGTATACTGATAACATCCCTAGCTATGTGTGTGAACAGTCACACAGTAAAGAAACCTGCATCCCACTACCAGGTCTCTATTCCTGTCTTCGATGTAAATGTAGAGATCTGCCTTCCTGCAATTATCTTTATTGGCAGGTATTTGGTCAATGTTCAGGGTCCAGGCAAAAGCATTCCATTTAAGATATTTTCAGATATTCAAGGACATAGAATTACTACATGCCCAAAGCTGTTCATCCATAGCTGCCCAGATAGAGAAAATAAGCAAGCCTTGGTTTTATCTCACTTATGAATAAGAAAAGTGATGACCTAAAACTAACCGTGCATTAAAAGATTCCTGACTCCTCACCTCACCTGATGATTTAGTTCAGGAGATTTACTGCTTGTGTCTTATTCTCAGGAGAAATAATCATCCGTCTACCTACTGCCTGGGGGAGGACAAACCTCCATTGGTGCCTCTGATAGGCACCAAGCCCCAGATCTGATAATTAAGAGACTTGGGTCTCCTCTTTGTTTTCAGTTGCTTAGAGTAAACGGTGTAAACTTCAGATCTAAAAGGCCCTTAGAGCTTGCTAATATTTGACAAAATGCTCACATTTGACCAAGGGCCAAAAATGTTCTTGTCTGTGTATGTGGGTTGCTGATTACTAACTATGCCTACAGGATTTTGTGGTCTCTATACCTGGGTAAGAACAAAGAGAGTTAACAGAAGCCTGAGCTGAAGTGTCCCAGAGATTAGCAGATAGGAAAATGAGGAAGAGGAAGAAGAAAGAAGGAGGTAGCAGAGAATTGGAATTGGAAATAGAAGACAGAGGATTAGAGCTAAGAAATTATAAACAGGACAGAAGAATTAGAATAGAGAACAAGAAAAAACATGGATAGGAAGAACGTGGTGAGTAGATTTTTTCCTTTTCGTTTCCTTTCACTTATTGTGCCGTCTTTCCTTCGAACCCCGAGAGAAAACTTTAGAGGCAGAACCTTTAAAGTTTTTGATGAAAATATACTTATGAGTACATACCATATTTGTCTTTCCGGGTTGATTTTTCTAGTTCCATCCATTAGCGTGAAAAATTTACAATGCCACTGCTTTTCACAGCTGAGTAATACTCCACTGTGTAAGTACACACTTTCTTTATCCATTCTTCCATTGAGGGCATCTGGGTTGTTTCCAGGTTCTGGCTGTTACAAACAATGCTGCTATGAACATAGCTGAGCAAGTGTCCTTGTGGTGTGAATAGTCTGTGAGACTGGACCATCTCAGCAGCAGCCTTGCAGCTATTCTGGAGGCAGAACGCTAAGAAAAATGCAACAAAGGCATTCTGAGAGGCCAGATCACCTGGCCACCCGTTTTCATTGGTGTCTGGCCCCAATGTTCTCTCTACTTTTCGGTTAGTTTGGATAAAGGTTTGTCTATCTCATTGATTTTGTCAAAGAACCAGTTCTTTGTTTCATTGATTCTTTGTATTATTTTCTTTGTTTCTATTTTATTGATTTCAGCCCTCATTTTGATTATTTCCTGTCATCTATTCCTCCTAGGTCATTCTGCTTCTTTTTGTCTTAGAGCTTTCAGGCATGCTGTTAAGTCACTAGTGTGAGATCTCTTCTTTCATAGTGTCCCATAGGTTTGGGTACATTGTGCCTTAATTTTCATTGAATTCTAGGAAGTTTTTCATTTCTTTCATTATTTATTCCTTGGCCGAGGCGGAGTTCAATTGAGCACTGTTCAATTTCCATGAGTTTTGTAGGCTTTCTGCAATTAGTGTTGTTGTTGTTGAATTCTAACTTTAAACCATGGTGATCTGATAAGATACAGGAGGTTATTCTAATTTTTTTTTTGTAGCTGTTGAGGTTTGCTTTGTGGTCAATTTTAGAGAAGGTTCCATGAGGTGTTAAGAAGGTATATTCTTTTGTGTTTTGGTGAAATGTTCTATAGATGTCAGTTAAGTCCATTTGAGTCATGACATCTCTTATTTCTCTAAGTTTCTGTCTGGTTGATTTGTCTATTGTGGGGAGTGTGGGGTACTGAAGTCTCCTAATATTAGTATGTGGGGTTTAATGTGTGATTTAATCTTTAGTAATGTTTCTTTTACATATGTGGGTCCTCTTGTATTTGGGGTATAGATGTTCAGGATTGAGACTTCATCTTGATGGATTTTTACTGGGATGAGTATGAAGTGTCCTTATTCATCTCTTCTGGTTGATTTTAGTTTGAAGTCTATTTTCTTAGATACTAGGATAGCTAAACCCGCTTGTTTCTTAGTTCCATTTGATTGGGAAATCTTTTCCCAGCCCTTTACTCTGAGGTAATGTCTGTCTTTGAGGTTGAGGTGTGTTTCTTGTATACAGAAAAAGGATGGAGTCTTCTTTTGTATCCATTCTGTTAGCCTGTGTCTTTTTAATAGGTGATTTGAGTCCATTGATATTAAGAGAAATAAACAACCAATAATTGTTAATTTCTGTTATCATTTGGTGGTAGTGTTTGTGTGTATCCCTTTGTGGTTTGTTGGTATGAGGTCATCTGTTGCTTGTGTTTTTGTGGACACAATTAGCTTCCTTATGTTGGAGTTTTTCTTCTAGTTCTTTCTGTAGGGCTGGATTTGTGAATAGGTATTGTTTTAATCCTTTTTTTTCATGGAATATCTTGTTTTCTCCATCAATGGTGATTGAAAGCTTGGCTGGGTATAGTAGTCTTGTCTTGCATCCATGGTCTCTTAGTGTCTGCAGCACCTCGATCCAAGACTTTCTGGCTTTCAGGGTTTCCATTGAGAAATTGGGTGTAATTCTGAGAAGTCTGCCTTTATATGTTACTTGGCCTTTTTCCTTTTCAGCTCTTAATAGTCTTTCTTTATTCTGTATGTTTTGCATTTTAATTATTATATGGCAAGGGGACTTTTCTTTTTGATCCAGTCTATTTGGTGTTCTGTAAGCTTCTTGTCCCTTCATAGACATATCCTTCTTTAGATTAGGAAAGTTTTCTTCTATGATTTTGTTGAATATATTCTCTGTGTCTTTGAGCTGTGATTTCCCCTTTTATTCCTATTATTGTTAGGTTTGATATTTTCATGGTGTTCCAGATTTCTTGGATGTTTTAAGAATTTTTTTGGAACCAGTGCATCTAATTCCTTTATAGTATCTTCAATACCTGAGATTCTGTCCTCCACCTCTTGGATTCTGTTGGTTAGGCTTGCATCTGTAGTTCAGTTCATTTACCCAGATTTTCAATTTCCAGAATTTCCTCTGCTGTGTTTTCTTTACTGCCTATATTTTAGTTTTCAAGTCTTGAACTGTTTGAACTGTCTGCTTCACCTGTTTGGTTGTTCTTTCTTGGTTTTCTTTAAGAGATTTTTTGATTTCTTCCAATTTTTTTGTTTGCCTCCCATTTCTTTAAGGGATTTTTCATTTAATCTTTAAGGGTCTCTTACAACCTCATAAAGTTATATTTAAGATCGTTTTCTTCTGTTTCTTCTGGGTTAGGATTATCAGGTCTTCCTGTTGTATGACCACTAGGTTCCGGTGTTACCATGTTGCTTTTTAGGTTGTTGAATGAATTCTTGCCTTGGCACCTACCCACCTCTTCCTCCAGTTGGTGCCAGCAGTGTCTTTGTCTCTTGGTTCAATCCTTGCTTGCAGCTGCTGCCTGTGTCTCGGGGGGCAGCTGAGGTCTCTTCTGGCCTGTTCTCTTGGTCTGCTCTGTGCAGTCACAACCTGTGCTTCAGAGTTCCTCTGAGGTTGCAGGGGTTTGGGTGGGTTTGGGAGCAGAGTGGGACTTATAGCTTACGGGTTCTGATCAATGGGGATGGTGCTGGAACAGTCTACCTGTAGGAAACTTGCCTGCTGGATGGCTAGTGAAGCTGATGCAGGTTGGAGAGGGGCCTGGGGTTTTGCCCTGGTACCAAGGGATTCCCAGCTGGGTTCACTCACTCACTTCTTGGTCCACTCTGGCTCCTCGATTTCTTTAAAGGACTTTTTCATTTCCTCTATAAGGCCTCTATCATCTTCATAATGTTATTTCTAAGGTTGTTTTCTTATACTTCAGCTGCATTGGGATGTTCAGGTCTTGCTGTTGTAGGATCACTGGGTTCTGGTGGTGCCATATTGCCCTTCCTGTTATTGAATGTATTCTTATACTGGCATTTACTCATCTGGGTTTGGGATGATTACAGGTTGGGAGGGTGATTCTTGTGTTGTCTTTGCTAGATGGGTGTTTCATTCCTTTATTATCTGTTTCCTTTATTGTCTTCTGGCCTGAATGGCCAAGGGTTCTGGTGACTGGCAGGTCTTCAGGTCTGTAGGGTGTTTTAGCTGAGGTTTTGGGGGGTCATGGGTGCCTACATCCAGCATATCTAGTCTGCTGCTTCTGACTGGTGTGGGTTGTACCTGTGCCTATAGACTCTGCTGGAGTTGTGGGGAGGGGCTGGCCACAGGGATGATGATGAAGAGGGTGGAGTTGGGCAGCAGAGTGGGTCTTGGGGCAAACAAAATCCCATGGGTGGTAGCGGTGGTGGAGCCTACAGGCAGGTTCCTCACTGCTGGCTGGTCGGTGAGGACTGCACCAGAGCAGTATGTAGGCAGATGTCTCTTTCCCACCTCCCAGTTCCCAAATAACCAACTCAGAGACTTAATATTAACTATACATGCTCAACCAATAGCTCAGACTTGTTATTAGCTAACTCTTACATCTAAATTAACTCATATTTTTTAAATCTATGCTTTGCCACATGGCTTGGTACCATTTCTCAGTACAGCATGTCCATCTTCTCTCTGCATCTGCTTGTGACTCCAGTCCCGCCCTTCTCTTTCCCTGCGTTCTGTTTGGTTCTCCCACCTAGCCTTACTCTGTTCAGCTCTTGGTCAGTCAACTTCTTTACTAAACAAATCACAGTGACATATATTCACATAGTGTATAGGAACAGTCATAGTAGTGGAGTTCCATCAGAGATGGGGTGAGGCCCAGCTATCTTGCTGGTGCTGAGACGGGAGGGGGAGGGGCACAATCTGTGCCCTCGGACTTAGTTTGGAGGTGGGAGCAGTTCAGCTGGGAGGCCGAAACTCACCTGTTCTTCCCACTGGTTTGGGGTGTACCTGTGCCTGTAGAGTTTGCTGGAGATGTGGGGGAAGGGCTGTCCATGGGGAGGATGATGGGGTGGGTGGGGTTGGACAACAGAGTGGGTCTTGAGGGGGACAGAATCTAGTGGGTGGCAGTGGTAGTTGTACAGCTTAAAGGCAGGTCTCTCACTTGCTATCTAACTGGTGGGGACTGCCAACAGCCTGGTTCTTATGAGCTGGTCTTCTTGGATCCCTGGCATCTAGAGTGATACCTCCTGGGCTGACTAAGCTGCCCTTTGGTGTAGACTTCAGAGCAGTTTCCTTCACTTGTTCACGTAAGACAACACATTCAATAGGGGTTCAATGTCTTCAGTGGAAATTCCATGGAGTGGCAGTCCTGTCATTGCTCCCTGGAGGGAGGGCCACCTTGTAGTTGGCGTGTAATAATACAGGGCCACAGTGCCATCTTCGCGTCACCTCTGACTATGGTGCCACTACTGCAGTGAGCAGAGGGTCCCATTCCAGACTGTCCTGAGGGTGCAGGGGGTGGGTCTAGGGTACAAGTACAAACTTGACCTCTGACTTCCGTGGAACCCCACTTCCTTCTCACAGGGCCTTCAGCCTTTCCTAATATTCTCCTCCAGTCCTTGAGAGCTATAAAGGGACCGCTCGTCCTGGACTCTCCTGGAGGCCTGTCACCCTTCCCACAACCCCTGTCACGCACAGTACTGCACTGAGCCCTCTCCAGGACAGGCTCAGCCTCAGAGATGGCGCCTCACTTGACCTATGTGAAAAAGTCAGTCAGTCACATGACTTGCCCTGGCTTCCCCAGTGCTAAAATGGGTAAAACTTCACGGGTTATGAAAATTAGAGGTGACACTTACTCCAGAGCTGGCCAATCCTGGCAAGTGCCACTGAGGTAACTCCGTGTCCTCTTCTGTTCACCTATTCCCACCTCACAAGCTTTCTCCTTGTCCCGGAGTGGCACCTCTTGGTGAAAGATGAGAATTCAGTACAAGACTGACCTCATCATTCTCCTTCCTTCATCATTGTACTGGATGAGCCTGGATGCAATTCGGGTAGGCAGCGGGTACTTGCTGTGTCCAAAGCAATCTACCCGATTCCCACCCTCTAACCCAACCCCTAGCCCCT
>LOEQ01000532.1:582698-610659 GCA_001685075.1 Bramus lutescens
CACCTGCCAGCGGATACGTCAATAAAAACACACGCTGGGCACTCACTGGCGTCAGTCAGGGTTTTCTAGACAGACCAGTAAGTACATACGTGTGAGGGGACATGGGCAAGGCAGTTTACTGGATCGTGGAGTGAAGACCCACACCAGGCTTTTTTTGCAGGTCAAAGCCCCGAAATGTTACTTAGCTTGTGTTCACAGGCTCAGGAGTGAGCGGTTTCTGGGAAAGTTCTGGAACTCAAGAGCTCCCACGCCAATGCACACAATGGCAGAGTCCTAGCTCCGGAGCAGTCACCTTTTGTTCTAACACAGCCAGTGGTGGCACCATTTCTCCCACCTGATCCGCCTCTCACAGGCCAGTTCCTGCGGGGCACATCTAGCGCCCTTGTAGCAAAGCGAGAGAGAATCTAAAATGGAGCCCATTTCTGAAGGGCAGAGATGGGAAGTCACCTCCACCAACAGGGGGTGCATGGATGCCGAGAGATGCAAGTGTCCTGCCAGGCACACGGGGGCGCTCTGGAGCTCAGGCAGGAAAACCCGCCTACTCACACCATGTGCTTCTGAGAGCTTTGATGTTTTTCCTTTCCCCATCACGACCTCCGCCAGAAACAGTATTTTGTTCTATTACAACTGAAGCTTACGGACAGGGGCTATCATCTCTGTTTTTGCTTGGTTTTATAAATCAGCTATTTTCATCACATTAACGATTGCAGCTTTCCATACACCGTCTATGTGTACGGCTGCTTTGGAATCACAGCAGCGGTGAGATGGACACTCTTACCTAGTGAGCTCATTATACACTACTGTCTTGGTATGACTGGCTGCTTTGTGACATTTGAAACACTCTTGAGGGGAGCCCTGAGCTGCCAGCAGGTACCAGAGAAGTCAAGGGCAGGAAAAGGGGTTCGGTAGGCCAGCAGCCACCTTCCCAAGGTTCAAGACCATGTCATTGATCCATTCATCCTATTGTGGCTCCAATCCTTCCAACAAGGGCAGGCCTGACAGGCTCCGTGTGGCTCAGCAAGCAGGGTCAGTTTTCTATCCCCGGACAAGGACACACCACAGGAAGCAGCTGCCCATCTGCTTCCCAGGCTCTTAAGTCTAGGGGACCCACCTAGGAGTGTCATGACAGTCGGAGGCATTTGTCCTACACCATGGCGGTGCAGTGGGGGGGGCAGGCAGCGTGTTCAGTGTTGAGCCATGGCTGAGCTGATGTCCAGGTTCTTGGGTTTCTTGTAACAAGAGATAATGAGCGTCTTTATTTGAACTACTTGTAGGTGACATGGTTCCAAGAGAACTCTCCAGCTCAAGGGTAACAAGGGCCTTCTGGGATGTCCTTCAGCAGGCTGCCTTCTAGTGGTGATCCCAAGGACTCCTCCCATGATCCTCCAAGGTCCATGCCTTTCAGGGCCTCACTGAAATATTCTGAAAGAAACCACTACATGGCCATCACGTCCCATAAGTTTAACACAGCTGAATTGTGTGTCTGGCCCTGGGCTGAGACCTCCTGTATATCCACATCCTGAAACCCTCCTGCTAGCACCCAGGCTAGACCTTGGGATAGAAGGCCTTTTAGAAATGTGGCTTAGAGTCTCTTCAGATAGTCTGAGGTCCCTAGGACATCGCTGAATTATATGCTAATGCCTCTGCCTCTCAGGTGGTCACAGAGCCAAAGTTTTGGTGTCTCAAATAACGGAGTGAGTGTGGTCTTGGAGGGTTCAGGCATTTCCTAGTCAGTGCCTTCTTGGACCAAACTGCAAGACTGCTGGCCAGTGTTTATGTTCCTGGGACACACAGCTAGTCACACAAAAGTGTGTTAGAGGGCATGTGCCAGGCTGGGATGGATGGCACAGCCACAGACGGATGGCACAGCCACAGATGGCTGGTGAGCACTTTAAATAGGGGTGTGAGTCAAGTGTCCAGGGTAGATTACAGAAAATGAGATGAATGGGATTCAGGCAACTCTTGGTCAGTCCCTACTTTTATCAGTGCCTGTTTCTTAGCATCTGTGAAGTGTGAGTGCACTGAAGGGGCTGGGCAGGTGTCTGGCACAGCCTAACCATTCCATTCCACTAACAATTGCCAATACAGATACAATAATAATAGCAGGCACGGTATCGGAAGTGTGTTTAAGGGGAGGGAGGAGGGGCCCAGAAGCAAGAGCTGGATTCCAGCCTTCTGCCTGGTCCCACACCTTATAGAGGCCACGAGACAGCAGCTGAACATTATCTATAAAGTATCTTCTCTTTATTTAAGTTAAACAATTTCAAGGATGGTTTCCATCTATAAAATGGACAAAGTACAAGCTCTGTACAGCAGTTCTTTTTAAAAATTAACTGGAAAAAAAATTACCAAACTATATTTTGAATTTGCAAGACATACTCACAGATACCATCATTTCCAGCTTCACGGAGACTTGAGGACCACCACGGAAAACGACCACCCTTGCCTGCGTGTGCCCAGGGCTCCTGGGAGTTTTCAGTTTTAAAAAGAGGAGTGGGAGGGAGGGATAGCCCCGATGACTACAAAACGCAAGCACGGTGAGTCACTTTGGCACACTGTCATGTAAACATGGCTCACCGCAGGGCCTTGCCCAGTCCCCCCTCTGTTCAGAGCTGGGTTGAGTGGCACCCTGGTGGCCAGACAGATGGTACAAAGGTGATGAGCACACAGGGTGGGGTGCCAGTGTGTGGATGGGAAGCCCCACCCGCACACCTACTTAAAATCAGCCCACACTGCTTCACATCTGTGGCTCACTCTAAGGGTAGTGCAGAGGTGTTAGGGCTTAGCAGTGCAGACTATGCTTGGCCTCAACTCCTGCCGTGTCCCTGACAGCCTTGCACCCGTACCTGTGAATGACATTCCTCAGAGCCTACCTTGGAAGGTGGACATGTGCGGACTTAACCAGACACAAGGGCACCCTGTCTGATATAATGCATCTTTTGTTGGCTTCTTGGCAGGGGTTAAGAAGACAGAGGGTGAGCACCTGGCCAGGCCTTCACAGAGGGTCCATGGTCACGGTGTGTACACAGATGGAGCTCCTCAGGTAGAAGAAAACTAGCCATGCCCCCTTTTGGTGCAGGTGGGAAGCAGAACACTCACTGGCCGGCCCTCTGACCACCTGAAACTATGGTTCCTGTGATCTTGGGGACACCTGAGATGCTCGTGTGTGACGCTTGCAGCCCTACCAGGCAGACACCCAGGCCGCCCCTGTGGCTGACATGTGCCTGGGTCCTCCATGAATGCCCAGGCCCAGGGTTCTAAGTCTACCCACAGTTCCTGCACCAGCCTGAGGATATACCTGGGGCTATCACCTGCGCCAGGGCTGCAGACACGCGCGGTTCACCCACATGCTGAAGGGATGGTCCTCTGTGCTCTGCCGGGCTCAGTAAGTGCCAAAGACCCAACATACAGGGTCTCAAACCACTATGAGCCTAGGGCTAGCATGTGACAGCGGTCCAGTGTCTCTGGTCTGTCACAGGGCAGTGGGGTCCTGCTGGCTCACATATTTAGAAGCTGTTGGATTGAGTTTTCTCAAAGGAAAAAAAATCTAATTTTAAAAGAAAACTCAAATAACTTGCCAAAAGAGGTAACCTATTTAGGTTGACAGGTGACAATGGGCACAAAGTGGACTTTCTGACCCAGCCACAAGTCCCTTGCTNTGCTCACGTTAAGCATTGATGCTCGTGGCTGGGGCCAGTGGTTTGGGGATGCCTACAGCTGGCAGAGCAGCATGGACTGGCTGGTGAGGCTTCAGAGACAGTGATGTCACCTTTGGCTCTGGGAGCGCAGGCCCCTCTGCACGGCTGAGCTGCGCTGTGGGGTTCACAAGATGATTGATATAGGGGAAGCCTAGGGAGCTGACTATCATTCTTTCTATGGATCTCTATTTAGTCCCACTCAGAAGTTCATAGGCAAACACAGCAAGTATGTCAGTGGAAGAGGGGAAGTGGCCAAGAGGCCAGCTGAGCCCAGAGGTACAAGGACAGGGAAAGACAAGGAAATCTGCAAGGGAGGGGTCACCTTTGTGGGAATCACTTTTCTCTTTAGACAGGGTCTTGCCTGCCTCAGTCTCCTGAGTGATGGGATTACAGGCATCAGTCACCATGCCTGGTTCACACACATGATTTTGGATGGGTAGAAAAACAATGGAGACTTTTGAGTTCTTGCTGTGAGGGCCCCTGCTCCCTCCGTCCTCAACATAAACATGCTTGCTGCTTGTCCACTTGATCGGCCAGCGCTGGCCTGTTCCTCTGCTGGGGCGTGAGCAGAAAGTGGGAGGCAGAGGACGCCAGTCTTGGGAGGGACCCTCTGGCCCGAGCCCCGGGGGCCTCACTTCCTCTTCCGCACACTGTCAGCCCAGCTCACGCCTTGCTGAAGACTTAAGACTTTCAGACCATGATGGAACACTGAGGTATATAGTTTTGTGGAAAAGTTTCAGAAACGTAAAATGTGATCTTCCAACTGAGCCGGTGTGCAGGCGGACGGTGGGCCCTTGGGGCCTCTTATTGCTGAAGGTTGAGTGAGAATTTCCACTGCTGCGACAGGGCTGGGCCACACACCTCCACACTCAGGCCTCCGCTCTTGGCTGTGCGNCTGTCCAGGCACAGGTTGCTGCCCACATGTCGCAGCTTCGAGTTGCCCTCGATCTGCTCCCATTTCTGCAGCAGACAAGAGCACAGCAGGGGAGAGGAGTGTGAGTCTGTGGTCTGTGGGTGACTGTGGGCACACACCTGCTATCTGCAGTCTTTCTCTGCCCAGGAGTCCCCACTCTTGGGGCACAGGTTATCATAACAATGCTACTGTGAATGTTGGCACATTAGAACCAACCATAGCCAGCAAGTCCACCAACCCACTCTGCCATGCATAAGTCTGAGATGCCCTTATCCTATTGTTTAGCAAGTAATGTAAACATTCTATTTAAATATTTACGGTTTTATTTTTTTTAATACACTTTCTCCCCACAGCTCCTCTTCCATTAACAAGGACTTGGCTCTAATCAATTTAAGCATGCACTAAGGTTCCTTGGAGTATTTCTGAAAATTCTACTGACACTGTGGAATTAATTTTTTTCACTCTTGCTGCCTCCTTTCACCTTCTGACTGTGCAAATGCCACATACACGTGCCCAGAAACCCACTGTTCTCAGTGGCCAAACAGAAAAGCGCCGCACAGAGACATGCCAAGAGGCTGCCCCTCCAGCATGGCTGATGCGAGTGGCCCTCTCCTGACCCTTGTGATTATTCTTCCACCTGCTCACACAGATTCCTTGCCAACAGTGGAAGTCAAGGGCAACCACAGCCGGAGAGGCTCTGCCACCTGCACCATCTCATTCTCTCCCTGTCCTTGATGCTGTCGGTTTTCTCAGGTCCCCTGCATTGGCATGGAAAGCATGCCGAGAGTGAATAGAATCTGATGCTGGCTCCTGGGGGGACCCTGTCTGTCATATGCTGAAGCATCAGCTAGACAGGGGGTGCTAAGAAAATACTGAGGTCACAGCTGTCCCTGAGTCACTGAATCCGTTCTCCCACAGGTGGAGGCGTGAGGCTCTACTCACCACCCGGTAGGACCAAGTGTAGCCTCCCCTGTCTTGGAGTCAGTTAAGGAGCCAAGATTGACACTAGCAGGTGCTTCTGTTTTCTTTTTTAAAGTTTGGGAGACCAGATTAAAGTCTCACTTTATCACTGCCTTATGTCAAAGACATCACAAGGACACTTGGGCTGTGGCCAGCTTGGATATGTTCTACGTATCTGGGGGCAGTGGCTCTCTGGAGACGGCCGGGGAGAGGACCCTTTGCAAGCGTTTCTCCGACACCTCGGATCTAAAGAGGAACTGGATGATGGCTGCACCCCCGTCCCTAGTGGTGATGAGCTGGGGAATTGGGTCTCTGCTTCTCTTTGTGAAATCAGGTGGGTGGAAGGTGGCTTAGCTGTGGCTCTGGTAGCCCTCAGGCCTCAGTTTCCCCATGTCTCCTAGGGAGGGACTGTGGGGAGACTGGCTGAATCCTCCTGCAATAGGCCAGAAGGGCCTGCCTGCAGGGCTATTGCTAATGCCAACTGTTTCCCTAAGGCTCAGAAAGGTGGTGTGTTCAGGATCCCCAGCCAGACCAAGACCAGCTTCCACGGCTTCAGTAAGCGCGGACCGAATGGAAGAAGCAAACATACAGAGAGGCTCCTCACTCTCACCAGGGTTAAGATTCTGTGATCTTGAGTAAGACATAAATGCACCTCCCAACACTCAGTCACACAGCCCAGGGCACTGCAGGCAGGTGGGCAAACAGCCGCTCCCTTTACGATGGGCTGACAGGGAACTGAAGAGGCTGCTGTGGTCCTGGACTTCAAAGTCTACTTTCTGTGGGATGTGGGCGGCTCTGCTGCCGCCTCTGTGTGCTTGCCCAGGCTCACGTGTTTAACATTTAGATTAGAATTTGTAGTTAATGTTTCTGTTTTAAAAAGTCATGTAATTTCATACAAAATGCTCTGTGGTGTGAGGAGGACTGTTTTGCGAGCCCTCCAGGGTATGAATGGACCTGAGGGTGAGGGGGATAACCATGTGGCCCTTGTCAACACCATGGAAGCCTGGGACCTGTGCCACCTTGTTCTGAGTGACGCACCTGTCTGCTGTCATTCTCCCGGCATCCCTGCAGCCTGATGAGCGAGCCAGGAGACCGGTCCACCACAGTAAGGCACAGGTCCATGTGCTTCACCGACTTTTCCTTTGTCAAGGCCCATTCCTGGAAGAGACCACGGTCAGAGGCGTGCCTCAAGTCAGACTGTAATCATCTGGGGCCCCTGACTCAGCCAGACAGCTGCCCCAGCTGAGGGGCAGACCTACACCCACCTGGCTGCTATGCTCGCCCTTGGGAACAGTTTTAGTGGCAAATGTGTTTGAACACATGGGAGGCCGTGGAACTTCCCACTCCTGCAGCCTCAGCGGTCATGATGAACTGACTGTGCTCTCAATCCAGGAGCCAAAATAAACCACCCTCAAGTCATTTCTGTCGAGTGCTTGGTTAGAGCAGCAAGAAACGGAGTTAATACAGTGACAAAAATGAATCGTATCAAGAAACGTGACTAAACAAAACCCAGGAAAGTTAACTAACAGTTATCAAGACTAACCGTATTAAGTATTTTAAGTCAAAAGTGCAGGCTGGCGAGCAGGGTCAACGGTCTTGCTCTCACCCACAGTTCCTCCCACATTGTTCTGGAATGGCTCTGGTTTGGAAACAGATTTATGAATGTAGGCCGAGTTTATGAAAATTATATAAATGATGTATTGCAGCTCTCAGCAAATATCTACAGGGCTGATGTCTGCAGGAACCTGCTGCTGGTACTCAGGAATTCCCCTAACTCTGCTGGAGCAATCTACATGTCAACACACAGCATGGCTCCTCTAACTGGATGCTCACTATATGCCAAACCGTCTCAGGTCTCTTCACAAGGGCTGCAATGGGGGCTTTGCCTACTTTCCAGACAAGAAAATTGAGTCAGGATGCATTTAAATATTCTTGCCTATGCTTTTAAAAACTCAAACACATGTATATGCATGTGCACACAGAGGGCAAGACTGTCAATCATCTCTCTGAATGCAAAACAAGATCATGTAGAAGCATGGAAGACTGGGGAAAAAGAGGGAGTGACATTTATGGATGGCAGTGGCTCTGTGTAGGGCTGGAAGATAGGGTTTCCTAAAGTCACATAAGAACGTGATCTATTTAAGGGTATAGCCACCCATACAGGGCCTCCAGGATCCAGAAGTGGAGGTCCCAGTCAGCCAGCATCCCGTGGGGGATATACAGAGCTGCCCAGGCCCTGGAGCTTCTTGGCTTTCCTCTGGTGTCGCTGACCTGTGTCCCTCAGTGGGGAAAAGGAAGATGCAGAATGTAAGGTGCTGCAAAGGCTGCCTTTTCTCTCTCAGGCCACAAGGACAGGGCTGATAAACAGTCAGCAGAGACACCGTGCTACCAACTATCAATCTGGTGGCAGCAAGACACTGAAATCCAAAGGGGACAGAACTCACATTGGGGCTGCCACTGGGACATGTGGTCTCTCGACTCTGGGGAGTGTAGGAGGTGAGGGGCTATGGAGGGAAGGGGCGGGGAGGGTAGCAGTGCAGAGAGTGGGGGAAGATGGGGGTTCCAGGACAGAGAGGCTGGGGAAAGGAGAAGTGAGCCTAGAGGCAGGGTGGTCTGGGGTTTTGGTCTGATCTTTTCTGGCTATGTCTCTATTCCTGCCTTGAAATGGGAAGGTTTTCTCTGTATCATTGCACCTTAGCAGGAGTAACTCCTAGAAGAGACCTGGGTTTGAGTCACTGGGGTAGGCCCTTCTGTGCCCACTTCCTGTCTACCGTCTGCTTCCAGACACGAGGGAAGGACACAGGAACCTTCCTCTCTTCAGGTGTTTTGGTAGGATAGTGAAAAGTGTGTCTGCTCTTCACCCAGTGTGCTGGGTTCCAGATGCGTCCAGGGTGTAGAGATGCAGCTCAGGGTCCCTGGATACTGCAGCTCTAGAATATAGAAGCCCATGACCCCTGCCACCTCCATTCCTTGTCTACCACACCTATATGTGGTCAACAGCTGGAGACATACCTGCTGTGGTCAGGAGTTACAGGGACCTCTGAGCTGAGGGTCTAGACTGCTTCCTATGACAAGTGTGGGCAGCTGCTGAGGTGGCCATGGCGGCCAGGGAGATCACATGTGGATATTGTACACTTCATTGTTTTAAGAAGGGGAATACACTGCTGTCAAAAAATCTGATTTGGCTACGCAAGCAGCAGGACCAGCCACCTCTGTGCTGGGTCCATCAGCAACCTGAATGTGTAAAGTATTTAAGAGATGCCTCTATGAGCTGCCATCCTTAAAAGGTATGGCCATCAATTCTCTCGTTCCCTGTGTGCTGCTGAGGCTGCACAGGGAACCAAACAGCAGAGCCTGGACCATGCTGCTGAGAGCCAAGGAAGCATTGTTTCCTACCCATAGGCACTTGACCCAAAAAGCTTCACTCTATTAACCCTGAGAGGCCTTAAGTCATGATAGGGACTGCTGGTATCATCTTTGCCTCTGTGTCCCCTCCAAGCACTGAGTGCTAGCCACCAGCCACACATGGCAGCCCGAATTTAAACTCAGGAGAGTTAAACAAAACTGAGGACTCAGTTCACAGCAGACACATCTTAAGGCCTCGTGTGCAGTGGCTGCTGTCTGTTCAACATTTCCAGCACAGCCCATGGGCACATGGACCCCAGATAGGCTGTGGTAAAGTGTGCCAGTCCCCAAAGCATGCCAAGGGGTGGAACCCAACACCTCATCTTCACCAGCAGGCACTGACCCTCCACTCGAAAAGGCTGATGCAGAGAGCCTGCTAAGCAGGGACTGGGCAGTTCACAAACATGGGTGCAGATGAAAGCCTGGTACTATGGGGGTGGCTATGGTGGGGGTGACAGAGCTGACAGGAAGAGGCCAGGGAGACGCTTGCAGTCACAGCCTGAACAACAACATGCTGATACCACCTTCTGCCAGTGTGTCCCTCAGGTGCAAGCATTCTGTCTGCCTACCTGGTTTCCCCCAGCATTGTGACATTCATAAATTCCAACGACTCCATCGGCAAAGTGTCCCAATGTGTCCAGGCAGTTGGTTCCCTGCTGCAAGGCCCCAAAAGCTATGTCCTGGTGGTCTGGAACCCTGAAAGGTATTCATTGCATATGAGTCAAGGACTCCTCTGCACCCTGGAATTACGGTTCACGCCCTCTGCACATGGTCTCAAATTAGGCAGCAGAAACAGAGTGGCTTCTTGTCACTCCCTGACATAAGGCTATAGCCTCTGGGTTCCCAAGAGTGGAAGTGGGCCAGATGTGGTGGCACATGCCTGTAGTCCAACATTCAGAAGGTTAGAGGAGGATTTCTGTGAGAGTTGAGGCAGCCTGGGCTACAGAGGGAGAGCCCCTCCCCCATCTTAAATGACAAAAACAGCTGTGAACGGAAGTTTCCTCGTGCTCTGCTGAGGGAGAGCTACTCACAGGGGTCAGGTCCCAACAGACAGAGACCTTGCCCAGGAGGGCGCAGTCTGCGAGGATCTGTTAAGCGGTCCAATGTGCACACATGGTGGACTGTATGTTGAGTGTTATGTGCTTAGGAAGGAGACAAAAGCTTGGCTTCACCTTGGAGAGGCTGCGGTCATTAGGTTAAGCATCCTATGCTCAGCCTTAACTGGCTCTTTTGTGTGGCAATGATTAAATGGTGGGCCATTGAAGATGATGACCTGGAGCATCTGCTGTCAGAGCCCACTGGTCCTCTCCTGGGGCCACTGGTGCCCTTAGGACACAGAGGTGGCAGCTGACAGTGAAGAGTGGGGTTGAGGCTCACCTTGGCAGAGCGTTTGGGTCATTCACCCTCCAGTAGGAGGTGACACCATCATTGCTAATCTTACCCTGTGCTCACCAAGAAGGCAGGAGCAGCTGAAGGCAGCTATGGGGCGAGGACCAAGGAGCAGCATTGGCTCCTGGAGACAGGGTCTGCCTCACTAGTCTCCCTCTTAGGAACACAAGTCAAATCAGAGGTGCTCGAATTCTTCCAGGCTCTCACAGCAGGTAACTCTGTAAGAGGGCAGGGTCTGTGGGGCACCTGTAGGGGTAGCACCACAGGCTCTCCCTGGTAGCCAGCTCCCAGCCTCACAAGCCTGAGGCCTCTGGAATCTCTCTGACCATCTTTGTTCCTCAACCTTCACGATATGCAGAGGCCCGCAGGACTTACCTTAGCTCTGGGTAGACATTGTCCAGGTACCACTTGAAGGGCTTGCAGCCCAGCTTTTTCCTGAGCTCCAGCCTGCTCTGAATACTGGAGGAAAAGAGACACATTCAGTTCAGAATGCCAGGGAGACTGATGTGGCCTAGGTGGTAAGGCATGGTCCGTCCAGCCTCTGGTGCCCACAACCTGCTCACCTCCCACCAGGGCCTTGCTGGCAAAGAGTAGAGGCGCCTGTTGACACTGCAAGCTACCCCACCTGCTCCCAATGCCCCCACTAGAAGGACCAGGCAGGCAGCACTCACTTTCCGTAGGGCACGTTTCGGGCAGAAGGCACTGCTGCGTAGTAGAAGTTCTTGTATTCATCCATCCAGACCTCAGCTGCCCGGCGGGTGTTCCTGCAAAGTACACCTTCCTGAGCTGCAGCTCCCATCCTGTCCCCAGAGTTACCTGTCCATGCTTGTGTGAATAAGGACAGTGCCCACAAGTGTGTCCTTAGCAGAAGCTGCGAGGACAGCACAAACTGCTGAGATGAAATCCCTGCTGTGCCATGGAGAAGGAGCCTCTAGCAGAGACCACTGAGACTCTGGTCGTCCCAGCCTCCCACAGCATGCGTGGGCGCAGTACCAACCACTAGCCTACTGGGAAAGTGAAGGAGGTTCCCTTAGCTTCACTTTCTTTCATGTGGCCTTTGGCTGAGCGGGAAGTCATGGGTAGACTAGAAACGACAGCATGAAGAGGTGGGGCCATCATACCTGGGTCTAGGGATCCTCACTGTCCTCAGCTCTAGTTCATAAAGGAAGCACCCACTCACCCACAACACTTAGGAAGGGCCGCTGTAAGCACAGACACAGCAGATCCTCTGCTCAGAGGAAACATGGCCTAGCATGTTCTTCCATGAAGACAGCAGGCAGGCAGTGGTTGCCCTATAGGGAAATCTTTTTCTCTACAGTAAAGGCCTTTTAAATGCTAAACCTGTCATGTTGTCTGAGCTGTAATTACTAAATCCATCTCCATGTGGGGCCTCCATATTCCCCATAAAGTGATAAATATTCCTGTTGTCCCTGAATGGGGGAGGGGCCAGACTGCTGCCATTGAGACAAGACGTTGTAAACGCACTTTCTTGGACTCCTGGTGCTAACCCCAGAAATGAAATACGTGTGCAAATGTCCTCACTTCACAGTGTATAGTGGAAACACTAGGGACTGATGAGTGGTTGTGGAGTGCACACTCACAGACATGTAGGTTTGTGCACTGGGAAGTGCCCAGATGACTGAAACACACCTCTGGGCTTTTCTGGGTGTGTCTGTAGGGAGCAGAAATGATTAGATCAAGGAGGCTCTGACCTAACCAATGGCCATATCCCTAGGCAGAGTCACAATCTGGTGGTGTTGGTGAAAGATAGGGGGTGCAGGTATGCCCATGGGGCGATATCTGCCCTCTTGACATGACACTGCCACCAGCTGTCTCTAGAGAGGTCCAGAAAGAGAGGCCAGTGACCATGGGCAGAACCCCCTGAAACATCCTGCAGACTGTGGCCACTGATGTTCCCCTGGGTCCGACAGGCTGAACGCACCCCATCTTAACAGCCTGAAGTCTTACGCCATCTCCCCACAGAGCTCTGCGTGTCCTTAACTTGTCAAGCCTGTCCCAGTTAGCCCAATCTCCCTTCCCCATGGCGCTGACCAGATGAGCATCAGAAGGATCTTGTCTGACTTAGAGGTTTTGTTGGCTGCTCCCTAAGGTCCAGTTCCATACTGTCTGCCCCCATGAGGTCTCAGTTTTTTATTTTAGACTGGGTCTCACTATGTAACCTTGGCTGGCCTCAGACTCACAGACAGCCACCTGCTCCACCTTCTGCGTACTGGGGTTAAAGGTGTGGGCTACCATTTTAGAACTGGAAAAGATTCCCAGGAAAAGCCTGGTTGGACGAAGCAGTTTTCGGTTTTTGTTTACTAGCATCTACTGCCAATCGCTAATCGGTTACGACCCACGATGTCTTGGCTGGAGAGAGGGTATGACTTGCTTTCTGATACGGTTCCGATGTCTGCTCCTTCAGAACTCATGCCGAACATCTAGTTGTACTGAAATGACACCGAGAGGTAGGAGCTTCAAGCAGTGGCCAGGCCATGGGCTCTGCTGTCATGAGACTGGGGCAGCTCCTGTGTGCCCATCTCCTCTCCTACCCTTCACTACATGGGCATCAGGCAGCCCTTGGCAGGGGTTGACACCTTAGCTACCCAGTTAGCCAACAATGCCGCTTTTCTAACGACTCAGCCAGCAGCAGCACTGTTATTGCGGTACGTGGTAGAAGAACAACACTGGTCTTATCTGCAGCATGAGTGATACAGCACTAAACCAGGTTTCTCCTCTTTGTGTCTGTCCCAGTGCCAACTCCCTTGACCACACTTTGAGTGGCCACATCTGCACCCCTGCCCCCGTGATGCTCTTCTGAGCGCTCCACGGAGCATACCGAGGCCCGAAGAAAAGAATGACCTTATCGGAGTTGCATACTGGCCGCTGCATCCTTTCTCAGCCTGGAGGCTATGCCTGTCAAAGGACACTGTTGCCACACAGTTCCAGGGTGTCTTCTGAGCAGATCGCAGACAACTTACCGGGCAAAGACAGTCCCACTGCCACCTGGGAATGTGTAGGGGTGCTGCTTCCGGAACACATGTCCCACACGGCTACATGGAATGATCTCGAGGCTGCCACCACACTGCCACACTCGGAATGAGATTTCTGATAAGAAGGGAATTCAGCAACCATCAGTCTGCCATAGCTGTTGTCTCCATGACATTGCTACCCCTGCCCTAGCCACCTACTACAGCTCACTCTTAACTGCCGAGGAAAACCGATGAGGGGCTGCTTCTCTGGAACCTTTTATAGCACAAACCCTGGATGCATCTGGATAGGCCAACTCCACAGCATACCCCAAACTGAACATGCAAGGAAAACACCGGCCCACAAGTCTCCCAGACTACGGGAGTGTGCATCCCAGCAAACCACAGCTGTCCATGGAGACAGGTGCATAGCCCAGGCTCCTCCACACCACTTACTGTACACTGAGTACCTCAATGCACTCTGCTTTCCTTCCGGGGAAACAAGAATCCTTACCCATTGCCCTCATGTACCAGCAGGTCCAGGTGCCAACCAAGTTCCCAGGGTAGTGACCAGGGACAGTCCCCCACCCTTAGCAAGACAACTAAATTTAAACAGGAAGAGCAACAAGTGCCATTCTGAAAGTCACCATGAAGTCTGTAAGAAGGAGCTCCTCTCTAGGCCGTTGGCCACACCCCTCAGCACATGCTAGCACAAGGAGAAATCTACAGAACCAGCAAAGTCAACCGATGAGACAGAGAAAGAAATGAGAGATCTCTGCAAACCGTGAAGCTAGTGGTGGGCTAAGTCTTCCAGGCCCAGTGTGCTGTCGTGGCAGCAATGCTGGAGTCTGAATGGCACTTGGTCGTGCTGTCTGGAGCTCCGTCCAGGAGTGGAGGGAGGGGAGGGCAAGCTTGGGAAGAACAGATTCCATCAACCAATTTTCTTGCATTGTGAGGCCAACCCCACCTGAACAGATATAGGAGGTTGTTCTCAGCTTTTCCAACATCCAATAAAACTGAGTAAGACATACTCTGTATCTCAGGAAGAAAACTCATATGAATACGCCTGCATGAAGACTCCAAGATGATCTCTCTGGTCAGGGCATCTGCTGAGCTAGCAAGGGGCAGTTTGGAGGCCAGGTAGGCTGCTTTCCAGGCTGAGCACATGGCAGCTCCTTTCAACTGATTTCACATGAGCCCTGGGCCTGGGCATCCCCTCTGCTATTGGCCTGTGGGCCCTGGGCATGGAGTACACCTTCCCTAGGCCTCTCTTTTGGGCACTGGAAGCACAGGACACCCATCCTAACACCACCAGGGCCTGCCTAAAAGACAGCCCTGTCCTGAATCTCACACCTTTGTTCTTTTGCAACTGCTTCCTACGTAAGTTACTGTTGGTCAGGAAAACAGGCAGTCTTGTCTTGTGAGCACACATGAAGACATGCTCTGACATTTCTCAGACAATCTTACTCTCCTTCTCCCAGCATTACAGCCACCAAACAGGCATGGACTGTTAACTGCCAGCAGTCTGTGTGGCACCCAGCAAAAGGAGCTGACGGTAGGGCTCCGCCGAAGGTGGACCCCATCACAGGCCTGGTGGTCCTGCCCAAACCCTCTGCTCAGCCTCCAAGTGTTCCCAGGGGGCACCTGCCAGGGACCAGAGGACATCAGACCTCCTCGAGGGGAAGGCCTTCTACTCAAGGGTTGCCTTCCCCAACCGCTCGGGTTATTAAGCAGAATATAACAAAAGCCCATGACATCAACCTTGTGCTCTCTTCTCTCTGGGCTCCAGGTCACCTTAGAGACAAATCAACCTCTGTACAGTGACACAGAGGAGATGAGCTGAGTGCATCTGTCAGCCTGTGCTCTCAGAACCGCATCAGTTCCTCCCGTGGCCTCCTGCGCTCATGACACACGCTGCCCCGCTGGGTGGCTCTAGCCCCTGGAACCTACAGGTGGAAGAGGCTCAGGGACCTTTCAGGTTCACTACTTCAAAGCTTTTCTTGCTCAGAAAGCTTCACCCAAGCCCACCCAAGCCCAATACTGCACCGAGACAAGGGAAAGAGACCAACTCATGACCCCTCCTTCCCTCCCCACGGAGCCAGAGCTGGAAGCAGCTTTTTATCACACTGGGCAGAGGCGCCCTACCAGATGAAATGTCTCCACCAACTTCAACTTCAAATGACACATTCCAATGACAGGCTAGCGGAAGCTGTTCTTTTAAGCCAACAGAAACTATCAAAGTCTCTGTCACAAGAAAAACTACTCAAAGTGACAGTGGCGCCGCTTTCCCTCCCTCGAGTCCCCTTTCCTCGCAGGGCACACCTGCGTACTAACTAAAAAAGCTAAACTCTGCATAGTGAGGGGAGTCATCTCTGAATGACAAGCACTTGAGACCAAAGGCTTCAAGTAAAACAATAAACAAAACCCGACAAACTGACTAGAGTCTTTTCATCTGTCACACAAGATGTGGAGACAGCTTCCTGTGCAGACCACCACCTGTAAAGGGACCACATCCTACTCCTAGCAAACATGCTCTTCACACAACCCCAGAGAACCTAGACAACAAAGAAGACCCGAAGAGAGACACACATGGATCTACATAGGAAGGAGGAAAAGACTAGATCTCCTGGTAAATTAGGAGCGTGGGGGTCATGGGAGAGGGGAGGAGGGGAGAGGGAGGAAGGGAGAAGAACAATCAAACAAAGCAGTGGAGAAGGATCTGAACATCAGGGCCCAACCAGCAGCTGCCTAGCCCCGCTACCATTCTACAGTTAAGCAGAGCCCTGGAAACAGCCAGATTTCTCCAGTTTTGGAGGCATGCATTCTGAACCCCCAGGTCAAAGAATGTGATAGCACCTGGCTTCTGTGCAGGATGACCTGAACTTTGGTCTCCTCCACCGTCACCAGGAACACATCTTACTATCATCACTGTGGTCAGTGTGTGTGCATGCACATATGCGTGTTCAGGACGTGTCTGCCCACTGAATGGCTGCTCTGGGGCCTTCCTAAGTGCTAGCATGCCACCCTGCCTCCCATACTTCACCACGGAGACACTGGTGGACTTGAGGCCAGAGGGTTGTACATACCCAAGTTCTCTCCTCCCCACACATCCATCATCATGTCATACTTTCCCAGCTCTTCAAAATAGAGCTTATCCATCACAAACAGGCCTCCAGCGATCATAGGGGTTCTGAAGAGGGAGAAGGGAGCAAGGGCGAAGTTAGATCACACCACAGGCTAACATCTGTCCTCTGCTGTGCTGAGGGGGTCTTTCATTCTCCACTGGCTTCTACGTCACTGCCTGGGGTCCCACAAAGGCTGAGACCCTTGGTTTTTACGTGCTTTAACTTAGGAGATAAGCACAGAAGGAGCACTTAAGGCCGTAGCATATACTTCCATTCTGATGTGAGAGTCCCTCTTATGCTGTGAATGCCACTGGTTAATAAAGAAGCTGCTCTGGGCCTATTACAGCATAGAATAGGGTAAGGCAAGAATTCCAAGCAGATAGAGGACGAGAGTAGGCGGAGTCAGGAAGATGCCATGGAGCTGCCACAGGAGACAGACACACTGGAACCTTTCCGGTAAACCATGAGCCTCATGGTAAAATATAAAATTATAGAAATGACTTAATTTAAGATGTAAGATCTAGCTAGAAATACACTTAGGCTATTGGCTGAACAGGATTGCAAATAATATGGTTTCTGTGTGATTATTTCGGGTCTGGATGGCCAGAAACGAATGAGCAGTCTCTGATAACACCACTCTGCTACAGAAAACATAAAAAGGAGACAACATGGAGTCAGCAGAGAAGCCTTCCAAGAAAAGGGACCTAAAATTTCCTCACTGTTTGACCTGGTAGCAGATGCTGGCCTTGAAGGGAGACCAGGAACCTGGAGGGTGGGAGCACAGAGCCCCAATATCCTGGAAGCACATTGCAGCAGGGGTCAGGTCTGGGCTCTCCCCCAGGAGGGCTTCCTGTGATATGCTGCACTTACTTTATAGGGGCAACTGGGTTCCCCTGCCGGGATCTCCTCTGCTCTGGCGTCATGTAATCCCATTTGAACACCAAGTTCCAGTCAAAACCTGCCGACCCAGAAAAGAAATAGCAATGAGAAGATACAGCCTCTCTCACCTGGCTGTCCCACCCTAGCATCTTGACAACAGCATCTATGGACAGGACTCACTGCCAACCAACCAACCAAGATGAAGATGGTGAGGAGGGAACGTAACAGCTGGGGTGGCTGGAAAATGGGTGGCAGGGGAGTATGGTGCACAGCAAAATCTTCTCAGTCCACCAAAGCAACACAGGGCTGAGTTTTCTTTAAAACAACAAAACAGTACGTGTGGCTATGTGTCTGTGTGTGGTTATGTACACAAGGGTGCAAGTGCCCATGGAGTCCAAAGGGAGTGCTGAAGCCCTTGGAGCAGGAGTTCTAGGGTGCCAGATTTGAATGCTAGGCACTGCACTCAGGTCCTCTGAAGTGTAGCGTGTGCTCTCTGAACCATCTTTCTTGTCCCCTCTAATCATGGTGTGTGTGTGTGTTGGTTTTTGACATAGGGCATTGCTAGGTAGTCCAGATTGATCTTGAACTTGCAGCAGTCCTCCTGCCTCAGCCCATTCCCCCTACCCCACACTCCAGGGCTGGGACTGGAGACATGCCATCATGCCTGGCTTGGATTTTGCAACATTAAAATATGTAAGAACAAGTGTGGCATCTGTGTGTGATGCCAGTACACCTACAAGGGCTGTGCACGTAAGACTGGGGACCTAGGGACAAGTCAGAGCTAGATAAATCACAACTGGCTCCCAGAACCACAGTGTAGCACATAGTACCTCCGTGGGACCCATGGCTCTCCAGGCCTGGACCAGGACCTTTCAGGGCCCAGTGACACAAGATCTTACATGCAGAGTGTGATGGTGCGGGCCTGTAATCCCAGCACTCATGAGGACTGCCAAGGTAAGAGGAGCTTGGGCTCTAGGCCAGTTTAGCCAAACAATGGGGGATAAAGAAAAGCTGTCTTCTACCCCACTCTGCTATTTGTGGAGTTGGGGGATCTGGGCTGCTGGAGCAGGGGACAGCAGAAGCTGCTCCATCTGTGTGAGGCAGTGACTGCAGTCACGGAGCAGGGGACAGCAGAAGCTGCTCCACCTGCATGCAGCAATGACTCCACTGTCATGTTTAATGCGATCTCCCTCCCACCTGCAAAGCACTGGAGTCTCAACAATTCCTAAAAGCAAAGGAAAATCTTGGACAAATTTCTCTTGGGCTCCTGGAGGGTGACCAGAAGGTAACATTTGTAGATTGTGTGACCCTACAAGATGCCAATCCATTCACAAAAACAAAGGTCACCCAGTGGTGAAGCAGGCTATGTTTGGGTGGAGGGGAGGAAGGGCCAGCATCCAAGCTTGAGCACAAAGGTAGGACTGGTGTCTAGTGGGCAGGCGGTGAGGGCCAGGAGCAGGATGACAGAACTCCAGGGCAGCAAGCTGGCTGGGCATGTAGGCTACAAGAGGAAGGGCTGGAACAGACAGAGGACACAAAAACAGGTTCCAGGCCCATTCTGCAAATCCTAAATTCCATGGAGTGTCTCAAGCCCTGCCTCTGGCTGGGAGCAGCTCTGGAGCCCCTCANGGCTGGGGCATCTCCGTCTCTATCTGCAGGGACATTACACATTCCCCTAGCTCGCGCAGTAACAACTCCAGGAGAGAGGGATGGGTTCATAGGGTGGGGGGTGGGGCTGGGATTTCTGCCAGGGAAACAGGGCCGGTCCCTTCTGTGAGGTACCTGTCAGAGCCCACACTATGTGAACTCTGTTGTCAATGTCACTGCTGACCATAGGACAGCAGAGGTCAGGAGCCCAGCCAGACAGAACAAGCCAGCAGGTAGACAAATCACGGCTGACACCTACCACCCTTGAGGTCAGCAGAGGCACCCACATACTGGAAGTTGTCCATGTTAATGACATCAATAATGGGGGATACAACTCGAGTCCTGTCCTGAGCAGGGACAAAGGAAGGAGAGAATATTTGTTAAGTCCCCAGCAAAGCAAAAGCCACCATCCCGACAGGCCTTACCATGAGATACCACCATTGCAAAATGGGCAAGGGTGGCGGCATGAGAGGAACAGCTGGCGACTGGACGCTTCCACTAAAGGCCCAGGCTGTGCCCTGAAACCTTGGGTAGATTTCAGTGTTGCAGAGCTAAGCTCAGCCACTTTGCCTGCCACCCTCTCATGGGCTGCACTGGGGTAGCTCAGGAATGAATTCACGGCTGAAGTGCCTACACCACAAAGACAGAACAGTTTCTGGGTGCAGATGAGAGGCGTTAGTCATCACCTCCACAGCAACCTACTGGAGTTTTCAGATCCTAACTCAACTCCTCCGGGATTCTACCGGACACGCCCACCCTCCCCTGACCGTTTGGTTCATGTCTCAGTACCACTCTGCTGAGGGCAAACACAGGTCTTCAGACTCAGCTCTGCCTCATGCTGATGAGAGAGGGTGTGTGGTCTCTGAGTTACAGAGTATTGCTAGCCAAAGAGAGACTCGAAGGAAGTTCAGTGACAGGACTGGCAGAGCTTGGCACTCTTCACGGGTGTCCCCCCGCGTGCTTGAGGGTTGCTGGGAAACAAGCCTTGGGCCATGGAGAGCAGAGCGGCAGAGCAGCAGTCTCTGCGGCCACCCTACTCCCGAAGGCTGGCCCCGGAAGGCTGAGCATCGTGTGCTTTACGTTCTTTCTGCTGAGAAGAGATTACAAGAACCCTCATCTTGACCCGCTCCCCTCTTCAGTTATGGAGGAGAGGAGGGGAGGAAGGCTGGGACAGCCCCCGTGAGCTGGCAACTACATGACTCTCCAACACGGTGGGAAGCTAGCCCTAGCTCGGCTTTCTGGTGTGACAGCCTAGCAGAGTACAGCTGTGGGGCTGGGACACTGGGATAAAGTTGTGTGACACGGATGGGTGTGCCAGAGAGGGGCCAGCTTAGGGTTCAGTGGAGCCTGCTGGGCAACCTGACACCCATATGATTGTGGACGTTACTTTAGTCCCCTGAAGTCGTTTCCTCACCTATCAGCTGAGCAGCACCTGAGCCCAGTAGAGGGCAGAGATGGGACTTGAGCAGCTTTTGGTCACTTAGTGACTAGCTGCCTGCTGCGACTTGTGCTCGTTCTGTTTCCTTTCATTATGTTTGCTCTGTGGCCCCCAAGGAAGCACTTTCATAGCAGCCAGGAAAGAAAGTCAATAAGACAAGCAGAAGGCAAGAAAAATAACGCTAGGACACACACAGTACCAGTGCTGAAGCTTCTAGAAGGCAGGATGTGCCCGAGTATGGTCAAAGATCACCTGACAAGCCCACCAAGGGCACCATGGTAAACTGTTTGTTTCTCCTTGTAAGCCGGGAACAGGCAGTTAGTCTGTCCTTACCAGGGCAGAGGACCATCACTGTGGCCACCAAGTCTTCCCAACAGGCACCCCATCAGACGGCACTCCTATCAATGGACAACCCTGCTGGCCACAAATCTTCCTGCATGTGAGCAGGGAAGGTACTCCCCCATGACTGGCTACTTCTTCTTCCCAGGCTCCTGTCAGCTTCAAGGAACCAGTCTTCCTCGGGCAAAGTGACTATTCTGTATCAATGGGACACTGTGAAGCAATGCCTAGGGCACAAACGTCCTTCCCAGTGTCAAGAAAAGCCACAGCCAGTGTGTGCAGCACACCCTCTGCGTGACCTGGGCTCACCTCAGCAACCCGCTCCAGCAGCGGTTCCAGCCATCGCTCGTTACACTCGCAGTGACTGTCCAGGAAGGTAAGGACCTTGGCCTGTGCGGCGTCGGCGCCCCGGACTCGAGAGCGCATCAGACCTGTGAAGATAAGTTCAAAGTGCATGAGGGGAGAGAGCTCCACCCGAGAGCCTTCCTACACGGCCAGCAGCACGGGTGCCGTCACAGAAGGGCTGTCCTTCAGTTGTGGGTGTAACAGCACCGCTCTGCAGTCCCTGGGGCAGATCCCCAGCAGGACTTTAAACGTTCATCAGATGATGGGAAACACAATTTCCGTAAGGCTATGATCCCAAGAAAGGCCTTCATCTAACAGAAGTTCCCCTTAGCAAACACCCAAAGCATGACTTGAAAGCATTTAGCTGTCATGACTATAGTTCCCAACTGAGATAAGGAAGGTGCCATTCCACAGTCTAAGAGCTAATGGTGCAAGACTGGCGGTCACAACACCCGTGGCTGCAATGCAAACAGCTTTGTCTTCATACAACAGGGGCATCAGATCAAAACCCAGTTATGCAGCTGTGATACAAATCAGGGTCATATGCGGCCCTGCCTGCACTTAAGGCTGTGAGCAGTCGCTGACAAGCACGTCATCATGACAGTCTTACCATCAGCTGTGCACTGACCCTGGGAGACATCATGCTACACCTGCATGGGATGACTCCTCACGATGAGCAAGGACGAGGGCTCTAAGTTCTTTTTTTACACCAGCAAAATGGATTTTTGATTAATCTTATGATAGTGGTTTGAATAAGAACGGTCCCGAGAGACTCATATACTTGAACACGTGCCATAGGAAGTAGCACTATGAGGTGGCATGGCCTTGTTAGAGTAGGTGTGGTCTTTTTGGAGAAAGTGTATCACTGTGGAAGTGGGCTTTGAGGTCTTATACATGCTCAAGCCATGCCCAGTGTGAGACACATTTTCCTTCTGCTGCCTCTATATTAAGATGGAGAACTCTCAGCTCCTTCTCCAGCACCATGTCTGCCTGCACACTGCCATGTCCTGCCATGAAGATAATGGACTAAACCTCTGAAACCGTGAGCCGCCCCAATTAAATGTTTTCTTTTTATAAGCGCCACACTGGTAATGTTGTTTCTTCACAGCAATGGAAACACTAAGACACTTATTAACCACATGTTACATCAGGGGAAAATGATGAGATTTCCAACTCCAAGCCATATAAACCTTCACTCAGGTAATGGCCACAAGAGCAGAGCTAAACATAAGCAAAAACTGCTTGAAAGGGCCTCCGAGAAGTCACTCTGGGAAGAAACTTGAAGGGATTCAATGCTTGAGAGCAGGAATCACAGTAAGACCCAGGTCTGCACAGGCTTGCCCTCACTTCCCAGAGGCCCCTCCCACCCGCGGCAGCACAGTCCTTCCAGCCTGAGGTGTCAGGTGACCAAGTGCAGGACTTACAGAGTGGTTGGAAGGAAAACAAGAAAACCCCAAAGCTAGTGCTAAGTCCCCGAAGCCTGTGGTCAGCTCCCAACTCAGGCGGCCACAGAAGCAGAGCAGCTTGAGAACAGCAATGGCCAGAGGAGCCGAGGCCCCAACTGCTCTCTCTAATGCACACAGGGTTTTGGAATTTGAGCTCAGAAAACACCTCTGCCCTCCTGCAGAAATTACAGAAGGATTTCCATTTATAATACAATTGTTTTGTAGATAAGGGATCTACCCAAGGGTACTTGTCTGAACAAAAACTGCAGAGAAGCACCAGTATCACGTGTAAGTCTGAGCTCCTCGGCGGTGCCACTCGGATGGATATAAGCTCACCCGCACCCCGCGGAAGCTCACATGCCTTGGTCCCCAGCTATGGTGCTAAGAGGTCAGCGAATAACCCAGCGATGTCAAACTCAGCATGTGGTTGCGCTGCAGGAGACGGACAGAGATGCTGAGAAGTAGGTGGGGCCTCGCTGAAGAAAATGGGTCACTGGAAGGGTACGTCTTCCCAGGCCCTGTCTCTCCCCTGTGTGGGTTTAAAGTCTGAATCTATGAGCCAAAATAGCCCTTTTCCCTTTAAGGCTCTTTTCCTAGGGACTTTGTCCCAGAAGTGAAGAACACATCTGGTGACTGCATGTCCCTGACATCAAAGACTGATATGATATTCTTCTGGAGAAAAACAAGATGACTCAGAATATCTACAATGCATCATTCATAGCCTCTATCATATAAGGAAACATCAGTCAACAAGAGAATGTGGAACACACCCAAGAGGAAAAAAAAACAAGCCTCAAGTGAAATTCACCTTCAGATGATTCAGATGTTAGAATTAAAAGATGAAGATCTAAAAATGGCTATTACTATGCTCAGGAACTCATGGGAGATGACGGCTTTAATGAGTGAACATGTGGAAATCTCAGAGAAACGAGAACTGTAGGAAGAATTAAATGGGTATTTTGAAACTGAAATTATCTCCAACAAAAAACTCACACGGAGTGATCTTCAAGGCAGAGCAGAGCAGAGCTGGCAGGAGGACCAGGGAACTTGAAAACAGTCACAGAAACAGATCACCCAGGAAACTGAGGACAAAAGCATGAGGAGCAAAAGGCTCGAGTGGCTTTGAAAGGACATGAAGCAGTTACGTGCGGCCAGAGTTGAAGAACGACACCAGAATTGTACCTGAAGGTGTGATGGCCAATTGTTTTCTAAATCTGTGGAAAACATCAACTTATATACTCAAGAGGACTTTTGGCAAACCTGAAGCAAGATAGAAAGAAATGAGGGCTAGGTGGATCAAATGTGACCACAAAGACACAGATAAAGACGCAGGAGGGCAGCAGGTGCCAACGACCTGTCACACGCAAGGGATGACAGACAATATGTATGAGGACAGTGCTCTGGAAGAAAAACAGCTGGACAATGGCTCAGTGGTTTAAAGCATTCTCTGTTCTTTCAGGAGACTGGGGTTCAGTTCCCAGCTTTCAAACACATGTAACTCCAGTTCTAGGGAGTCCAGTGTCCTCCTCTGGCCTCTGAAAGTACACGCACACACACGCATGTGAGCATGCATGCAGGCGCGTGCAAACACACACACAGACACACACACGAGCACACACATACACACTAAAAAAAAAAGCAAACAGAAGACAGAGGCAGACTCTGCAACGTTTTAAAGAGCTGAAAGCAAGACTCACGGTCAAGTCAGAACTCACGGCCGAGAAAATGCCATTTAATAATAAATGAGAACAGCTCTTTGGATAGAGAGGCTGATGGGAAAGTCCTGTCTGGGCTACAGGGCAAACACCACCACCAGCAGTACAAACACATAGAAGGGAGCAGCAGACTTGTGGCAGAGTCTCGTAGCCCAGCCCACTTCTCTACTCTTTTAATTTTCTTAAACAGTACCTGAGGGTCTGCGGATATGAGGTTCACAACTTACTCGAGAATAGGTGGCAGCAATAGCGCAGGGAACAGGACAGTGGAGGGGAGGCAGACAGACCGGGGCTCTCAGAGCTCATGGACAGTGGCACCAACTCCAAGCCTACTGAGCTGACTCTGTTTCCTTAGTGCAGCTACAGACTCGGCTCCTCGGGACCACATTCTCTGCTGCTAATTAACTGTCATTTGTGCCTGGTTCACAGGTGGGGCTTGAGGTCAGCGCACACATACAGCTTTGTCGTGCATCGAGCTCCATGTACTGCTCTGCTCAGCTGTCACGCCTGCTACCGTTCCACACCCGCCATGATCTGGCTCCCCCCCAGTCTCACCACCGGAAACAGCACAAAGGAGGGCTCTTATCGAGGGCTACCATTTAGATGTGCTGTTCTGAGTTCTGAGTGGACTGAAGTGCTCTGGCCAGCTCAAGAGATTTATCAATCATTCTTCTTCCTCTACCCTCCCTATTCTCCCTGCTTCTTTTCTGACTTCTTGTTGACCTCCTTTTTTAGGTAGGAGAGTGGGGGCAAAAACTGAGCTGGAAGCCAGTTATCTGGTAGGTTGTCTGGGGAAGAACTTGGGGATCATTGCTCTTTGGTTTACTCTAGGCTTGAGTCCTGCAGCGGACTGCTCAGGGAGAGGACAACTTCCCGTCTGTGTGGGATGGGCTGGTGACCTTGGGTGTGGGTAGCAGTGGGCTCAGTCACTGCACTGTCCATCCAGTGAGCCTTCTGTTGCTTGCCTCCGCACCTTCCCCAAGAGAGCCTTATTTCCTGTGCGTCTGCTGAATGAGCATTTTCTGACTGACGTCACCACGCATGGAACCCTCTTCCATGCACTTACCAAAGTGCTGTCCTGCAATTTCAAAAAGGCTGCGTTCTAGGTTCACATTCATGTTTACCTCCAAAATGAAAATGCGAGCACCCCAAGGACAGGAATAACAGCCTTCACATTTCTATCCTTCTGCCCTCTAGTGTCTAGCACAGTATAAAGCATTTATTAAATGTTTAATAAATGCATGATTTTTTTGTAAAGATTCTGGGGGCTGGAAGATGGCTTAGTGATTAAGAACACTTGCTGCCCTTCCAGAGGTCCTGAGTTGGTTCCCAGAATCTGCATCAAGCAGCTCACAACCTAGGACCACATCTGTAGCTCCAGGTCCTAGGGATCTGATGCCTTCTTCACCTGCACATATATGACATACCCATCAGACACACACACATAAATTAAAACAACAACAACAACAACAACAAAAACCCTTGCTGGGCTGGGGAGTTGGCTCAGCAGTTAAGAGCACTGGCTGTTTTTCCAGAGGGCCTAGGTTTGATTTGCAGCGCCCATATGGTGGCTCACAACTGCAAGCCCAGCTCCAGGGGATCTGACACCTTTTCTGGACTCTGCAGACACCAAGCTCACATGTGGTACATGGACATACATGCATGAAAAACATCCATACACATAAAATGGGGGAAAAAAATCCTTGCTCAAACACCTTCCTGCTCTGACTGAACTGCTTATGGGGACCCGGAGGAGAGAGTCTGCACTGACTCGGGATACAAATGCCACTCCTGGGTTCACGTCAGTCTCATGCGGTGGAGTGGCAAAGGCCATCACTCTGACTGCCAGAAACTGGAAGAGGACTAGCCCAAAACAGTCACACCCCCGAGTGGCCCTGAGAAGCCTCCCGACTCTGCAGTGGGAAGGCAGTCTTTTCCTTAACTGCCCTCACGGTGGAGAGTGGCAGCTGGGGAAGGGCTGGCATCTGCAAAGTCACATCAACATGAAATGACAGCGCTCTCCCCATCAGCAGACTGTCAAACTTCGAATCTGTGGTTGTATCACATGTCTGGAACACGGAGACACTATTGCTCCTCATGGCTAAGCCTTAATGCTTTTTCTAAACATTTGCAGTCAAGAGGCTGAAGGGACTTGTCTAGCTGTGAGGGAAAGACAGTAGCCCATTATTCCCAACGTGTAAACACAAATACAAATGTGGTTTGAAAATTTGACAGTTAAGCTGTGACTGTCCTTCCTGCATCTGCTGGGACAGGGCTACTGGGTGACTCTGGTGAAGGAGAGAGAGACAACAGCTGCTGTCACCCTGAAGTAGTTACACTGGGCCAGGAGAAGCTGTACCTGTGTAGAAGGCCATGCAGACTGACCTACTGACTAGAACTTCATGGGAAGTTCGAATGTTGCAGATCACAAGCCAAAATTATCTTGGCCCTTCTTGTTTTTATTAAATTTTGATTTTATGTGTACGGGCATTTGTGCCTGTATGTATGTATGTCTGGTCTGTGTACCATATGCCTACTACCTTAGGAAGCCAGAATAGGATGCTGGATCCCCAGAAAACTAGCAGTTACAGACAGCTGTGAGCCACCATATGGGTGCTGGGACTTGAACCTGGGTCCTCTAGAAGAGCAATTAGTGCTCTTAACTGTGGACTCATTTCTCCAGTCCCGCTGGCTATCTGCTCAGTACCAAGGTGACCAAGCATTCTGGTGACTGCAGATCTTCAGCAGGTCACTACCTACCAACTTCAAACATCACAGAGCTGCTCTGTCCCTCTGCTCTGCTGTCACTTGTCCCCACAGATATATTCTGTAAGCACACCGACTTTAAGCTCATGACACCTCTTCTACAGTAGATGTCATTCAGAACAATCTAACGCCCTCTGGAGCAAGAGCACTAAACACAGGGGTCCAGAGTGATGGTCAACTTGACAGGACTTAGAATCATCATGGAAACACCTTTGGCTGTGTCTGAGGGCAATTTTCTAAGATTAGATCAAAAGTGGGTGGCACCATCCCATGGGCTGGGTCCTGGCTGCATAAGGAGAAAGTGAGCTAAGCACCAGTGCTCACTTCTCTCCGCTTGCTGCGGGCCCACTGTGACCAGCTGCCTCCATTCCGGCCACTGTGATGACCTGCATCCTTTGGGACTAGGAGCCTAAACAAACCCTTTGTTCCTTGAATTGCACTGATCACGCCAATGAGAAAAACAACCAATACACACCATCTCAAAAGTGCCCCAAGAAAGGGACTTTCTTACCTTCTCGTCGGTCATTTCTGAGGACCCTCACTTTCTCGATTTTCCCCAAGAAGGCCCCGTCCTCAGCTAAGGAAAGAAAAGACAAGACACAGAGAATAGTGAACCCCCAGTCTACACAGGCCGGGTGGCCACATATTTGGTCACCTTTCCCCTATGGCCTCTGGAGGACATCACTTCCCTGCCCCAGAGGTGCCTGCTCCACTCTATACTGCATTAGCTCACCCCTCCCACACACCCCAAACCAGGAAGGCTGATGCCAGAGGTGGGGCTATGACACTCACGGTCATTGCTGTAGTCATCCACTAGGATTATCTCCTTGATGAGATGTGGTGGACTCCTCTTAAGGACACTGAAAACAGACAGAGGGACAGAGTCTTTTAAGGGCAGAGCTCTGCTTGGAGCTGCCTCTCCCTTGTG
>LOEQ01000532.1:617279-630150 GCA_001685075.1 Bramus lutescens
GATGGGCAAGACTATGACTTCTCCCCAGCAAGTGGTCTGGGAATCACCTAACCATAGATGCCTTCAATGTTCTGTGTTTTGGCACTTTGGGCAAATAGATCAGCTGGCAACTGCAGGCTATGTTGGCCCCTGGGTTCTCAAAGGTGAAGGACGACAGACAGGCGGCTGTGAACTTCCATACAGTGGGCAGGACAGCATCACTGCCCATCTCTCCAAGCGCTGTGGCCTGCTGAGCTCTCTTAACCCACTCATGGTGAGTCCACAACCTCTCTTCCGAGTCTTGGGGAAGACCAACCTCCCTCCTACGATGACAATGACTGGCCCTGGGCTCCTAGACATCAAGAGTTGCTGTGCTTTGGTCCAGTCTTCACCCATGACACTGGGGCCTCTGTGTATCTGCAGGCAAGTATGCCTGTCCAGCAGGACAGACTCATCACCGTCACCCTCTTCTTGTGGACTCTGGTTTGAGAGGGTGAGCCTCTATCAAAGTTCACTTGCTTCCTGGGTCATGAGTAGCCATGCTGACATCTGGGTCAAGGACATTAGCAGCAAGTCCTGGAGGTTCCTGGGACAGATCAGCTTCTGAATCAAAGAAGAGAGCCACTGGAGAAAAGCCCACTTCCGCCCCTCTATGGCTGGTCTGGAAACAATCAAGATGCATGGAGCTGTGGCAGCCTTCCTGCACAGGCAAAGGTGATGAGGCAGAAAACCAAAAGGTTGAGGCAGGGCTGAGGTAAGCTGAAGCGCTCCCAGTCCGAGACACAGTCTCAGATGGCCACTTCAAGATTCCTTGCTCAACAGGGTGATGAAGTAGCTTTTTTGCATCAAGTGTCCCCATACCATAAATTCCTGCCATGGGAATACTTCAGGCCTCCCTGACAGTGTTCATCAGGGAACAGTGACATAGTGTGACAAGGCACACCTACATTCCAGGAAAACCACAGCTTCTGTGTATCTGTCCTGTGCACTATGAACTTAGTGTTTCCATGAAGCAGTGGCAAGCTGTCCTTAGGAAGGCAAAGGCTCCAGAAGCGTGCCAGGATGATGTGACAAGGATCCTACAAACCCACAAGAAGCTCCAGCCAAAACCAGATAGAGACCTTGGGTCACAAGCCAGGGAGATGACTCATGCAAAGGTGCTTACCATCAAGCCTGACAAACGGAGTTCAATTCCTGGGCCCATATAGCAGCAGGAGAGAACCAAGTCCTGCAACCTGTCCTCTGACTTCTACACATGCATTATTGTACGCGTGCATGCACATGCACACACACACACACACACACAAATAAAACATTAAAAAATCGAAAGATGTAATAAAGTAAGTTGGGGTACACCACAGGAGGAAGCATAAAACTATTGCACACCAGTGCAGCTTTCCCTGTGTGTACAGACACTGTGCACATCAACATTTAAATTGTGTGTATGCAGTGCCTTCAGAGGTCAGGAGAGGGCATCAGATCTCCTGAAGCTAGAGTAACAGGCCTTTGTGAGGCACCCGATGTGGATGATGGGCACTCAACTCGGGTCCTCTGCAAGAGACATCTGTGACATTCCTCAAACAAAACTCTTAAAAAATGGTTACAGGGGGTTGGAGAGGTGACTATGAGCACTGGATGCTTTTCCAGATGAGTAAGGTTCAATTCCTAGCACTCACGCGGTGGGTCACAACCCACAACCACCTGGAGCTCCAGTTCCAGGGTATCTGAATGCTGGGCCTCCAGCAGCATTGCTCTCGGAGTGGTGCAAAGACACACATGCAGGCAAAACACCCATACACATAAAAAAGCCAAAAAAAACACTTAAGATAATTATAATAATTGATCTAATCCCAGATATCAAATAAAACAAAAAGTGGATGGGCCAGAGAAAAGCAGATGTGCTCCTCATTAAGAACAGGTATGGTTTTATTCTCAGTAGTACACCAATGCTTGTCTAATTACGACTTTTGCTGAAAATGGCAACTAATTGAGTTACAAGTAGGAAAGAAAACTTTGTTAACCAATTAGAGGGGAAAATAAAGGAAAGACTAGCGAGTGAAGCAAAACTACCTGCATTAGAGCAGGCCACTGAAATGCAAGCTGGCGGGGGGTGGGGTGGGGAGAAGGAGGCCGGAAGCCTGGGTGNNNAGGAGGCCGGAAGCCTGGGTGTCCTGCCTACTTTTCCATAATGGCTGCCTTCTGTCATGAGCTAAACCAGCACAAGGTTCTCAGAGGCTGAGTGGCATCCCCGCCATGCTTTTGGACCGGCAGTCTCCAAAGCCATGAACCAAATAAAATTTACCTTCACCTCAGAATTTATTCAGTCTTTGGTACTCTGCTACAGGAGCAGAAAAAGGACCAAGATACAAATTCAAGGTAAAACGGCCCTCCGAAAGATAACAGAAGACCTACTACATAGCAAGAATAAATGGCAGGGCCTGTGAGACACACCGCTGTCTCCACTGCTGAAAAGGCTGAGGCAGAAGACTGGCAAACTAAAGGTCTGCCTGGGCCACAGAATGGGAAATCTAATGGGCTTTGTTTCAAAATTAAAAGTAAACCAGGTCTGGGGATGGAGTTCAGTGGTAGAGGGCTTGCCTAGCAAGAGCAAGCCCTGGCTCAACCCCTAGTCCAGGGCAAAGCAAAATAAAAGTAACGCAGCCTATGAGTGCCATGCAGGCTAAATCATGTGCAGAATGAGAACATTGCAGGGGTGATTTATGTTGACAATGGTATAACCCAGGAATATACCCTCCCATAGGCCAGCCTATGACACCGCAGAGGCCTGCGACGGTGGAGGAGTATAGACTGTCAGGAGACTCAGGTTTCCAGCGTGGCAGTCAGGCTGTGGCACTCAAACAGTTCGGTGTACTTCAAATCGTTTTCAACATACCTAGAAAATGTGTAGCGGAAAGGAGAGGGAGGCTGGGAGTATGGCGCAGTCAGCAAAGTGTTTCTACATAAACATAAAAAAACTGAGTCTTCACCCTGGGAAAAGTCAGAAGCAGGAAATCCCAGCACTGGAGGAGAGAGGGTGGAGACAGGCAGATCGTGGAGCTTACTAGCCCGCTAGCCCAACCAACTCAATGAACTAACTCCAGGTTAAGTGAAGAGACCCTGTCTCAAAAATTGAAGAGAACAGTTAAGGAAGATACCCTACCTCTGGCTGCTACAAATTGAACACACACACACACACACACACGGTGAGGACATGACGACATAGCTCCTATATGCAGGCATGTTCATGCTGCCCCCCACCTGCTTAGCTAGAGGTGTGTGATCTCTGATTCTCAGTTTTCTCATTGACTCGATGCGGGAACAATAATGAACGCACCTGCCTCTAAGACCACTGTGGGACCCAGGTGAGGAATGTGTGTCAGTGTTTAGTGAGACACCAGGAACAAACTCCCAACCAGAGACGGCCAGATGATGATGCTAAGGCCCCAGCACCAAGCAGGAAAATAAGATCACAAAGCATGAGATCTGCTTCCTGGGTGATAAGATGAAGAAAAGACTGATGGTTTCAGTTTAAACTGACAGGAAGAGAAGTCATGCAGTTGTGAAACTGTTGCAGAAACACACACTGGCTTAAAAAAAAACCTCAAAGCAGAGATCCAGACAAGTGGGAAATAACAATATTTTAGCTATTTTAAAGTAGGCTTAAAAATAACTGGAATGATAACACTATGTTTCATAATGCAAGCAGAGACTCAGCACTGCGCAGCTGAACTCAAGGCCCAGCTCGGGGTGGGTAGAAGGGAGAAAGCACTAAAAGGCTGGCGGACCCTAGTGCACCGGGTTATAGAACCTCCCTATGGAGAAGTGAACAAACATCCATTCACCCCAGCTAGGGCATCCATGATGGACCAAATGTAGGAACTGGTGAGTTAGGGCTAAGTTACAGGAGTGTGGGCAGCTCTAACTGAAGAGCTCTCCTCCCAGGGACTACTGAAAGCCTGGTCCTGTGATGGTCTTGGAGTCATCTTGCTGTGATTTCAAGATGACAATGGTCATGTGAGGACCAGGGCCAGTTCTGTCGGGAACACACAAACACTAGAATGCACATGCGAAGTAGAACCTTCACGGAACCCAATGGTGTGAGCAGGGCTTCCCCTTCCACTGTGGGCAAATCTGAGACAAATGTGAGCTTGGTTCTCCAGGATGAGAAAGAGGGGAGAGGAGAGAAGACACACTTCTACACCTGGTGAGAGACAGAGGTTTCCTGGCTGCTAGAGCCCTCAGTGCAGGCACGCACAGCACTGTTAGGAGGGTTTACAGTCTTCTGGGAGGACAAAATCTCCAAAGCTATTCAGGTAAAACAGAAAAGTTCACCATATGCCAAACCTCCATGGGCAATCCTTTCGAATGCATCAAAGGATTAGCATGATTAAAACAGCCACAGGTGTGGGTGGCATTCGCAGGTGGTGGGTAAGAAACAAATCCTTTGCAAAGAATCTTCAGAAAGCACCTAAAGGGACGGATGCCTCTGTCCTGCATTCACGGCACAGAGTTTATCAACACCATGAAACTGAAGAGAAAGAAGGCAAGGGCACTGGCCCCAGAAAGTCTGAATTAGGGACCTAACTCAAACTCAAAGCAGCAGTCTTGATCAGCATAGACAGAATTAATGCTGGGACCTTGTCAGAACCAAGCAACTCACCACCCTTTCAAATGATATCTTCTTTTGAATCAGTGAGCAAAGGACATTATTAAAAAATACTCACCCCGTATAGTCAGCACTGCAAACAGATAGGGACGTCATGGTCCACCCAGGGAGCCAATTACATGAGCACAGCTGGGTGACACAAAGCCACAAAGACCCCAGAAATCGCTTCCCACATGAGGCCCAGAACGATGAGGACAAGGCCGGAGGGACGTTCTTAAGAGACGGCGAGTACTTCTTAGCTTTCTGATGTGGTTTTCTTTTGCTTTTTAAAAATACAATAGATGCACCTACTTAAAAAAAATACGCTCTCAAAATAATTTAAAAAGCAGTCTAGGAAAACGGGAGTATTTAAAGAAAGGAGGACAAGGGGAGGTTGCAAGGCAAGGCTGTTCCACACGAGATGTAACAGATAGAGCTCATATCTGCCTGAGACAAGGTCCATGGCGATGGGGGCCAGCACCCTGTCACCAGCATTGCCCTTGCCATCAGCTAACCCTGATTTCCATGGACTGGCACTGCTAAGCCCAAGCATGAGAGGGTGTAGACCCTCAGGTAAGGACACCGCTGTGTGCAAACCTCCAGGGGGCATACCATGACAGAGGAACTAGAGTCTTGGGTGGCGGAGGCACTTTGCTAGTGGCCAGAACAAAGAAACAGGCCCTTAGCAGGTAGCTATCAAGGAAGACCTCACTGTGACCTCCAAACCACAGGCTTTCCACCATCCCTTAGAGATGACGTTGGCTGTTCTGTGTATACCAGAGAGATCCTGAGATCCTTTTTCTCACTGACCCAATAAAAACTCACTATTCCTTCTCGTCTCTTTACCTAATAAGGGCCCAGTTTTCCATTTACAATTACATCATAACATAAAGAAGACAAAAAAAAAAGGGCATGGGTGGATAACTCTTATCATATTTGTGGTAGCAAATTTTGATCCAATCCGAATGCATGAGAAGGGCCTGGAATGCTGGGGGAAGCCCTGTGTGCATAAGCAGCGCGAGCCCCATGTGTCTGTCTGCACCTGTTCCCACACCAGAGACATCAGCTCTGAGAGAAAGAAGCCGGTGCATGGGCAGGCCCGGGCACCATTGCTCTTGCCAGGCATTATTCCACAGGAAATGATGCCCACTCTGCCCACTCTACCTCCTGCTTCCCTCTGCTGGGGCATATAGCACTGAAAGTGCCATGCTTGGAGCAGAAACCAGCTCTCCAGACAACAAACCCACGTGTCCTGATCTTGTGATCCTCTGGAATGGAGAGGTAGACACTCCTACTCCTAGCAAGCACCCAGCATTCTGTGACTGTGGCACAAATGGGCCTAGGTGGGCAGGCAAGCCAACATCCTCACAATGTGCCCTGTACCCATGGCATGTGTATATGCAGGCACACGTGCATGTACACATGTATACACACAGACGTTCCAGCTTCCTGTAGTTGGTTGGATAAAGTTAAGGTAAATGGCTGTTATTGTATTAGACTGAAGTGGGGGTCTGGGCACTCACAGATTCCGTCACTAAGACCCAGTATCTTCAGAGCACATGGTCTGCAATAGAGACAGACACTGCCACTCAGGGCGAGATATAAGAACTGCTGACTTCAACTAGGTTAGGATTCCAAATGAAACACTCAGGTATTCCTCTGCATTTAGTGACAATAAAGTCCCTTGTTCTGAACAGAAGTGTTCATGGAAAACTGAGAGTATGATATGCATAAATTGCCTTGAAAGTTCTAGAGAGACTGCAGGCACCCAGATGCACCCAGAGAGCAGGGCCAGGTGGACGGATGCATTAGAGAGCGGGGCCAGGTATGGATGGATGCACCCAGAGAGTGGGGCCAGGTGGACGGATGCATTAGAGTGGGGCCAGGTGGACGGATGCACCCAGAGAGTGGGGCCAGGTGGAGATGCACTAGAGAGTGGGCCAGGTGGAGATGCATGAGAGTGGGCCAGGTGGATGGATGCATTAGAGAGTAGGCCAGATGGAGATGCACCCAGAGAGTGGGGCCAGGTGGCTTTCTGCAGGATTTAATTCACCCCAATCAAACCAACAGGGAAGGGTCCCAACAGATGCTGTGACACAGGCCGGGCAGAAATCAACAAACCCATCCTGGGAGGGGTCATCAAAGATCATTTTGGATAAACAGTCATTTCAAAAATATTGGACAATAACATGTCTGTAGAGCTTGAGGGAATTTGAGAACTCACAAGGGAGGCAGCAGCTGAGAAACCCAGCGCCATGCCGAGAAGCCCCAAATTGCACCTTTTCCTACACCACAGCGATACCCTGGTGGGAGAACCAGCTCAGCAACAGCTGGTGACACAAAGCCCAATGATCACACGGAGATTAAACTTCAGTCACTCCAAGTGGCCAGGTGACATTTTTACCCTAAACTCTGCTGGGCTCTATTCCTGGAGGCTAAAACCCTGTATTAGTTACTTTTGTCACTCTGTGACCAGATATCTGACAACGTAAGGAAAGAAGGGTTTATTCTGGCTCGAAGCGCAGTGCAGTTTACCATGGCTTAACATGACACCTGCTGGTCACATGACACCTGCCAGGAAGTGAAGAGAGACAAATGCTGGTGCTCACCCTGCTTTCTCTCTGTATTCGATCTGGGACCCAGCTCATGGGATGATGCTGTATATCCAAGGTGAGATCCACCTCAGCCTCAGCTAATCTAATCTAGAAACTCCCTTGCAAATATGGCCAGGGCCTTGTCTCCTCAGTGAGTACAATCCTGTCATGTTGATAATCACTGACTGACCCTTCCAGTCTTCTGTCAGCAGCTCCTAGTCCAGTGCCTGTTTCTTCTCTGGGACATGAAGAAAGGGTTGTATGTCCTTAAGGGAATCTAAACATCACCTGTTATTAGTTGACACAGAGGGAGTAGAGATAGACTCTGGACCATCTGTGAAGAGCAAGACGCTGTCCCCAGACGTGCATACTCCTTTGACTGTGTAAAGGGCTTTGTGCTCAACGCTTTCACAGTCTGAAATTCCACTCAGAGGTCCCCGGGGCCCTGGGACCGAGGCCTGCTGCCCTTGTTTTAGGGAGTGGAACAGGATGGTTACAACCAGAAGCACTACAAAGCTGCCTTTAAAAAAAGAAAGAAATGCAGGCAACACCTGGTGTGGATAGAGAAGGATCAGAGTTGACACCGTGAATCAACTTCGCTGTGGTTACCTGGGTCATATACTGAATAATCCACAGGCTTTCCCCTGGTCCCAAAGGATAACGAAGCTGTGTTTTCTCTGTAAAAACTGTTGAGTTCAGTGCTCACCACTACCCAAAGATGGCTGATAACGAAAGAAATGAACCCTTAGCAGTACCCAGTATCTAACCCTAAGACTGAGGCAGGAGGGGAAAATCCTGTCAGGGCACAAAGCTATTTGCCAGTCTTCAAGGGCGATGTGTTGCCTACCCCTCGGCTTTGCCTTCTTTAGTCTCTGGACTGTGATGGGGAAACTTAACAAGGAGACTGGCACCCTGGATAGTAGCAGGGGGAAGAGCAGCCCCGAATGCGTGTGGCATCACCTGAGAGGCTCCTCTTCCCAGGTGTCCCAGATCCCTGTCCTGACACCTGTGCCTGGCATGCAGAAGCAGAGAAAAGGCTCCCAGGAATATGGTATATCCCTTGGCAGTGCTTCTGAACATGTAGCAAGATGGGACCAGATCTGCACCCAGTCTGACCATAGGCAGAGGTGAGACCCACTGCATGTTCCACTCCCCCAAGAAACCAGCGGCTCTGGAAGCAACTTCATTCATAGAAAGATTCACCAAGTCAAGACAAGAGCTGCCCTCAGAGTTCAGAGGTGTGAGAAGTGTCCTCCCCACTTCTCAGTGACCCAAACCCAACCAGCCCAGCACGAGTTGCCAGAGTGAACAATGCCCTGTCAAGGTTTTTACAGTAACCTTCGGGACACAGGGGGAGAGGACCAAAGCTGTGAACACTGCTTTCCTTATTAGTGGTGGCAGACTGGTCTTCAGGGTCTGAGGATGCCGTGAGCTGAGTGTGGCAGAGCAGCCCACCCTCCACCCACGTCCTGAAAAATAGAAACGTGTGTGAAGTCCCTTCTCCATTGGTGCCCGGAGTGCTAGCGCTTGTCCTGCCTCCTGGTTCCCAACTCTGCGAGAAGTCCATCTCTTCTCTGATTTCCAGAACATTCCCCTACTAGAGCTGGCCCAGCAAGTGGAAGATCTTCCTTCCAAGATTGTAAACTGTGTTTATGAGCGCAGCTTCAAGGTACTAAATGATCAGCAAAGACAAGGCCCACACAACTTTCTCCTGATCCCTGTTGGCCAATAGCCCGCTGCCTCTGCAAACCGCCAAGAGGCATGAGCCTCATTCCAGCCTCCTTCCTGCTCTGACAATGCTACATGGGTGGAGAACTCCAGTGGCACAAGGAAGTGATTTCCAGCTCTTCTCCAACAAGCCTGGAGGGACTTACTGGTCATGCCGGGTGTCAGGGATGCCTCTGTCCATACGAAGCTTGTCACTCTCAACTTGGTTGAACTTGTTGCGTGCATAGGGGTCCTGCCCAGAGCGAACCATTGTCCCACCAACATATGCCTCCTGGTTAAAGTCTGGCCACCGGACTTTCCCTGGAAAAAGCAGAGCAGAGGGTGCATGACAAGAGGATACAAGACCAGATGCTGTCAGAGATGGCAGAGTGTTAGATCAAGAAACAGTGGCCTTGGCTTGTTCACAGGATGATAATTTTAATAATAATAATAATAATAGTTGAAAGCAGCCCTGAGAGCTATCATATGGGAAGCTTAGAGTCTGCCGTTTGCAAGACTAGAGGGGAGGGCCTGGCACTCAGGCTCCACCTAAAGCTTCCCAACACAGCGCTGGCAACTCTGGCAGCACTTCTCTTTCTGGGAAAAGGATGTTCTGTTTGCCCACCTTCCCAGGGACTTCACCCATGTCCCCAAAGCATCCCAGGAAGGCAAAGGAGACAATGTGTGCATTAATTAATAAAGTACTCCACTGTTCAGCCAAGTACTACAAGAATAAATGTTTGGACTATTGGGGTCCAAAACCAACGCTAGAGAAAAGCCACGGGGAGACGGTATTGAAGTGCCCAGAGGCAGCGGAGGCGGCAGTCAAGGCACTCTGGCCTCCTCCAGACTAGGCCTCCAGGAGAAGGTCAAGGGCTAAGGTGAAGATAGAAGGAGGAAAAGGGGGCGCTAGAGTCACAGCAACCAGGGTGCTGCTGCTGGTTCTTTTGGTTGGCTGGTTTTTAAGACAGCATCTCATGCAGCCCAAGCTGTCCTCACACTCACTAGGCAGCTGAAGATGATCTCACCTCCTGATCCTCCTGCTACCATGCTCAGATCTACCTCACTAAAACCATTACCTACTCACACCTTTCCTCTCCACGAGGAGGGTCCTACGCTGCTAAATACCACTGGGCTAGGGGATTCATTATTCATCCCTGCAACTCCCTGTGCATCCAGTACACACAAACATGCTTCCCCTCTGAATCCCACTACTACAGCAGAATCACCGAACACCTGGAGAGGGATACACTCCCATAGTGTAGAAAATACCACACCCTAAGAAAAGGTATTTCCACAGCCTCTTGTGAGGCCTCCTTGGGGTCCTCTCTGCAGCTGTCAGAATGCCTGGCCTTCTGGAGAAGTGAAGAGTGTGAACGTCAGAGACACCCCCATGACAGACAGGACGCAGTCGTCCCTCATGTCCATGTCTTTTCCTGGGGAGAAGGTCGCTAGAATCGCCTGTGCACTGTACCCCCACACATACATTTATTAGTTTTGCTTGAACTCCTTCCCGTTGGCATCTTCCCTGCAGTCCAGACTCCTATGCCCTCTCTGGGGGTGACATGTGGTCACAAGAGAGCATTTTATGTGGTACATTAGACCATGCAATTGCAGGGCACCTCACAGCCTTGCCTCGGTGTCTGAGGCACAAGTCACATGCTGGCATCATGCGAGATCCACGGGCATAGATGAGCATGACAGGCTCATGCCATGCCCTACTGAATTGTTCATGTTCTAGAGGGTGGGGGAGACAGACTAAGGAGCCATATCTAACCCTGGGGACCAGAAAGCCCCACAGAAGGTCTATCTGAGCTGAGGCCAGGAGCCCCTGTGACACCTCAATGAATAAACTACTCTGCAGCATCTCTTCCCTCTGACCGTGACCATCTCCAGCTGGACACACAGATCCCACCTTGTATGACAGGGACTCTCCCTAGGTCACAATGCCACAGGGCTAGAGCGTGATTTCCTTTTGGAAAGCATGGTAGGACATGGGAATGCTATGGGGGCTGCAGATGTTTCCCACTGTGACACGCACCGCATCCCGAATCAGAAATGGCAAGGCCTTCGTACAAACGGCTAGAGCCTGACAGTGTAACCCTGGCCTCCCTAGAGCTTGACAGCATAACCCTGGCCTCGCTAGAGCCTGACAGTGTAACCCTGACCTTGCTAGAGGGAAGGCGTGGTGCAGCCAGCGCTTTCATATGGGTGCGACATAAAATTGACTTCATCATCTAATAATGGATCAAAACCGGCAATCTGAAAAACACTGGGCTCAAGAGCATCATAGAAATTGGTCGGTATCATGCAGAATTGTTAGGTTGGAGACTCCTGGGGCGGAGACAGTGGAATGCAGAGGAAGAAAGCTCAGGGGAATAAGCTCCAGTCTGACCTGTCCCCAAGCCTCCACTCCATCCTGGCCCATGCCCTATAAGTGAGGCCCACACCTGCTTCCTCTCCCTGAGTCCAGCCCAGCCCATACAGAAAGGCAGGGAGCCAGGTACAGAGAGCTGAGCGCTAGGCAGCTCAAGCCACAGGAAAGAACAATGAACTTAATCCTGATATTCACAGAACACCTGTACTCATAACAGATTAAAATTTCAGCTTTGGAAATTACAAGTTACAGAAAACAAAACAAAACAAAAAACCCATCAACTTTGTGATAGGTTAAGAAAGAGGCTTATGGCAAAGGCTCCAGTATCAGTGAGAGCCCTGCTCCCACACATGCCACCTCAAGCTGATGGAAAAGCTTGAGACTACATTTCACAGGAGGCAGCAGGAGCTAGTGTCATCACTAAAGATGACAAGAAGATAAAGTACCCATCCAGAGAGTGTGAGAACCACAGAGCAAGTCACCACAAGCCAACTGTGGAGCAGGTGCTCACTGGGCAGCGCTAGGAAAACATTCACCAGCAGCTTTGCTTAGGAGTGGACTTCTCAAAGGCATAACCTTCGAGCGGAGCTGTGTGCACACTGAGACCAGCCACAAGAATGAGGTGCACAGTGACCCACAAGCAGGGTGAGCTGTCTGAGACCACATTGACTGGGCTGGAACAGGAAGGGCTGGCATGTCTTTACCCACACCCCAGGTAGTCCTAAGCTCCCTGCCTCTCTAAGAAATGGTGTTTAACCAGTCGAAGGTCACCTTCAAGACCATGTCTTCTGGAGAGCACTTGCCCATGTGGGTTCCCTTTGACTCTGTATTGCTCCAATCCTTCCATTCCCTCATAAGATAGAATCCAGAACTCTGTGGTCAGCCCCAGTCACCTGTTGGCTCTTACTCTCAGCATCCTAGGTACCCAACATGTCACAAACCCCTGCCTCTACTGCTTCACTCCTGCGGTCTCATCCTGGACAAAGCTGCCTGAAGCTGAGCATCAAACTTGCCAAATCCTAGGCCTGACCTGGAAGAGCACAGCTTCACAGTGGCTCTCATTCTCCTGCTCCAACACTCCAGGGAAGACCTCCAACTGGCAACCAGAAAACAGCAAGTCTATAAACAAACTTCGGGTTCTTCAGGATGAAAACAACTACCTATATAGCCCTTCCTAATGTCATCCCCAGGGAACAGAGATGGAGAAGGGGTAGCTTTCCTCTCCTGCCCACTCACTGCTGGTCAGTCTCTGATGGCCAATAGTGGCAAAGCTGGAGGAAGAGCTGGGATAACAGCAAGAGGAGGCATGAGTGCTCCTTGCCCATCATTCCCAACCCACAGCCTGCATCATGAAAACAGCTCAGAGTCAGGAGAGGATGAGTCAGTGGACATGGATCACCATGCCCTTGGGAGACAAGGACGGATGAGTGGGTGTGGGCCCCGAGAGGGGACCCTAGGGATGGTACTGTGAAGATGCTATCTTCCACCTTTGTCTCTGGGCCATTCTATCCCCTACACTGTCCTGCCCTAGCCACTGCCTTCCCTTGACTACTGGCTGTACCACCCTCT
>LOEQ01000532.1:640837-667971 GCA_001685075.1 Bramus lutescens
AGCTAGTTCCAGGACAGGCACCAAAAACTACAGAGAAACTCTGTCTCGAAAATCAAAGAAAAAAAGATACAGATGCAGTATAAAGAAAGGTCACACTGGACAAGTAAGTCTAGGGCAGAGAGATGAAGATCAAGTCTCACCAGGAAAAAAAGACATCAGAAGTGGCACCAGGAATCCAACTGAACACCCTGGACTAGTGAGCAAGGCAGGTGGCTCTGGTCTGGAAGTGAAGCGCACCTATGAAGCCCTGAAGGAGGAATCTGGAAAAGGGGTGGAGTTCAGGGACACATATATCATCCATGCTGCCCTCAAGAAGAGACCACAGGTGGGTGAAAGTGGAGCATGCAGGGTCAGTACTCACAGAGAAGCAGAGCTAAGAGTCCTAGCTTAGAGCCTGAGCCCAAGCCTGGGGTTCTAGGCAGGGCCCAGTCAGTGATAATAAAGTCTCACTAGCACTGAACTTCAAAACTGGGAGGCTGGGTGAGCTACCATGACCTCTTGTGGCCCAGGTTTTCTGTCACTGGTATCCTTTTACACGAGGTACTTATTTACAAGTACAGCATGTAGCATGCAAGACCTGCAGTTCCTCTGTGGTCACAAGTACCTTATACATCCCTTTGGTGTGACCTTGGCAGTGTGGTGAATGCTTGATGGTGAATGTAGCTAGACAACATGCTCCTCCATTGGTCAGCCATGACACTTTCAGCTAGGCAACATGGTCCTCCACTGGTCAGCCATGATCACTTTAAGGATCCTCACATCTACAGGCATTAATAGCATACCTAATCCAGCAGCACTGTTCTAATATGAAAATGTCCTAATGTCACCATGTGGTGAGTGCTCAAGGCGCTTGTGTCCAGGTTGGAGAGCAGGTGCTGTGCTTCTCCTGCTATGAGGAAGGAAGATAGAGTCTGCTTAGTGGAGGGTATATGCCCGTGAGGTGGGAGCAGGAACCACATGATTTGTGCCATGTTTGTAACAGGCATAAAAATATCCCTCTGAAGAAAAGAGAAAATAAACAGGCTGTTTGAAATCTCCCCTCCTGAAACATATTTAGTCAATGTTAAATCATCTCAGTTACTAGACCATATGTCAGGCACAGAACAAGTCCCCAAAATACTCCTGAATGTCGGGTTCCTCAATGTCACCTGTCAGCATCATTTAGAGACTATTTGGTAGTTGTCACCAAGGCTGATCAGAGCAGCAACACTTGCGTTTATAAAAAGCCAGGTTTCCAGATTCTGAAAGAGGCGCTTACTCAGAATTGGAGCTTGTCTCTCAAACTCAGACGCTCCATACCCACTGAGGGGCCATTCAGCCAGAAGCCAGGCTCTCAGAGCATATCAGACCACACCTCCCACAGCCAAGCTCTTCCACCAAGGGACCCAGAGGGACTCAGGGACTATTGGCTGCTTCTAATTCCTTGGGGTGGGTGTTCTACCACGGTGGAGCGGAAGAAAAACCACAGGTTCTCCCAGACAGGGGGAAGCACCTGCTGCCCACTGTGTCAGGGTCTCACTTTGACTGGGAGCTACTTTTCTTGTTGTGACCAAATACCCATAAGCAGTTTTAGTGGATATAGTCCATCATGGCAGGGAAGGCATGGCTGGGACACCTTGTGCTAGGGGTGACAAGAACAGAGGCCGCCTGCTCACACCTCCCCAGGGAGCAGACACAGGGCACAAAGAAAGGCTGGGTTGTATTCCCTAGGGCTGCCCTGTAGAGATGCACTTCACCATCTCCTGAAGTTTCTACAACCTCTCAAAATAGTGCACCAAACCAAGCAACAGACAGACAGTGTACTGGGGGTCCACAGAGTCTGGGCGAGGCCCCGGGCAGGAGGATCACACTGTACATTACAGGTTTCTCAACACAATCTCTGCACACACTGATCACTCTGAGCTTCATTTGTGGTAAAAGGCCTGCTGGGAGCATGGGCTGGGCTAAAGAGGGGCGGCCCTCCTAACCATCATCGGCTGTGGAGGGGCGGCCTGGAACCACAGTCATGCTTGATGGATGCCTGTTCCATCTCTGAAGCCGTTTTGCACCACACACAATGGAAAATAGTGAATCTTCCGGTCTCACCATGAAGGGATGGCACTGGGACACATCTGAGGAACAGTAAGTGCCCACACCAGTCTTCCGAGCCCACACAGACAGCTCAGAGCCTTCACTGGGATAACAGCCAAAAGACATCAAAGTGTAGGAATCAGGAGTGGAAGAGGGGTGAAAAACCGAGTTCTTAGTCTTAGTCCCAATGGCTGGTCCTAGTCAATCACACCATGAGGGCGGAACCTGGCTGGGGTCTGAGTGGTCCCAGGTAGCTTTGGGATACTGCTTCACCCTTATGCTCAGTGCACTGACCAGCTTGTAGAGCTCTGTCCTGCTTAGATGGGCAGACGATAAGATTCTACTGTGACATCTGAGTTAGTGTGCTTTATATACATACACTCAGTTAACCACAAACAACAGGCACATCGTGTCAAAGGTCATCTGTGCATTTGTTTTACTATGTGTGCTCACAGGAAAGCTGCTGAGGAGTAACATGGGCACTAATCCTCTGGAGTATTGCAACCAGCTCCACCATGTAACCTTTCTCACATCTGTGTGCATGCTCAGCACACAGATGCTGTCAAAGCTCTTTTATCTAAATGTTCTCAGCCACACACAAGTCTGCCAGTGTCTCGGGGCACCTGAGACACGCTGGGGAGGATTAGACTTGTGCTGGTCTATCTGTCACCTTAGGCAACTCTGCTACATCCTTGGGCCTCAATTTGCTAATATACAACACAGAAATTAAACATACTCTATCCTTTCTCCATAAATGGCATTCTGATGGGGTCAGTGACTGCAAGGCAGGACACAACCTAGATCACACTGAAGACCTCCACTGAGGAAACCTTTCCTCCTCGCGCAGAGCCTACACAGGCTGCTGCAGCTATTACACATCCTCCTGTCCTACTCTGACTTGTCTTCTACAGTCGTCTCTACCAAGTACATGACCCCATGAGAAAAACACACCAGACAGCATGAGGGACATTCTACAAATCCTTGATTGGGACTCATAAATAAGCAAATGAGTAAATCAATAAATGCAAAAAAAAACCCCACAGAATGAAGTGTAAGAGGAGTATCACAGCCAAGAGGAGCCCAAAAGGGTGAGGATTAGATCTTGCGCCTTGGCCACGTGAGGATCAAGGTGCCACAGGGCCATGTTGCAATGCCACCTTGCTCCCAGTAGGAGTCACCAACCACACGATTCCTTGTCATGGCTTGGCTTCTATAACATGGTACTTCTCTGGGCAGTTGTGTGGACTGAGAGGGAAGGAGACTTTAGGTGACATGCTAGGAGCCCAGGAACCCAGGGGGTCGGGTTAAAAACTAAAGGAAAACGTGACTTCACACACCATGTCCAAATACACACTCCTTACAAGTCACCACACCTAGGTATGCATCTGAACACAGAGACAATTAAAAAAGCGAGAACTTTAATGAATAAAATACCCATATTGGCATCCTATGAATGCAAGAACTGAATGGTGAGAATGGGAATTCCGTACAACTTTCACAAGTTCTCCAAACCTAAAGTTTTAAAAATTCTAAGTACAATGCTCACATAGATCTCATTTACACAAAGAGAAGTGGTTCCTAGGCCAGTATCTGTCATCTGCTTACGTCTGGGCAGTGGGGTCCCTGGACATTCTGAATGGCAGTTTCAAGCAATCATGCTCCCATCCCCCTTCAAAGATGCTAAGACAGAAATCTCATGAGAAAATGCTGAGTTACTCAATGTACTATAAGATCAGCCAGCCCTAGGAGACAAGGAGTGGGGCCTAGGAGTGATCTATTCCACACTGCAACCTTTCTAAAAAGAGCAACTGGTACACCCAAACTATGGTCAATGACATCCACAAGGGGCCAGTATATGGCAAGTCATCTTGCAGTCCTGTCCCTGCAGGCAGGGGCAGTGGCCCCAGGATACGGTGATGGAGTTCATGGCTGAGCTGGGCGTGATCCGGGCATCCATTCTCCTCCTGTAAATGGAGAGTCTGCATAGAGAGCAGCATGGGCATGGACAGCCATTTCTCAGCCTTGATTCTGCTTGTTCTGGGCTTCTAGCTCCAGCCACAGCAGATCCTCTCACATTACAGACGTGACACATGTCAGAAGCTTGACTAGAAAATGTCTTTCACATAAAAAGGAGGGATTTTAGCAAATGCTTCCCACTGTGACTCATGCTAGTCAATCAAGCCTTAAAATAAAGTGACACTTCCAAACAGATGACAGGAAAGTGGTGGGAAGGCTCCGCAGTCAGACAGCACTGCACCGTGTACAGCCAAGGGGGAGGGCGGCAGCAGAGGGCAACAGAGCAGGAGCAGGGTCTCCCCAGCTGGTGTGACCATGGCCTTGCATGTCACTATTCTGCACATTTCACACCATGCAGCATCCTGCCCTATTCACTACCAAGATTCTTGTGTGTCCATGTCAGCCTCAAACATCCACAAGGTATCCCATTGTGTCTTGGCTGATCAGGTCCTATGTGGCCACCTTGCTCCAGTAGGCACCACCATCTATGCCACACCTTGTGATGGGCCTGGCTTCTACATAATGGTCCTTGCCTGGCTGGTTCTGTGACCCAAATAAAGAACAGCTGCAGACTGTGCATATGCCTTACAGAGTATCTCTGAGGGGGAAAGTGAGACTGGGGGGGAAGAGCTAGGAGCCCCGGGAGGCAGAGGTTAGAAACATTAACACAGACCACCTCCCTGTTCCTCACAAATCACCATGGGAGCAGACACCCACAGGAAAGTCCAGGGAGGCCATTCCAACAATGAGTAGAGAGGACAGGTGTTTGAAATGCCCACTAGTTCCAAGCTGGACCTGGTTAGTACTTCAGAAGAGCACCCTCTTCAGAGAACCCAATACTTTCCCTATGGAAGCATCAGTTCTATGGAGATGCTGGAAGACTGAAGTGGGCAGTGTCAGGAGGGCAGAGGGGCCATCCCAACACTGCTCATGGAGACAGAGCAAAGCCAGCATATTCCAGCGGGGGTCACAGCTAAGGGGCAGAGCGGGAGAAGGTGCCTGTGTACTTGGTACAATGTGGCTGCCGTGAACACCATGATACTCTCCAGGTGGGAGACCAAGGAACTATGTGAAAAACTCAGCAGAATGAGGGTAACCCTGAGAGTCTTCCAGAAAGATGGGGGACACAGCGGAAGAGAGAAACAGACGTGAGACAGGCTCTACACATCAAAGACAGCCTGCACTAAGAAAAGTGACACCTTTGGGAGGCTGTAGGGGGGTCATGGAGGGACCTCAGTAAACATTTAAGTTCTGATCAAGCTCAGCTAACATAGCTATTTCCCTCACCTAGTCTGGTCTTTCCATAACTAAACACAAGGTCTTCATTCACAATGGGCCTGAGGCTTGCTGGCCTTGTGTTCATGATGAGGAAGCACATAGTGAAAAGTGGCCATGTAACCACGGGGAAAAGTGGTGGGTACAATGTAATCACTGGGAGCAGGATCCACCACATCTGATCCAAAGGCTGCCCCTCCAGAGGGCCAAGAGCTCCTGAGGCTTTTACTCTGTACAGTGTTCATGTCTCCTAAGGGAGTGACCAGTGAACCCCAACCCTAAATACATGAGCAGCTCTTTCTAGGGATCCCTGAGACAAGGCCTTACCTCCCCTTCCAGGTCTACCTACCTTCTGCCCAGTTAACACAACAAACTAATCCCAAATAAGAAAAACATTCTTTGCACAAATACTACAGTACTACTTATATAAGTAGAGAAGAAGCTTAAAATATTCTCCACTAAGCACTTAATTTATGTTACAGCCCCTTAAGAGGATATTATGGATTCATTAAAAATTATAATGATAAAGACAACATCAAATATGCAAAATGCTATGTTAAGCAGGAGACCAAATTTTATGTACACAATAAAACAACTATCTAAAAATATGCATCCATATGGACTAGCCTGGAATGAGACTCAGGGAAGTAGAAAAGCTCATGCTGGCTGAGAATGCTGGGTGGTGTTTCCACTTCTCCAACTTTCTTCCATGTTCTTAAATTATTCTCAGGAATAATTTTTAAATCCAGCACAAATATGTTACGGGTGGAATTATGAATCTACATAGTGCTCAGCGTTACTTAAGCAACAGAAGAGCTGGCCAGACATGGCCTAAGGCTGCCAACAGTGCCTGGCTGGAGAGCTGTTTCCGGAAATGCAGTGAGCCCAGCCTCTACTCCTCAGGTGGAGCCTACACAGTAGTCCAGAAGCCAAAGGACCCTAGGAATTCAGATAAATATCCAGAGACCCTTACAGCCTGGATTTCAGCAATGCTGGGCTTGTCTCTATGTCTTTTTGGTAAACGCCACTCCCCATAATAGAGCTCACGGCCATTGTCAAACTAAGCCTTAGAGATACTAAGCAATGATGCCCTGCAAGCAGTCACCACTGGACTAAGTGTCAGAGGAGCACTGGATGCTGATGTCTTCACGGGAGGCTGGCCATGTGCAGAGCCAGGTGCTCCCACCATGGTTCAGTGAGAATGACAACATTGCCCCCCTAAAGTTCCTGCCTCTGAACACCCCACCTGCTGGAACTATCAAGCTCTTGGTCTGCCCTTTAGTCAGTGTGTGATCCTCACCACACCTGTGGACAGTACCAGCATCCCATTCAAGAGAGGAGAAATCTGAGACACAAACCAAAGAATTGAGGGCAAACGAGTCTATCGTGAAATCAAGGCTGCCTAGGCCAGGGTGCCAGCTCTGTTCCCATCACAGGGGCAGTTCTGGATAGACTGGCTGACCAGATGCATGGTCAGTCTCCTGGCACATGCTGGCCAGAGCCTGGGCCACAGCTGTTCCGGCAGCACAGGGTCCTCTCATTATTCTAAGCATCTTGGGAATGCTGTGACCTACTCATGTCTGTCTTGAAAGTCACCTCCGTGGCCACACATACGTCTGATCCTCATGAGGCACCAGGGGTGACCTGCTTTAGAGCACTCAGCTTTGAATAAACTCAAATTCCTGCCCCAGGCCAAGAGCCACAAGAGTCATCTTTTCCATCTGTGGTGGCACTGGAGGAATGGAGATGACACACATGATAGCAGCAGGGGAACGTTAACAAAACCCACAGAGCTGAAGCCACAGACCCACATTCAAGTGCTCAAATGAAGTCAGAAGTCTGCCTGTGATCTGGCATTAAATCCTGAAACATGTCATGAAGAACACTGGTTTGGAGCTACGGGCTGGCTGCAGGGGGTCAGAAGTGGCCATGTTTCTTTGCCCTTCCTCCATGGACAGCTGGGGTGAGAAGCTGGATGTGGCCTCCTGGGCACTCTGGCAACTGCACCAGACTACACTGCCATGTGGAGAGCTGTGAGGCTCACACAAGAGCTGGAAAGTGTCGGATGTGTTGTGGCTATCTTGGATGAGAAGCAGGATGGCGCTACCAACCACAAGGCTATGGAAGGAGACCCAGCATCACCCACATCTAGGGTGGTTTGCTGGGTGGCACAGATAACTAGACATGGGTGTGACACGAAACTGTGCAGAAGTCACCAACCACAGCTACTCCACAAGTAGAAGCAGGTCCTAGACTGCCAACAGCCAGTGCCATCCACACAGCTTAAGGCAGCAGCCCCGCTCTGGGTGCTGCACTCTTCTGGAAATGGGGGATCAGGAGAGTTAGTGTGGAGCCTGACAACAGTCCTTAGGTGCAGCTGCCATCTCATGCGACTTGCTAGGAGGAAGAGGCCAGAGGCTCTCATCATTCGACCTCTGAGCTGTCCGAGAGTCTAAGCTGTGCTGTGTGGACCTGGCCCCCTTGCCACCTTCCCTAACTTGCGCTCTTGTGACTAAACGCAGATGAGCGTTAAGTCATCACACAGAACTTCTACAACCTCCAGGTACCACTTCTAACATGTACCACATGGCAGTAATGACAGGTGCTGCACCTCCCATGGCAGAAACCCAACACCAGGAGGAACATTTCTTGCCTTGGCATGAACGCTGGTGGAAGGAGGGGAGGGAGAACCATTAGGGGTAGTGGTGGTCATGGGACACATAGGGTATCTGATGGGTGACAACTGGATTCCAAAGGCATTCAAAGACAGCCTCCCCTGTGTCTCCTAAAGGTCATTTGAAAGGTCAGTCACCTTTCCAGAGCCAGGAGTTAGGCTCTGACAATTAGGTATCCCACCAAGAGCTAACCAAGGGGGCTTGGCCCAATGCACTGCCTGTTCAGGAGTACTAGAAAGGAAGGGAGCCAGACTGCCTACGGGTAAGTGAGTGACCTCACTCTTTCTCCTCAAACTGACTGGTACATTTGGCCACACTCTGTCCACAACCAGAAGTTTACCACATCAAACTAGCAGTTCATCATACCCCCAACCATAAAATTATTTTGCTGCTACTTCATAACTAATTTTGCTAGTGCTATGAATTGTAATATAAATATCTGTGTTTTCCCATGGTCTTAGGCAACTCTTGTAAAATGGTCTTTCAACCTGTAAAGGGTCATGACCCACAGGTTGAGAACTGCTGGCCTAGTGGGAACCAGACACTGGGCAGGGTAGTATTCTGAGGTCACAGTACCCCATATCCTGGAGGTACCAATAGAAAAGCAGAGTGGCCTCCCTCTCCCCCATCAGGAAAGCCTAGTGCATCTGAATCTAACCAGATTATATCCAACTAGTTTCTTCAGACTGCAGGAAGGCAGAGCAAGGGCTAAAGACAGCAAGTAACCAGGAAAATTCCCATCATCCCTGGGCTCACTAATTCCTGAATGCCACTTTTTTCTGATGCTTCTGATGAGCTCCAGGAGCACTGAACATTCCGGCCTCAAAGCTGGAGAGTCGGGGAACATTAAATGGAGAGAGAGAACTGGCTGACAGAATACAGATCACTCCTGGGTTCAGAGCTCACAGGTAACTTCTCAGGGCAGTGGGAGGCACTGCCCTGCGCAGACCAGATGAGGTCAGAGGGATACTAGCAGGGGCTGCCCTGGATGCTCTGCTTCAGCCACTCAGCACCCACAGCAGAGGAGATCCTGGCCAGCTGCAGGAGAGCTCAGCCTTCCGAGGCTGAAGCCCAAGGCCAGTCCCCTTATCCTTCTGTTCACGCCTGCGTTAACAACCCACCTTGCACACAGGCTTGCCAACAGGCTGATGGCACTCTACCTTTATCTGTAAGCAGTGGCAAACCAAGGGCTTCTTGGAAGAGTCTGGATGGGGCGCCTGCAGATGCTGGTTCACAACCTGATTTAGGTCTATCTGCAAGAAAAATGGCCTGGATACATTAACAAGCCTCAGCCTGCAACAGTGGGGGGGCTGCCCAAGATGGACAAGAAAGCAAGTGCTGCCAAGGGAGCTGCTACAGACACTGCCCTTCTCTCTACTACTCCAGAACCAGGCCCCTGCTGGTCCTCACTCCCTGGGTCACACACACCATCCAGAAGGGGTAGGCCTCCCTGCATTTCAGATCAGCAGCCAATCCTCCATAGGAAGCAATCATGTCTGCCTCTGTGGATACTCACCCTGTCACCCCATGCACCCCCAGGCTACCCCAGGCACTATGCTAGCCCTCTTTCCCCCAGCCAGCAGCTGGTGTCCTCTCAAGCAACACAGGGCTTCCATTCAACAGGGCATCCTTGTTTTAATGGACCTTTGTCGACACTTTGACCCAGCTTTCTCAGTGTGTACACATGTGTGCACAGGCTTGTGTGCATGTCGAGGCCAGAGATCAACCTCACCTCCTTCTACCTGAATCTTTGAGGTCTTCTCACTGACCTAGAGCTTATCCAGCTGGCCAGCAGAATCCAGTAATTAAAAGGACTACAAGCATGTAGCACCACAATTAGCCTTCTCATATGGGGTCTGGGAATTACACCAGCTTCCCACCTAGTACAGCAAGTGCTTTACCAACTAAGCCACCTCCTCAGGCCTCGCGAGAGACTAGAATGCTCTCCTACACGGCCTATAACCCACCCCCGGGTGCTCCTCAGGCCTTGCAAGAGACTAGAATGCTCTTCTACACGGTCCATTACCCACCCTCGGGTGCTCCTCAGGCCTCGCGAGAGACTAGAATGCTCTTCTACACGGCCTATAACCCACCCCCAGGTGCTCTTTCTGTGGAGCCTGATTTGGGGTTATAAACCCTGTACCCCTCAGAAATGGTGTTTCATAGAAAGACTTCAGGCCTCACAAAGCCATGCTCTGCCCATAGCTGGGAGAGGAGGCTCTGTGTGGCTATACAACCTGTAACACTTGTGGGAATGGAGACCTAACCACTAACACTCCCAGTTCCCAATCTGTTCTTAAAAAACATGGAACTGAGAATTTGTTTATCTTAACCTCTGAACTAAGTCATCCTGAAAAACCTTCCAGATGGATTGTATTCTAATTTCAGTTCATGGACAGGTCACCTGCATTGATCACTGGGAACGGGTGGCCATGACATCAGAGACCTATCTCCTAAAGGTCACAGCAGAAACCAAAGACCTGACCCAGAGAGGGATCTGGACAGGGCACTGAGCCAGGGAGAACTGGCACCCAACTTCCCGGCACAATCTCAACCAAAGTTGAGCGATTTCTACATAGAGAGAAGCAAGCTCCCCTGGACCTGAACTCAAAGCTGGACAGAGCTGCAGCCTGCTGGGGGTGCTAGAACAAAGCCCCAGACAAAGGTACAACAGCAAAGGCTCCTTTATTTTGGGTTCAACTAGGAGAGGCTGTAGTCATACTTAATAGTATACAACCACGTGGTTCAGGTCTTGAAGTTAACTCACAGCCCAGAAGATATTACTTGAATCTGGGAGGCTCAAACAGCACAAGTTTATCTTTCATAGATCTGGGCAGCCAAGGCCTAAGGGTCACAGGGTTGGTACCTTTGGCAGCTGATATGTCTGCTCCAGGCCCCTGTCTCTAAGCCTGCAGGTGCCTGCCTATTCCCCATATCTTCTCATCACCTCCCTCTATGTGTCTGAGTGTCTAAGTTCCCCTTTTATAAGGACACCAGTTACATGGCTTAGAGCCACCCTGATGACATCACTGCAACTACATTTCTTCTGCAAAGACCCTGTCACCAAATACAGCCCCATTCTGAGGTCCTGGGGATTAGGGCTCTAGCTTTCATTTAACCACCCCAGAGATTTTTCCCAAGGGGACAGACTATATGAAAAGACGGTCCCAGGGACCTCCCTTGGCTTTCTTTGGCTTCCTTCCCATCCCCAGTGGCTTGATCTTAAAAAGCCTGGTGATTCTGGCTGTGGTCCAGCCCTGGGAGGGCAGGTGCAGAGGCCAGTACACTCAAGGGACCATGCTCCCTCTCTGTGCAAGTGTGCCCCACAGAGAGATGAACACAGCCCCATGGGACTGAGGGTCTCCATCCGCTTGATTTCTGCCAAGACTGAACAGTAAAGTATTTAGAATGTTCAGAATGCACTTTTCAGTTTCAGGAGGAGGTGAGTTCTTGGCCCAAGAGCTCCACAGACAGTTACTATTCAATTTTGAGTCCCAAGAAGCTAATCTGTCAGAGACTTATTGTTCTCCTCGAATAATGGATGAGAAAGAACCCATTTTGTTGTCTTTAATAAGTTAGACACTCAGGCAGACAGACCCACACAATAAATCTGCATATGTGCGTAAGAGGGGCTGAGCTCCGGGGACTTTTATTAACGTATCAATTCCAGACTGGAGGCAGAGGCCAAGTGAATGCAAACCAGTGCCTCTGGGGAGCCTGGGCCTCCACCTAACCCTGTTGTCAGCCGTGCCAGGAGGCCTCAAGAACAATGGATGTAATCTATCTCCCGGGGTGGGGAGCAGCCCAGACAGCCTGAGCTCATGGGTCTGACAAAAGGAACCTCAGAGGAGACCTCTGGGTGGAATCATGAAAGCAAGCAGGGGAGGGCTGGAAGCAAACTCAGACTGGTGATTGGTGGGTTCAGAAGGCGTCCTCAGACAAAATGGGATATTGTTTTTCAAAATAACAGAACAAGGTCGCTGTAAAGCCTATTTCTAGATAGAAAGTGCTGTGGGTGTTGTTTTTGCTTTGTTTTGCTTTCCTCTGATATGTAGAAACATGCTTACAAAAGAAAGGAAAAGGACAAGCCAAGTCAGGTCCTAGTGGGTCCAAGGATGAGCTACAAGCTATACTTTATATACCCATATCTAAGGCGGCCACACAAACACCCTGTGGTGAGGAGGAGACATCAAGGCTCTCTGCTGTGTCGGTTCCAGGCAGAGTGTAACATGCTTCTTGATTATATCATTTAATTTTAGCCCATTAAAGAGATTCAAGAGACAGTTCATACTGTGACGGTTCAGGCATGAGAAGAAGATAACGTTTTCTCACCCCAGGGTCAGTGTGGAGGCAGCAGGCACAGGGGAGGAAAGTCCAGGAAAGAAAACAAAGAGCCCCCTCCTGGGTGGGTATCTGGAGCACGGGATGATGAGGGTGAGAACGCCCTCGATCCCAGAAGACAGAGGACATGAGAGATCAGGACTTAACAAGAGACCAAACTCAATGACCTAGCTCGCAGAGAACCTGTCTCCCTGGTCCCCTTTGGAGATGAACGAGGCACAGAGCCTTTCAGACTTTTCACCAAACTCACAGTAATGCAGGTTTGATGCAGAAACAGCACATGGAACGAGGCTCAAAGAGCACTGTCTGCCTCTACTCACAGAATGTGCTCTGGGCTTACTGTCTGTTTTCTATAGCAGTTTCATGAGCTACTTACTGCGTCACAACTTTCAACGGGAAAACTTTGCCAAGGTGTCTGGACAGAGTGTGAGGTTCCTGCCTGACATCTGCTGCAGTGAAGCCAGGAGGTCATGCCTGAATCAAGGGAGCAAGGCTCTCCCTCTGGGTGGGTGGTGGGTGGGAGTTGAGCCCTCCCAGCCTCTGCTCACAGACGAAGCCATACATGAACTATAAACTCCACTCTTGCTCCTGGGGTCTCCATAGTGGGCCCAGGGCCAAGCCAGGGAGCTCTGTAACACATTTTCCCTGAAACACCTTACAGCTTTCCTGCCTGTTAAGGAAATCATTGCTTTACAAAGGTATTTTAACAAGCTGTCTCCATGGCAACCTATGCTGACATTCCTTTAGTAGGTATCATCTGGAGCCTCCTGGGACACCAAGGTGGACACAGACCACCATCCTGGCCATATCTAACCATGCTAGAATGCAGCAGTAAAATTCTGTGAGAATACAATTCCCCTGGTCTCCTATCAGGAAGATATTCTAGAACATCCTACAAGCTGCAGCGGACAGAGGAACTGACCCCATATCTGGCTGTGGCTCTGAGGAACGGTATCATCAAGGAAACAGGCCGAGACTGCTGCCCTGGACTCTAAGGAGGCCAGAACCTGTCCACTTAGAATGTTCGGTTTTGAAACAAACACAAAAAGCCAAATTTATAAATATTCAGAAAACTCAAGCCCTCCTCTCTGGTAGGCCCACAGGAGCACAAGTGTCAAGCCAGAAAGTATGCACAAATGATCAGCAAGCAGACAAAAATATCCTGTTAACAGCAGGCCCCACTCGACCCATGAAAGCTGAATCTTAGATCTCTACCCACACTTAGCAGTGGCGTGAGCTACACTCACTCTGTGCATCCATCTTACCCATGACGGAGAAGTCACTCAAGGTTAATCCACCTGCCCCAGGTTCAGCAGCCAAATGGCAAAGCTGACTGACAGTTCCCAAACATTAAACCACACAGTCTGTGCCCAGAAAGCATTGACTCACCTCAAAGCTTGATGGTAGAGTACCACACTGTGCTGCAAAGGGTGGCATAACCTCAATCTGGCTGCAATATAGTCATAAACAGAAGAGCCTTTGCTGAGCTCCCAAGCCCCACTGATGGGGTATCACACCAATGGAGAATACTACCACATAGACATGTACCTTGCCAGTTGCCATAGAGAATAGTCTTCCACATATAATACCACGTTTGCAAGAGACAGGCTGCCTCTTCACCCAGATATTCCCATGGATGTGCAGAATTTATGACCACAGAACTTGCCTCAAATCTCTTCAGGACTTGACTGCCAACTTACCCACTTTTCCTGGTTACAAAGCCTGAGCCACCTTCCCTCAGCAAATGCAAGTGGGTACAACCATACCTGTGCTTCTAATAATCTCTACACCTGAGTGAAAATGCCTTTTTATTTTGATGTTTTGGTTTATAGTAGAAGCAGGATACACATGTAGGAAAGAGAATTGGCCAGGAAGAGAGGAGACAGCCCTGTCTAACATGGGTGTCTACAGAACCTTCTCCTCCAGGTCCCCTGTCCACAGCAGCACCTGCCCAAGTTAAGCTCACCTCTAGTTGAACAGAATGACAAGGACTTCCCAGTCTGACTGACATGATACCAAGTATGACTGCACAGTCACCATGACACCTCCAAGACAACATGGAAAGAATGGAGAGTATAGTCTGGAAGAGGACCCCGTGCTATTTACAATGGAATTAGACCAGCAGCCTAGTACCCATCAACATAGGCAATGAAGTGTGCACTTCCACAGCAGAGTACTGTCCATGCCTATAGGAGGCCAACACACACACACACAATGGCAAGTGAACCCTAAAGATGCTGGTCAGCAAAACACACCTCAGAAAAGGACAGTGTGTCCACCCGTAGGAGGCTTGCTCAGTCAGACAGCTGTGAAGGATGAGCAGAGTCTGAGGCGGGACCATGGTAACGGCGGCATAACTGTGAAGGTGACTAATGCCAGAAAACTGTGCACTTACAGACAAGTGAGATGGTCTGATACTGTGTGCGCTTTAGCACAACTTAAAAATCGTGCACACGTGTGCATACACACACAGAAGCACACCACAGCTGGATGTACCAGAGCCAGCATAGCTCCTATCCATATGCCTTAAATGATGTTAAGGTCTCTTCCAGTTGTAATATTACGTACCAACATTTCTAAGACAAATCAGCTTCCAGTATCCTGGTGACCTAATTCCTGTTCATCACAGATTCTGAAATTACAAGTCTCCTGGAAGTGACATCAGAGGGCTCTCCATCTATACTCTGAGGTATTCCTGTCCGTCCTGTGGTCTGCCCACGTGTGTATATATTTCAAGAGAAGTTACAACTTTTTGGTGACATGTGACCAAAGACCACAGAGCTGAGGCTGGCAGCATGGCAGAGCCAGGTGCTGGCAGGGGGAAATAAACACACAACCCTTGGCCGAACCTCCCGGCCACACTGTCTACTGACAGAATGCTAAGATGGTGCTGATAACTGCCTACAGATGTGAGCAAAGGATCTCCTGGACTGCTCTGTCCCCTGCTCCCACAGCCCACAATCCTAGAGGGTAGTTACGAGGCTAACACCTGAGAGAAAGACGGAGGTCTGGAGGAATGGCCTGTTGGGATGGGTTAGTCACGTGGGCTGTAAGGGATGCTAGACTAATTTTTTTCTGGTCCCTTCCAGTGTTCTAAAAGGAGCCTGTGAATCCACCCACAACAGTTGCAGGCCTCCAGAGCTTAAAGAGAGTCATGCCAAGCAGATATTTCTACAGTGGCTCAAAACAACCCAGTTCTCCAGAAACCTCAGATCTTCAGGTTCTCGGTGAGTCACTTGAATCCTGTGGGTTTCCCCAGCTTTGCTGCGATGCTGGGAAAGGCAGACTCTTTTCCAACCTGCTTCTGCACCGCAGGTCATGGAAGAGTGGGTGCGTCTCCTGCAGACCTGGGGCAGCATGCCATGGGCTCCAGGTACACGGGCAAGGCAGAGGCAAAGACCTGGAAGTCTGTGTCATGTGCTGATTCAGCCCAGGACCCGGCTTCAGCCTGCTGGTGTGGCACAAGGACTGGACAGGGACCCACATGGTGAGCATCTCATCTGAGAGACATGAAGGGAACAGAAGTTGGCTCTCTGCACTACCACCAGCACACCTCAGTTGTAATGACTGAACCTGGAGCTCTCATCCAAATTTCCTCATTTCAATACATGCCCAGAAACAAGGATGGACAGACCCTTCCACCATGAGGGACAATGCTGGGGTCTCCGAAGGCAATAAACACAAGCAGTACAGCAATACTGGGCACTGTTCCCACATACAGTGTTGCAGGAAGGAGAAGGCAAGAGGCAAGTGGTGTTCCCATTACATTATCACTAAATAAAAACCACGGAGGAAATGACAAACTGAATTCACGAGGGATCAGAATGGGGTACAATTCTAAAACTGAGAACATCAGAAGGAAATTTCCATTTTCTCCCTTAACTCAGATGAGTGAGCATACATCTCCACTTTGTTAATGAAAGACAAAAGCTGAGCCACACAGCCTCACTCCTAAGCCAAATGCTTCTCAGTGTGGGCAGTGACTGGGTAAGAGCACAGGCCCATCCTGAGGGCCTGTGTGAGATGCTGAGCATCTGTCCAGATCAGCCCCGATGCTACAACAGGAGGGAGGAAGAATCCATGAGGAGAAATTCCTATCTACCCTCAAAGACTAGATTCCCCCATGGCCACCCAGCAGAAAGAATACCCTGTAAGTACCCTTGGAGGTACTGGGACAAAGGCCAGCAGGCCTGTGGCCCATGTGACAAGGACACCCCTGGGTAAAGGCCCTTCTCAGTAGGCTATCTGCTGACAATCCTGAGAACTAGCCTTTGCAGATTTAGTGTGGAGCAAAACCAGCCCCGCCTGTGTTGGACTCCCAGGAGTCTTAGCACAGCTAGACAATTAGGAGCCTCCCAGTACCCACTCTGTGCTTGACTCCCCAAGCAAAGCCTGAGGACTCCCAAGGGAAAGGGGGTTTAAAACAAGCTAGGTAGGGAAAGATCTGTCCTGCCTTTGGTCTGAAGGAAGTCCTAAGGAAGAGCCCCAACCCCTTCTCTTGATGGCTGACAGATATGTGGGTCACCACACCAATCCCTCCTTTAGGTCCTAGATCTCACTGTTATCAAGACCCAGCCCTGCCAGACCCCAAGGGGATACACAGGTAGGCAGAGTCATTCCAGAGCCAGCAGGAGGGCTACAGGCCCAGTCCCACAGTCTTTCCCACGGCCCTATCTCCTCTGGGTGACTACCTGAGAGCAGGGATACACACAGAACACCCACTTGGATCAATCAAGCCCTTGCATCTCTCTCCAGGCCTTGCTCTCCACCTTCCTGCTCTAGGTCCAGCCCCAACACCTAAGGGTCCATCCTCCTCCTAGCTTGAGTCCCTACCTTCCAAAAGTTCCAAGTCTCCTGACCTGGGCTGCTATTTTGCTGCTATCCCATGAGCTCATAAGGTGGCTTGACCAAGGTCCACCAAACTTGACTCGGAACACACAGAAACCATTGCTGACACATCCATATCTACTTGAGTGTGAATCTCATCATCCCCTGTGGGCATAAGCTGTATGGAAGCACACCCCCACCCCACCCCCGCCTGTCCCACTGTGCATAGGACTTCCCTAGACAGACAGGATATAATTCATGCTAGCTGCCTCTCCAGTGAAACCCAAATGGCTCTGTATCAACTATCTCCTGAGGCACCTCACCCAACAGTGGGGCTAAACAGCATGCTTCTAGATTCTTCACTGCAAAGTACAGGCCCGGTGCATCTCTAACTTAAATTATGGCATCGCAGCAACTCAGAAGCAGGTATTAAATGGGTGTTTCTAACTGCCAGAGCTGATAAATGCTGAGCCCAGGGACCGCAGGCCTGTGCAGTCATATAACCCAAATGGCATTGACAGGCACTAATGACAATACATACTGCATGGCATAAATGGGGCATGTGCAAGTGAACCATTGAGCCAGTGGACTTAGAGTTTATTATGGGGCTGAGAGTGGGGGGCATTCAAATGTCACCAGAGAGTTGACAGGTTTCTATGTACAAGCAATCCTCAGTCTGCTGTGGTAGTTTGAATGAGAATGGCCCCTTGGCTTATGTATTTGGATGGTTGGTTCCCAGCTGGTGGAACTATTTGGGAAAGACTAGGAGAGCCCACTGGGGGTGGTCTTTGAGGTTTCAAGAACTTATGCTATTCCCAGTTAGCTTCGCCCCAACCTTGCTTCTCAGTTGGTTCAATACGCTAAGTTCTTAGCTACTGCTGCAACACCAATGCCCGCCTCCTGCTGCCATGCTCCTTGCCAGGATGGTCATGAACTCTACCTCCTGGAACCGTGAGTCCCAAATTAAATGCTTTCTTTCATAAGCTGCCTTGGTCATGGTTCTATTCCTCAAGGGAACTAAGGTGGACAGAAGCCGCTAGAAGGGATCTATCTCTAGGACCATCCGCCCAAATTGCCCATTTAAAAGTAGGAACACAAAGGTCAGAAAGATCTGTGTGCGAGGCTCTGTGACCACATCCTGAGTTGTAAGCCCTGCTGTTCTGTGGAACCCTAACAAGCAGGTGGTATCTGCCCTCAAACAGCTGCAGAGGAAACACCTCTCTGCTGATCCTTGAGCCTGGACTGTCTGTGCCTCTTTAGACCTAAGGCTCTGACAACCCAGTGATTCACATAGTGGGGGACTTTCTGGTGTTGGGTACATGGCCACTGCAGGATATGCGGACTCATCGCTTCTTAGAGTTCCACGTCTGTATTCACTCCCCAGTAGTAGACAGGCAACAGGACAGGAGAAACAGGTATTAAGAACAGCAACAGGCCCTGCATTTCCACACTCAGATTTTGATTCCTGGCAACACAAACTATTGAGCATGAAACGAGTTCGCTAATTCCATATGAGCCAGCTTAGACTACAAACCAACAGCAAGCACACTGTGAAGCTGTGGCAGTACCCCAAATATCCCCATTTCCTGGGGACTTGAGCAGGGCCACAGGACCAGAGGAAACAGAACTGCTTCGTATGGGCTACAGGCTTTAGGAAGGGGTCTTGTTGAGGACCCCTCCTGACTAAAACATCCGAAACGTGCCAGAGTTGGTGGTTGTGATCATGCAGGGCCACTAGCTATCCCTGGGCGCTGCTCAGTCACCAGTCCAGATGTGAGGGACAGTGGTTCAGGAAGGCTGGTGATTCAGTAGAGAAGAGAAGGCTGGGAAGGAAAAGACCCACAGGACAGGTGTGAGTCCTATCCAGCCACAGCTCAGGCTTCTCGCTTCTCTGACCCTTCAAGGAGAGAAACTTGGGAAAGACTGAAGTCCCACTGGAATCCTTGACTAACTCCCTTTGCTGCTTCGAGTTCTTTCTGCTTTTTTTTTTTTAAAGCAAATCCAGACACCAGTGGCCCCAACTCGCCACAGAATTGAGTGTGGCTTTTAACTAAGAGACACAATGCAACACTGGGCTCCACTACACCCTCTACAGACTCACAGCACAAGCCCGCTCCTAATGGAGCTCTGGGAAAGGGCGTGGAGCCCGAAGGATCATTGTTTGAGCCTGCCACTTACACAAGGTAGTAATCAAGGCCCAGGTCACTGCCAGAGCCATGTGTGGGGTCTCCTGCATTCATGAGTTGAAAAAACATCTCAGACGGAAAATTCTGAGCCCTAGCATCCACGAAAAAGTTAGGCTGGTGGCACACACTTACAATTTCAGTACTGGGAAGATCCAGACAGGCAATCCCAGGGCCTTGCTGGCCAATCAACCTAGCCCAACTGACAAGCTCCAGATCCCAGGGAGAGATTCTGTCTCAAAAAACAATGTGGCTGCTGTCCACAAAGTGTAAAGGAAACTACACGCTGGCTTCCATGTGAACACATACAAAACCTAAATGCAGAAGCAGCTGAGATGAGAGACATGGAGAAGAGCATCCTCTGTGGTAGAGAACTAATGTCCCTGGGCAGCCAAAGGGCACTAAGTAACTTCAGAGAAGACTCAGAGGCCAAGCCTGTACCCAACAACACTGCCATGAGCAGCTCAGAGAAGACAAGAACCGCATGTATGTGAGCCACCTACTCCATCACGCCCTCCTCCCCACCACAGCATGTGCTGGGGCTACAGGATCCTCACAGGGCACCACAAAGTGAGGCTTTGTCTGAACTCATCAACGCGACTCGTGTTTCACGCTGTGTAAGCAATACTGCAGTAACAAGGAATGAGTTATAGCAACAATAATTCACACCTCGAGAAGGTTCCCACACCCAGCAGCGCACAGGGCAGACGACAAATGGTTCTGATGGATTCTAAACAGCACATCACCCAGGAACATTACAACCTGCCGCAAGGTGCTCAAATACACACACCATCCTTCAAAATAAAAGGACCTTTCATCATGAATTTTAAATCAAACTATTAAGACAACCTCCCAAAGCAAGCAAATAAGGAGGGACTGGCATGCGTGGAGAGGTAAGCACCACACCAGAGTGAGAGCTCACAGTGGGATTCGGAGAGCCTCTCACCCCTGCAGAGACCCTCTTCCCAATAAATTAGGAGGGGCCTGAGCCCCTGCCTCAGTCACCAAATGTCTATCCTGAAGAGGGAGCGACTGTCCCCTGTACTCCCACCACCAGGCTGTGACTGCACCAATGGCTTACACGTGGGAACAAGGTCAGCCCTTGATACTTTTCTTCCCATTCTGAGCTCTGAGGGGCGCAGGGCTGATCCAGACTGTAACCTGTGCTGATGACTGGAGAAAGAACTACCCCCCCCCACGCCCCTGTGCCGGGAAGGCCCAACTACCCAGCATAGCCTGAACTGTGCCTCCTCAGAGGCCATTCCCAAAACGGCAGCAGAGTTCCTCTTCTGATCCCAACCATCCCAAATCTCCCCAAAGTAGCATTTCTCACCAAAACCTTTACTCCTCAGCTCTTACCCTTAGGACCCAGGCTGAAGGGTAGCTCAGGCCCCCTGGCAGATGCCCTCCTCACAGAGCTACAGTGAGCCCCATTACGCCCCATCTCCCCGTTCCCTGACTGTACTTCACACCCAGTCCTCTCCACAGCTCCCACCAAGCAGTAAACACATGCCCACCGTGAGGCCCTTTACCCTCTGGGTTCATGCTCCAAGCTGCTCCCCTGCTCTTCTCTCAGTGAACACCTCATACACCAACCCTGTTCCTGGCCTACCTGTTTCAGAGGGTTTGCATGTACATGCATGTGACCTCTGTCCGGTTGAGCACCAGAGGTCACCATCCCACCCAACACCTGTCAGTTTGGTCCATGAAGCATGTAAGTAGGTCCAGGGAGACAAACAGAAAAGAAAGATGAAAACCCTTCAATAAACCATGTAGGGCCCAGTTTTGGAGACTCAACATGTTAGAGCAGATGTAAGTGCCAAGAGCAGTTTATCCATTGAGACAGAAGCTAGGCACCTGGTTCCATGCTGATTATCATCAACCCAAAGTTCTGCTACCCTTCACACCAGACAATGTCCTCCTGCTTAAGGAAGCTCCCAAGCCCTTTAGTACTCAGCTCTCTTGCTGCCCATCAAAACCCCACAGCCTCTGAGGACCAACCCCTGAACAAATGCAGGCTTTGCCCGCACTTCTGCCGCTCCCTATTGGTATGACACTACACAATACAAACTGAACACACGATCTTGGCTGCAAGGCTCCTGATCCTAACAGCAACCCCCATCACCTCCTTATTCCATCTGCCTTTGATTTAAAACATGTTATGCTCTCAAACTCCAGCCAAACCGGCTGGCACTCTCAGGAGGGCGACTTGCAAACTGTGAAGTGGACTGGAGCAGTATCTTCCGCAGCTGCTTCTGATCCTCTGTGTCCCCGCCCTCCTCCATTACATACGGGCCAGAGACCCATGCTCAACAGCTTACAGGCTCTGTCTGCACTCCAACCCAATAGGGGCTTCTGACCTTTCTCACACTGTAGTGCCAGGCAGCCAGCAGATGTGATCACTTGGGTCAAATCCTACCTGCTAAGGACAGAGAATTTTGGCTCAAGCTATAACAGGTTACAGATGGCTCTCTAATCTCAGCCAGGAGACAACATCTAGGGGTCTGGCTAAGAACAGTTCACAGAAAGAAAGCAGAACAGTGATCTCCTAGTGTGGAGAGTAGGCTGTGTCTAGCACTTCTCACCAAATCTTAACTAATCCTCCTCCTGAAAGAAACCTGGGTACTCAGGAATAAGGCCAGATCCCCAGACCCAACTGACTGTACTCCATTCTGCTACAGCATGAACCCAGGTGAGTGCAGCCCGCCCAACTGTGACCGCTGACTCCAAAGGAAAACTTCAGGCCGAAAAAGGAGGGGACTCCTGATTACAACCCTACTTCTCAAAGGATCTGAAGAAACAGTGTTCTCCGAACCCCTGGGAAATCACAACCTCTCCTCAAATCTCCACACCTGACTCTTCTGTACACCAGTAGCTCCTGCCACGCCCCACCATGGCTGCTTCTGAGCATGACTCACATCATGGGCAGATTTTGGAAGAAGTCCTGGTTATTTTTTTTTTCCTGCTTCTTCATAATATCAGGCATCCCACCAGTGACAAGAGGCCATGCTGGCTTGTTAAAAGCCTAGAATAACCAAAGCTGAGGCCAAAGGGGTAGCTTATTCAGCAACATTTATCCACAATCTAAAACACACACTTGGGTGCTGATGACTTCCACTTTGCCATCTTCTTATGTGCACCAAAATCAGAAACAGAAATAAGAGAATCAACTTCAAGAAACACCTGGCAGGCAAAGGATTTGTCTCGATCTGAATCAAGGCTTGATATTATACAGAACTGGTGACATTTTTGTCTGTTTGGTTGGTTGGCTTTTGGTTTTTGTTGTTTGTTTTGGGCAGTCTCTCACTATATAACTAGCTGGTCTGGAACTCTCTAGGTAGACCAAGCTAGCCTCAAACTCAAGAATTCAACCTGCCCTTGCCCCTCAAATGCTGAAATTAAGGGTGTGTGCTGTCACATCCACCCATCTCTGCTGCTTAAAGCTGAGGCAGCTTGTGAGCAGTCAGTCCAGGGACAGTGATCAGACATTCTCTCAAGCTAGCTGCATGCCATCACTGGAGACTGGACTGCGTGGAGAGGGGGGGGGGTAGTGTTCGCCATGGATAATCACATGAGTCTTTAAATGCCGGATGGTTCCGTTTTATATCATGCCTGTCAAGTGTACAGGCCATTTTCAGAATTACAGATGCCCAGAGTCTAACAAAACTGTGGCTAAAGTAGAATAAACCCAAAAATAGCAGTGAAAACACTTCTACGGGACTGGAATATAGCTTAGCTAGCAGAACACTTGCCCAGCATGTACGAAGCCTTGGGTTCCATCCCCAGCACTGTATAAAAAGTGCATGGTGGTGGCATATGCTTGTAATTCCAGCACTCGGGAGTTGGAGGCAGGAGGATCAGAAGTTTAAAGTCACCTATATAACAAATTCTAGGATCAGCTTGGGACTTAAGACCACTTCAAAATGGGAGGGGGCGGGAAAACATACAATACAGCCCTCTTATTGCTCTACAATAAATGCATTTTTTCCTTCCATGGACAGCAGAAAAGCAGGAAGAGAGGCCCACTGGGTGGAGCAGAGGTTTCTCTCTGCAGGTGCTCCAGCACAGTCATGCTGACGGGAACAAGAAGAAAAGTCAGGACAGAAATCAAAGGTGATATCTGCCAGGCTCATGTGTGTGACCCTCACTGTGAGCACACCCTCAATGGGATGGTATGAGTCAGCTATCTTCAGACCCTGGAACTCCCGCAGAGACCAGAGCAACAACTGAGCCCACTGTGACAGGGTCCTAAGCAGTGCACCACGATGTGCCATTTACCTACAGAGTTGATGGTTTCATTTCCTTTACCGTAGCTGTACTTCTTAACAGGAGAAAACAAGCCAAATAACCAGCAGTCTAGCCTGCTCTGAGGAGGACAGTGTCAGTCAAGCAAGAGGCAGAGCCAGTCTTCCAAACCGTGTCTTTGGAGATCGACATTTCTCTAAAGGCACATGCCACTAAGAGGATGAGACCAGTGTTCTGACTTCATAGCCACCTCCTCAGTATAACCCCCAAATGAGCTGCCACCGATGAGAGACAGGGGGCATCTCAGCCAACGAAGACTATGAGTGACAACAGTGTATGCAGAGACAAGATGCCAGCATTCTGGGAACAGATGCCAACATGCAGGAGTGGGGCAGACGGAAATATGCATTACATATGTACAGATCTCACACACTATAGAGTCACAGCTTGTTCCTCAGCATTATCCTAAATGCGGGTAACAAACCCATGTTAATAACATCAGAGCCTTTTAAACACGCTCTGGAGGAAATATATCCACATGCCTGTGCACACACACTCCTGGAGGCTGACCCAACAACCGTGACCCCAGGCCTCCTACTCTTGGGAGGAAAACTGTTAGGAAGTACAGCCAGAGGAAAGAAAAATGGAATCATCAACTCTGCAGGTAAATGGATGGAACCAGAAATGATCGTATTGAGTGAGGTAACTCAGATTCAGAAGACAAACGTCACATGTTCTCTCGCATCAGAGGCTCTAGCTCCGAATTAAATATTCCGGAGTAACTACAGATATCAGGAAAGTAAAAAGGAACCATTGCCAGGGTGGGGGTGGCAAGCAACAGTGAGGGGAAGTGGGGTACAAGTGATCTGACGGGGAAATGGGAAAACAGAGCAGCCCTGTTTAAGGAGGAGGAGGTGATAAATACATAAAAAGGAAGAAGGAGGGTAAAATAACAGGAAGGGTGTCTGAAAAAGTCATGGGGAATCATACCATTAACCAGCTACCTAAAAATACCTATAATACATATAAATGTCCCTCCCACCCACCCTACGCACATAAAATTTAAATTAAGTTTTCCCTTTGGGCTGACAACGCTTCCTCCAAGAGCCAAAGACCACCTATTAAAACCCTAGAACCAGGCATGAGAAGGCCTCTTTGAGTTATTGGTCAGAGCTGTCCAAAAGATTCCCAACCATTATAGGCTACTGCACCCCAGAAGTGGAAGATAAGTCCCTATTACTGAAGACATCATGTACTTCAGGCACAGGGCCCAGAGCTAGAACTGACCTGAAAGTCTCCTCCCTGATGACTAGCGCTCATGGTACCAGAGGCACCATGAAAGCTTCTAGAGGCCATGACACCTATGAATGACAACCAGCATGGCACAGTAACCCAAGGGTACAGTAGTGACATGTGTTACCTTGGCAGTAACCAACAGCTCTGTTAAACAAACCATGCCAGCACTGGAACCTAGCCAGCTACCCAGAACTAGTAAAGTCATGCATCTTGGAGGAAAACCCACTACTTTATAAACCAGCACAATCTCTTACTACATTCCAAATATCTGTCCTTGTACTCACAGATAAATGGAATCCTATCCTTTTCTAAGGAAACTTCTCTTTGCAACAGATGGAGACTACCGTAGTAACCCACACGCAATCAAAATGCAGTTGTGGAGTTCAGTTCCAATGGATCCATCTACAATCCAACTTCTGAAAGGGGGGCAGGAAGGCTGTAAGAGCCAGAGGAACGGGTAACTTGCTGTAAGACTGTGTCTCCTAGGAATGTCAGAGCTACACCCCTAAGGTCTCACCAACTGGACTACCTAAAAGTGAGCTGAACAATAGAGAAGCTAAAGTGGACAGGGTGGGGCACAGGGCCGCAACCCTACACAAAGAACTAAAGGCAATTAAAGAATGCTAAAAGCAGGAGAAATAGTCTTCCCCAGGGATGATCACATCAATTGGTTGTCCAATACCAAATGGTCAGTCCTGAAACATGCATACAGGTAACAAAATACAGACTGAGCAAGTTGTATTTATGTATTTACGAATATATACATAACAGTGAAAAAAATCGTGAATTTGAAAGAGAACAAGATGGGGTATATGGGAGGATTGGGGAGGAATGAAAAGGAAGGGAGAAATGATGTAACTATAATCTCCAATGAAAAGAATGTTAAAGTACACACAACTAGAAACATTAGACAGGAAGCAGCAACAGCAAGAAGGAGCAGAGACTGGCAGGAAGAGCAGTGGGGCCACGCAGCCACTATCAATCAGCCTCAGGCTTGTGACTTAACTAACCCTCAATCCAATGAAGAACAAACACTGTTAGGGAAAACTATGCAGCTTGCTTTTCCAAATAAAAGGAGAAGATATGGTCCCCTAATTCATGACCATGCCCGGGAGAAAGGCATGCCTGTTCACACTGGAGGGTGTGGTGTGAAGAACACAGGCACTCTGCAATTCCCACAATCAACCTGTTTGAGGTGGCCACCATCCTGCTCAGAAACACAGGAGCATGCTTAACCACAAACCCAGGTCTAACTTCAGCAACCCTTTTCTGCTTCTGCAAGTTCCTCTCAACATGGGTGTCTTAGTTAAGGTTTCTACTGCTGTGACCATGGCAACTCTTGTAAGGAAAGCATTTCATTGGAGCCGGCTTACAGTTCAGAGGTTTAGCACACTGTCATCATGGTGGAAAGCATGGCAGCACACAGACATGGTGCTGAAGAAGTAGCTGAGAGTTCTTCGTCTGGATTAGCAGGCAGCGGGAGAGACACTAGACCTCAAAGTCCACCCCCAGTGACACACTTCTTCCAACAAGGCCACACCTCCTAACAGTGACATGCCCTAGGGGTCATGAGAGCCATTTTCATTCAGTCCACTAACAATGGGTGTTGGGGGTTCCTGTCAAGTAGAGTTCATTATGGTACTGACCTAGAGCTGTCATGAGGCCCAAGCCAAGAGGTGTGGAAAGAGTTCCACACACAGGGCCTTGAATATAAGCAATGACTGTTGCAAATGATGGCTCTCACCCTCTCTGCAACTCTCCTCCAGAGGAGGGGAAGACAGAGACATGAAGAGACAGCTACCCCCTTTCAGGAGTGTCTGGAAGATACACCTGTCAGGACTAAGGTAGGCACTAGTATCCAGCAGCAGAACAAAACCCTGCCAAGTATACTCATACCAGGGCTCCTGCTGCCTGGTTAAGTAACCAGCGCTGGCAGGTACCATCCTTACCAAGATGGAAACTGACAGGAAGAGGCCTCAGAATGAAGCAACAGTCAGCACAAACTTAGAAAAGAGAGGCCCGACAGGCAGGCGGGACAGTGCAGCCTGCAAGGCCTGGAACCGAAACCCGAGCGAAGGACGTCAGGATTAACACATACCCCAATCCACCCTCACCTTCCGAGGGCAATTGCGGCAAACAACGCCTGCCTGAGCTCTATGCGCTACCATGCAGTTCGCGAGCTTCGGGCAAGGGGCTGGAGGTTGAA
>LOEQ01000532.1:668145-689344 GCA_001685075.1 Bramus lutescens
CTTTGACACAGCCTTTAGTAACTCAAATCAGAAGGAAAGGAAAGATCTCTAGCAAGGAAGAGCAGCTGGAGGCCAGGACTCCAAATGGTCCCAACAGGACAGCATGGGACTATCCACATACATTGGCTCTGTTGGCATCTCTTCTAAGCCGCCCCACAGGTGCTATGCCACTGCAGTTCTGAGTGGAATCCAAGGACCTGTCTGAACTCCTTGGGCACTCGTGGGCTCTAGAAAGCACACAGCAGGTACAGGGAGGACCACAGCTCTGGAAAAAAGAAAAGCAGCAAAGGCAACAGATAGCCTGGTACCCAGGTAAATGGCTGCATCCATGTGGCTACCGGCTCCTTCTCATGGCTCTGAGGATGAGCACAGGGGATACAACTTAACCTGGGTTAAGTCTAAGGGACACTCCCCAGAAGCTCTGGAGAGCAAGCGGAAGTCTTAAATGGCCTGAGATTAACTGGTTCATCTCTAGCTTGGCACACACAGAAGATGTTGTGTTAAGTTTTCTCCTAGACTGAAACATTCCATCCTTCAGGGAAGATCTTTAAACAGAAAGGGAAACAACTCGAAAGAGTTTCAGGAAGTTCCTGAAACTGACCAGATTCACTAGACCCCTCCCTGCCCGAGTAAGCAATAAAAGCTGCAGGTCTCCCTCAGAATGAAGGAAGCTGAGCTTGCAAGTTCAACCCTGGGATCAGAACATCTGCTTAGAAGAAGCAGAAACCAACAGAGCTGCCAGGAAGCGGTTTGAGCCAACTGAGGCACCAGGAAAGGACACATTCAACCCACTGCGCTGCCTGCAGGCTGCACACTGTGTTCCGGGTTCCCAGCTTCGTGCGTTGTCACCTGTGCAACTGCTTCTGGATCATTTCTGTTCCTGTAAGTAATGCCAGTAAAACTCTTTGGTTCACCAAGCTGGACTTTGGTGTCTTTGGTCTGTCATGGGTTCCCTATGAGTAGACACATGTTGCAGCTCCCCAGGAAAGGTTTTGTCACACACAGATGCTCACTTGTAAGCTTCTTGGCCTTTCAAGAAGTTGCGAAAGGGGCAGAGAGATGGCTCAACCAGAAGAGGCACTTGTTGTGCAAGTATGATGACCTGAGTTCAATCCCTGGAACCCATGTAAAGGTGGAAGGAAAAAACTGACTCTACAACATTGTATTCTGACCTCTCACAAATGCTGTGCCCCCACCTATAATATATACACTTATACAACAGTAATAAGAAGGGGCTAAAACAGGCAGTGGTGGAGCACTCCTTTAATCCTAGCGGATCTCTGTGAGTTCAAGGCCAGCCTGGTCTACAAGAGCAAGTTCCAGAACAGCTCCAAAACTACAGAGAAACCCTGTCTCGAAAAACAATGGGGGGGGGTACTGAAGAGATGGCTCCTTGGGTTAGAGCACTAGCTACTCTGAAAAAGGACCCAGGTTAAATGCCCAGCATCTACATCGCAGCTCACAACCATCTATAAGTCTAGTTCTAGGAGTCCCCATAGGCACCAGGCACACACGTAGTGCAGACATACTTGCAGGCATACACATAAAATCCTTTTTTAAACAGCTAGGGAAGCCATTGGACATTTTACCATAACTGAAGGGTTGAAGCCATGCCAGCATTAGCTGGCCTGGGCAGAGCATGCCTGGTACGGTGACAACCAGAGGACGCTAACCCTGGAAAGATATTTTGAAAGTGGAAGAGCAAGAGGGAGACAGTCAGTCAAGGAAAGGATCCCCTGAGGAGCAGGGCTCCCCCCCAGGACAGCATGGAAGGGCTGTAAGCCTGTCTCATGACTGTGAGCCACAGGGCTTGGTGTGCAGCTGGCACAGGGCCATGGTGACACAGGGAGGGAGGCACGTGGGTTCCGCTCAGAGCACAGAGTTCCAATGGGTGGAGGCACCATGGAAAACACCCAGAGGATCCAGAGGGCAGCCCTTTCCAGGAAGAGGTTTGTGATAGCTAGCTACCCTGGGCACAAGTGAAAGCCACAGGTGCCAAAACCTGACCTCCTCTGTCAGACACCCATGTGCCACTGGGAAACAGAAGAGAACAGTTCACACAGCTGTAGCCTGGTGTGACACAGGCTGGCCTTGCTTCGGTGGTAAGGGTCACATGCTATGCAGCAAAACCACTACTGAGGCCAAGAGCCTAATGTGAGCTACCCGGCCTGCCTCTGGACACTGCCCCTCACCCTCCTTCAGCCTCCCAAAAGGAACAGGCAGAGCAGCAGCAAAGGACAACCACACCTGGTGGTGGCACTCGGACTATACAGTAGGCCATGTGCACAGGAATAGAACAGAAAAAGAGGGCCGCCTGGCCTGAGGACCCTGGGCTCTGTGAAGCAGGAGATTCCCAGCCTGGGGCAGGAAGGACAAAGGAATCCTGTAATTAAGGTCACAAAGAACAGAAAGATGTGGCTCCAGGCTAGAGGGTCACCAGACAAACCCAGGGCGACCTCAGGCAGTGCTAATAGACCACAGTAGGAGCACTTCAAACACTGGAAGAGCACTGACCAGAATGAGCACAAATGACTCAAAATCAAATGAAAACCCTACTGGGTCACCACCGCCTGAACACTGACCATGAAAGCACAGGGCCCATTGTGTGCTTACACCCTTCAGAGACGGGACTACACACACCACACCGTGGATGGCAGCGTGCTTCACAGGTGCTTTCAGAAGAAACACTAAACATCTATGGACAGAGTTAAAACAGCACCACAATGAGAGCCTGAAAACCTTGAGCCCCAGCCACCGTCCGCAAGGCTGCCCACGGCACAGAATGCCAACCAGAGCCAAGGGACACCTCTTGTGCAGGAAATAATCCTGCCCACCACTGAGAAAGGAAAGGGGACTTAAATAAAATAATTTCTATTCTCAACAAGCCTCGAAGCCAACTTCCAACTTGCATAAAGGAAGCATTTGAAGGATCACAAGAAACTACACCATGGGGATGCCACCCACGAAAGCCAAAAGCCAGGCCCCTAAACTAAGTCTACAAAAGCTCACCAACAAACAAGCAGCAGGTATCATGGAAAGAGGAGACTAAAGCTGTGATTAACCACAGATTGAATGCTGAATTAAGAAAAGTTCAAAATAAAGTTACAACATGCATGAACTGCTACCCAATGATATAAGGTGATCATTCATTACATGGCAGGGGCATCTGTGGGACTGCGTGTTTTTAAAGACCTTTCATAGACACACAACAAAGTACAGGAAAATCCCAGTCCAGTGCAGAGGGGCAGGGGCAGGGGCAGGGTGAGACTGGCCACCAGCTGCTGGGAGGCTGATGCAGGATGAAAGGCATGAGGACCCACTCAGCCTACTTGCATTTATTTCAGCTTCTCTGTGAGGACTAGTCTGTAGAGCCAGGTCTTACATGGCGGGGACACAGTGGGAGAGGGTACCCTCAGACAGAGCATGCAGAAAGGGGATGCCAGCCAGTCCTCGCACGGCAAAGGCAGAGAAGAGCAGAGAATGGGGTAGAGAATTTGCTGTAATGTCTCCTTGATTTTCCTGGACCTAAAACTGCTCTAAAAACAGTAAAGCCTATTAAAGATAGGCTTGTCTTTTCCACAGGGCTCGTGCCGTGTATCTTCACCATTCTCATGGGGCCCCGCACTGCACACTTCCGTAAATGAGAGCTCATCAGCCTGTGAGCCAGGCAGGAAGAAGCATCGGGCACCAATGTGATCACAACAGTTCGGGGTGGCTATATGCCCCCATCAGCATTCCAAGCCACTTGGCAGTTCAACATGCTCTCCATGCTCACGGCACTGTGTGGCCTCTTCAACAGGAGTCTCTCCTTCCTCACAGCACTCAGAAGCAGCGGCAACAAGGACAAGGGGATAAAAACCTGAGAATGAACCCAGTGCAGCCCTGAGCTTGACCAAGAAATTTACTTTTGGGAAAATTCTTCCACGGGAGCAATTCTGAAGTTACCAGGCAACAGCCAGACATGGATATGGCGGGAAACAGAAAACAAACATGGTCTTGACAGAGGTCTAACAACCTGTCATGGCCCAAGAACCTGGTGGCCAGGGACTCGGTGAAATGGGTCAGAATCTACAGCTGGAGCAGAAGTTAGCTTCGTGCTAAAAAGAAACCTGTATCAACTCCAGGGTGTGTTAGAATGAGACAGAGACCCAGGCTTAGAACAAGGTTAATGGTCCTCGTGTCAGACACGCAAGAGGACCCAGTCCCCTGCCCACTGCCCCTCTCTGTGAGTCAGACACCTGGCATTGTGCTGACATTACTCTGCCAAGAAAGGTACGGGACAACTTGCCTCTGGGCATATGATGCTCAGCTACACATCATATACTAGGCCCTCTCCAAGCGCCCCACACAGAGACAGGGACTTCCTCCATCTATCCAGGTATAACATACCAGTGCATTACTCCCTGGGCCTCTGAAGCCAAGATCTCAATCCTGCACATCTGACATGGAAAAGGCGTAGAGGCTCCATCAAAGCCCAAAGACCTTTCTCGCTCCCAAACTTTTTGATAAGGATTGTCCCATCATTTGCTCAACACATCACATAGATGCTATGTCAAGCTCAGGCACGGATTGTGTCCTTGGTGTTCCACAGCTTCACTGTACTGGCTTATTGGCCCCAAGGAACGCGGGCCACAGCTTATCCCCCGCATACCTGGGCATGGGAGCTGTGCCCTATAGCCACAGAGATAGCCTAGACCTGGTGCTGCAAGTGCAGTGTAAACCAGATTGCTGTGCTGTAGAGAGGAGAGGCGTGGGGGCGAATGGGGCTCAAGAACAAAGCTCACCTTGCTGCCTGCTCAGAGTGGGCGGCTGCTCTGAGCACCACAGGAATTGTCCCAACAAGGTCTGTACCATGGTTTGGGGCTCTGCCTCTCTGGCTGACCTGTGGGAAGAACACCTCCTCAGGCCAGAAGCACCTTAGCAAGCATGCTCACAAGTGTGCTCAGAAGTCATTAGGCGCTCAGGCCCGGATGCCATGACTCTGGCTACCTGGGGTGGACACAAAGCTGAAGAGGCAACAGAATTCAGGAGAAAATCTGGAATACAGTTAAGACTTTCCTGAGCCCATGGAAAAGCCCTCAAAAGTCCATAAGGACAGTTGCTTTCTGGGAAAGACACTCAGTGTGAGTCACCCTGGCCCAGCCTAGGCTTCACCAGCTTCCTGCCCCGAGTATCCCACAAAAGACAAGTTTTCAGGGAATCTCAGCAATACAGTTCGCCTTCCCACAGACGACTCCCTCAAACTTTTTGCACTGCCCTCAACCCCACGGAGAAGCTCTAACGTCTCTGTTTAACTCATGTAAGAAAGAGCAAGTCCCACCCAGTCCAGAAAGGGAGCTCTTGGAGCAGGCTGGCTGCACCCCAACGCCTGTGCTGCCAGCCCCTCTCTTCTCCCTCCACCACAACCTAGCTATCCAGGCTAAGAACAGAACACACAGGAGCAACACATTTTCCTGCGTGAGACTCTGAAAACAGAACCTGCACATGTGACGCCTGCTCTACACAGACCACGATGACTGAAGTCGTGGCCTTCAACCAGCCACATCTGCATGGCACACACCCCTTTCATATGTGTCAACAGCAGCGGCCCATATTAAACAGGGCTCATGGGCTCCTTCAAGGAGCTCAGTCCAGGCTGAGCAGTGGGGCTGGGGACAACAATTACAAGATCCCTAAGTAGAAAATACCTCCATGGAAAAAGGAGCAGAGCCACCTGTTCTGGGAGCACAAAACCAGGCCACTATGGCTATGATGGCCCATACTGATGCCAGGTCCCAGTTCTCATGCCTTCCTGGCTTGGCAGCCCTCTTAGTGAAGCAAGATCCCTTCAACCGGAAGCGCTCCCTCTTGGCTACAGCCTGCCCTAGGTTGTTTTTACTTGTAACCAAGATGCTCTACAAGGGAGACACCTATAACAAAGAACACAAGGAGTGCTGGCCTGTGCATCCTGGCTTATATCTTGGAGCAAGCTATAAGATAGCAAGCCCAGAGCCCCAGATTCTGCATTCAGGTGACCTGGCCCTTCCTCCACAAGAAAATCTTCCATTCTTCATCTTGCATAAATTTTCTGAGGGAAACAGTTTTCATTTTAAGAGGCTTTAGTTCCAGGCAAGCTGACAATTAATTTAATCAAATGAGCTAATCCAAGCAAGAAGCGTGACAGCAAACATTTCCATTCAAGTGCAGGCGCAGGGACTTAAGGGAGTGGAAATGGGGAGTTAGGACTTAAAGGATCCCTGGTGATTTCTGAAGGAAGAGAAAGTCAGCTCACTCAAGCTTCTGCATAAACAGTGTGGCCAGGCTGTCTCCTGGGGAGTTCACCTGGAACGTTAGTACATGCATGCACACATGTCACAAGCACATACAGGTCTGAGGATACACAAATAGGCATGTACATGTGCCATGTGCACACACATACATGTACACAACATGCACTGTGGTATGAGGTGGACACACATTAAATATATGAACATGTGTGCAAACAAATGGGAGTGCATTTATGCATATATGTACATATATGTCCCAGTGTGTCTGGGGTGGGGAAGGGGCTTCCTGCTTGCTCTTGCATGTGTCAAAGGCCATTTCTCTCAATGACAGAGCAAAATGTAACCTTCTTCAAGTTCCTTAAAACAGTGTCCTCGAGATGGGTGATAAGTGTGGTACCCTCCCGTAATTCCAGCAGAGGTGGAGATGGAGACAGGAGGATAAGAAGTTCCAGAATAGCCTCGATTACATAACTAGTCCAAGGCCAACCTGGGCTACATGATACCTGTCTCAAAAGTCAAAAACAGGCTGGAAAGATGCAGCAAAAAGAAAGACCTGAGTCCAAATATCCAGAATCCACGCTAGGCAAAACTGCTCATGCCTAGAACTTCAGCTTTGAAGGTAGAAGCACATGGATCCTGGACGCTCATTCGCCAGCCAGCCTAACCCAAACAGCAAGCTGCAGGTTCAGTGAGATTCCTATCTCAGAAAGTAAGGTGGAGAGCAGTGGGGAAGACACCCTACATCCTCTTCTGGCCTCTGCTTGGTCACGAGTGCATACCTCTGCACATACACTCTCAAGTACACACACACATGTACAAGCACCACACACAGATGCACACACAGCATCAAAATCAAAATCAACTAAATTCTGTCATCTCTATCGACAATGTAGAGGCCCAGAGATGTAGACTCAAGTTGGAAGGTGAGGCTGCTGCAGAGCAGCCTAGGGGCAGAAATCCCTCAGCAAAGTCTGCTTGCGGATTAACATGGCTGGCAGCTGCTGGGAGCCACCAAATGCCAGTGACCCTGTGCAGCGGTAAAATGAATAGTGAGGGTCAAGACACCCCCAGACACCCTGAGCCTGGGATCCGGGTCTGGCAGCCTCCAGGAACGTCACAGTGACAGGAATGACAAGACTCCTGATATCTGCAGCAGTGAGCTCTTCAGACGTGCTGCACTGGGACACTGGCACCCTCTTCAGTGAGGAGAACAAGGCTGAGAGCCCAGGCAGGTCAGACTTCAGAGGCCACTCCTTGAGCAGCACATACCACAAAGATGAAGGTAAGGTCCTTGGATACAAGTCAGAGTGGCCACATTCAATTAGACACTGGCCTCTCTAGTAGCAGGACCACCTGTGTTGACGCAGACTGTGCTTTTGTTTCCCGGCTGTCCACACCCAAATAATCACACAGAAACTATATTAATTACAACACTGTTTGGCCAATGGCTCAGGCACATTTCTAGCTAGTTTGTACATCTTAAATTAACCCATTTCTATCAGTCTACGTATTGCCATGTGGCTGTGGCATTACCTCATTTTCTACATGTCTTGGTTTCCTCGGCAGCTGGCTGGCATCTGCTTGACTCCGCCTAATCTCTATATATCTCTGTATTTCCCGCCTGGCTTTCTGCTAAGCCATTGGCTGAAACAGTCTTATTCATCAACCAATAAAAGCAACAAATATAGAAGGACATCCTACATCACATCTGTCCAAATACCTAGTTGGGATTCTGTGCTACAGGAATCTGAAGCAAGGAATCTGTGAGGGGCTGTAGGAGGGCCTCTCCCCACTCAGAGAGAAAGCAAGAGAGTAGCAGAGAACCAGAGAAGGCATGGGCCCCATACACTATTAAGGCTTCCTACCCACCCTGGAGAGTTTGCTGCTCCAAATGTCAATCTCTGAACCCAGCCAGACTCACTGAGGAGAGAAACAGGGTGGAAGTAAGAGGGTGGGCAGAGGGGCAATGACAGAAAAGAATCTCAGGCAACTGCAGATTCTTCTGTGTGTGCACCACCCTTCAAAGGCCTCAGCTTGCACATTCTCCTACATAGAACATGCACCTCATCCTGTATCCTCTCTCTCTCATCCTGCGTACATATTTCACGTGTGTATCATTACTTATCTAGCTCATTTAAGGAACTATACACACATCTCAGGCACATATAGATGTCACTTTCAAAACTAAGGAAGAAAGGAAAGAGAACTTACTAAAGAGCTTGCTGCAAAAGCAGGACTCAATTTTAATCTCCACATGGAAAAGTTGGATTGAAGGCTACAGAGATGACTAGGGGTTGAGAACACTTGCTACTCTTGCAGAGGACTGGAGTTCAGTGCCCAGCACCCATGTTGAGTGGCTCACAACCATCTCTAACTTCAGCTCCAGGGGACTCAATGCCCTCTTATGACCTCTTTGGGCACCGACACACATATGCACATATACACACTTACATACACATAATACATATACATACACATGATATATAATAAGTCCTTGACATACACTAGGCAGATTCCTAGGGCTTGTGGACTGTATCACAGAAACATCTGAGACTGTCCTCTGGCTTCTATAAACATGTGCACAGACAGAAAAGAGACATGTCCTAGGCTGTTGTCTTCTGTGGTCCTTCAAGAGTCTGGTTGGAAATGCTCTTTCAGGATCATCGCTGTCACTTCATGGGGTAACTGATTTCACAGAGTTCAGCTCAGTTCCTGTGGCACAGCCTGACACAGCCTTCCATAAGGGTCTTGGTCCAGCATATCATTCTTAGGCAAGCCAGGAGCTCCAGCATGGTGTGGGTCTAAACAATGCATTATCCATCACACCTCACAGGATAACATTCACCTTTGTACCTGCACAAAGAAGGGGACTCAGAAGTCCCAACATACCAACAGAGACAACTCAGAAACCCAAGCTGAGCCCAGGACCAGCAGTTCCCAGCATAACTATCCCTAAAACGTAGCCTTACTTCAGCACTCCAAAGGGACCGCCATGCCCTGTTTCTCTTTTCCCCAATCTTGTTCTTTCCCAAGTTTAATGAACACCAGTTATGAAGATTGCTGGCTTAATTACTCAGAAAAAAAAAAAACCTCCAAAAGCTCTGTGCAGTAAGCAGGATGGAAGCTACTCTTAATCATGGCAGTGTGGGAGTTTAGTGCTGTGATTCTCCTTTCTTTAACCAATGGCATGCACGTGTACACATACACACACACATACACAATCTGTCCATGACCTGTCTTTGCCCTTCAGATATGAAGTCTGTTTGTATAGCTGGTTTTCCAGTAGAAGAGTCTCCCCTGGCTGCCAGCTAAGCAAGGCACCTCCCTGTAGACTTAAGGCTTCATTTTTCAACACCACCATTCTGAAGGGACACACCCTCCTGCAGAGAAGGTCCAAAGAACCCAGGCCTTGCCCTGCTTCAGAAGCTGCTTTCTCCTCTAGTCCCAGATCCTCAGTAGAATCCTTCAGTGCTACCTGACCACAGGAACTATGGTGTAGCTATTGCCTAGTTGGTGTTGTTGCCGGAGCTAAATGAGATGACATACAGGATGGACTTAGTACCATCCAGGCTGGATACCCATTCCAGTTCCACTGAGGGAAACAGCAGGTTCATTTCTCACTAAGGCAGCCGTCACAATGCCTGCCTCCTGAGGCTCAGCAAAGAGCCACGTAAGTGCAGCTTTATAGTTTCACCCACAGACTTCAAGCAATGAGAAAAGCATCAATGGCAGCACTTTTGCCCCTGCCCACCACACAGCAGGTGCCCCAGCATTAATCATTGCTGGTGTATGGTCCTGTGCCTCGCACATATGAAATGAACTATACCTGCTGCTTCACAGGGGACTGAAGCTAAACAAAACACAAAGCACTAAACTCACCACCTCGGGCAGCTGGATTTCCAGGCACTGTGCCCAGTCACTGTCAGTTCCAGCAAACTGCAGGACCTAGAGCCTCAGGTGTGCGCTGCAGGACCTAGAGCCTCGGGTGTGTACTGCAGGACTTAGAGCCTCGGGTGTGCACTGCAGGACCGAGAGCCTCAGGGTGTGCACTGCAGGACCTAGGGCCGCAGGTGCACAAAGAGACGCACAGCCCTAAGGCTCTGCCCAGTGTTTCTGCCCATCCCTTTTGTCACTGAAACCTGCCCACAGAGGCAGGTTGCCTCTACAGGCTTGCCTACCTTCTAAGGGCCTTGATATGCTATCCAGAAACACGAGGCCTGAGGAAGGACTGGATGCAGAGCTGTGAGCCAACATTCAGGACACCATGGGCAAAACCTGGAAATAACACCTTCCAGAGTGAGCAACCAACTGTGTGTCCAGAGAACCAGGCAGCCACTGCACAAACTTCTAAGAAGGCAAGCCCCAGGAGCAGGCTTGAGAAGTGAATAATCCTTATCGCATTTTCTATGATCACTATGGAGGCCTGGAAGGATAAAACTCAGGGGAGCAGACAGAGTGGGAGGACAGGGGAGGAAAGACATCTGTCGACCCTTCTCCGGGCTGACACCCAGTGTTCACAGAGCAGATAAACAAGTTTAGCTGTCAGCCAGATGCTGGCTCCTCTGGGAGCCTGGAAGCAAATATCTGAATTGTGAAGATCCTTGGGGAACCTGTAGGGCCCTTATCACTACAGGGCTGCCATTACTGCCATGGTCCCTCTCAGACTGCTGACAACCATGTAGGAGACAGTGGGAAAGGAAGAAGATGCCTGGGTTCCCTGAGCTTCCAATGCAATCTCTGCACGGCAGGTGCTTAGCACTACCATCTGGAATGGTGTGTAAAAGCATCAAACCTCTTAACACCAACCACTGAAAGAGGCATCACAATTTCAGAGGTGCCAAAATGTGGGGTAGGAGTACTCCTGAGAATTTGGGAGTAACCCAGCAGGAGCCCCAAGGCAGCCAGGAACTCAACTCTGTTCTTGTCTGGGGAGTGCCAGTGAGAGGCAGCACTGATAGGCTTGCCCTCTTTTATCCTGGGGAAATGGCTGCTTCAGATCCTGACCTCACAGAGACTTACCGGGCTGCTACGGATCAGCCTGGAGACTCTTTCACTTGAAACAACTGGATGACGCAGTACTCTGGGCTTCTACTTCCAGAAGGGACCATGGACATTACAGCTTCATGCTGGTCCCCCTACTTCAGATGCCCACCAACCTAATGCACCAGAGTGCCATTTGTGAAAAGCCAGGTCAACTAAAACAGGCAAATGATAAATAGCCAAAAAGCATTGGGGCCAACCTCAACCCCCAGCTCCAAGACACACCTCAGGAAGGAGCACTGAGCAGCAGGGTCAACAGATGGTGTAGCCCCAGACCCACCAGGGAATGTCACGCCCTCTGCAATTCATTTTCCAAGTCTGTGCTTGCAAACCTATGCCAGAAACAGAGGGACTGGAGGAATCTGGATGTCTCCAGCTCTGAGGGCCATCAAGAGTGGCTTCCTAGTGAGGCCAGTGGTCACAGGCCAAAGACTGCTTACAACACAGCCCCAACACTTCTGTGAAAGAGATGAGGGAAGAGCCCAGGGTCTGCAGGAAATATGGGCAGGCCTCCATGCACTCGAGTCTACATTTCAGGGTTTCAGAAACCAATTAAGAAAGGTCAGTGGCAAAGTGGGCAGCTGCACAGAGCAGTCCTGACCACCTGTCTCCCTCTCCTGACCCACTCCACACAACACACATTGTACCTGAAGAGGCAGGTGTCGCAAGGTGTCACTGTCCTGAGGCACACAGTGCGGGGAAGGGGAACCCTGGGAGCAAGCGGCAAGACCTTTGGGCTGGAATAAGAGCCATGATCTGAGGCTGCCAGGTTGTCAGAACTTACAACTTATCCCATAACAACATAGGGCAGTTCTCCAGCTTCCTCCACCATCAGAAGACTTTTACTTTCTAGAGCAGTGTTTCTCTGCCTGTGGGTTGCAACCCTCTGGCAAACCTCTATCTCCAAAAATATTTGTGACTCATAACAGCAGTAAAACTACAGTTATGAAGTAGCAACAAAAATAATTTTATGGTTGGGGTCACCACAACATGAAGAACAGTATTAAAGGGTTGCAGCATTAGGAAGGCTGAGAACCACTGTTCTACAGAGTTTAGAGAGGATGGAGAGAAACCCCCACTGTGTAACAGCCACAGGTGACGTCTTGGCCTGTGGCCCAAACAGGTCTTGGGTCTTCATCTGTATCCAGAGGGCAGGTACAGGACTAGCAGCTGGAGAAGCACACACCTACAGAGCACGGTGCATCCTCAGTAGGGTGACACACATGCGTTTTCCTCTGGAAAACTAACCTGAGTGAGGGAGAATTTACGGTCCTCTGGAGGTGATGCCACCTGAATCGGCCTCCACCTGGAGGGCAGCAAATGCTGGGAGTGAGTGGCCAGAGGAGAGAACCCTATAGTCTGAACTCACAGGGACATTCCAGAATCAAGGTCTGTTGCGGGAGCTCCTTCCGCTCCTTTAGCCAATAGCCTCTAAGATACCAGCCCATTGGGGGTGCGGCCTCTCTCTCTTTTTAAAAAAGCAACTGCCCTCAGCTCACTGGCTTCCGGCTCCGGCTCCGCTTCCAGCGACTAGGCTCCTTTCCTGATTGCGCAGAGGGCTTTGGTCTGGGAAGGTGATCTGTTTTCCCCTTTAAATAAATAACTATTCTATTAATTATAATTCCAGGGTCTCCTGCTCTCACTGTTTGGAGACGGGTTCTTACTAAGTTATTCAGGTATCTGGAAGTTGTTGTATTCAGGTATCTTGAACTTGTGATCCTCCTGTCTCAGCCTCCCAACCAGTGAGAAATTATAGCTCTAAGCTGCCACAGTCAGCTTCCTGGGAGCAGAAACCCCCTCAGAGAAGCAGACGACTGCAGCCGCCCACATCTGCCCAGAGCCAACCAGAAGACTGCATTCTTTTGTCAACACCCAAGGTGTAAGATAGAGAGCTGGTCACCCACTATTCTGTAGCGTCACTATCTGCTAAGGAAAGTGTTTTTAAAGCCGGAAACTTGTTGGTCAGGCTTTCCTAGGGAGAGCAAGCAGCCCTTCAGCAGGAAGGCATCTGGATTTTCAGCTCTAGTGAATTCTCCCAGGAAATGAACCACCTTCTGCAACAACTACAAGGGAGCCACGGAGGCAAGGTCTGAACAGCAAGGAGAAAACCCACACAAAGATCTGAGGATCATCGTTAAAACCTACACGCTCTGGATGCCCTGCTATCTGAGGAACCATTACTGAGCCCAAGGCCACACTTGCTGCCTTTGCCTAGTCCTTCCCAGCAGCCTCTTCCCTGCACAAGGCTTGGTGGGAGGCAAGGTGCCTGCAAGGTCTCCACTTGCAAACCTAACTTGAGTATAAGACACCTTTTATGAAGTGTGGCTCTAAATAGTCTTGGAACTATTCCATTATTCCTCAGACTCAGCTCAACATGACATGCCAGCACACTGTCACTTCTACCTTCTGAGTGGTCTCTACTTCTCTGGCCCACCCTCTCATTGCCCTCAAAGGAATGTTTCACACCTACACTGTCAGGGTACTTTCAGCCTCCACCACCCAAAAGTCTGCTGTTTGCCAGAGAACCTTCATCTGCAGGTGGCTATGAACCAACTGGAAGATGTGTGGCTTTCCTGCTCTAAGGAAAGCCATGGGCTGCCTGAGTTGTCACCCACCTGACTGGGGGAGGGGTCCTGACTAGGCACTGTCATGCTTGCCACTGTGTCAGAATTATTACCATCTACACTCAGCAAACAGTGTGAACTCCCCACAGAGCCACATCTGCCGCACACCCCAAGAACTGCACCCAGCTTGCAACTGAAAATGATGTCTACTTCAGGCCCAAGTCACTGTCTTTCTCTGAAGCTGGGGTTGCCTCTGGCAGGAGCTCCCTGTCCTTGTCCTGTTCCCACACTCCAGAGAATCATCTACCAGGCCTGTGGGCAGCCAACATGTCAGGTACCAGACAGAGGCAACAGTGGGCACTGAAGAGGCCTCAGAAAGCAAGTCTGACCTGCCGTCACCGAGCTTCATCTAGGCTCCTGTATCTGATTTAAAGGGCAGGGCAAGCTTGTTTTCGGGAGGGGAAAGTGCCTCTGCTAACAGAACAATGGAACATGGAGTTCTGTAAGCTGCTCTGACTCATGACCTGTCTTCAGCCCTTCACACAACACTGGAGGGACCGTACAGGAGCCAGCAGGGGGTCGTACTGGAGAAACAGAGTGGCTGACTGGGGAGACAGTGCCTTCGCCGGAGCCCTCTGCACTTCTTCAGGCAAAGGGGCAGAAAGAAGGTAAGAAAAGTGGCCCTTAGCTCTCCCCAAGGACAGCTCCATCACACATCAATCCACCCTCCCAGGCTCAAGAGCAGCAAACTGCTGAGAATGGAGGCCCACTGCAGGTCTCCAAAGGAACAAGAGACCATTTTCAGGAAAGACGTGAATAACCACATGCACCGAAGCAGCATGGAACTGTGGCGCACTACAGAAGCCTGCTTCGGAGGGTACCCTCAACCCCGCCTTCTGACCCAGACCCCAGCAGCCCAGGGCCTGACACTATAGGCATGCCATTTGAAGCCTTTCACATCAGGATACTGCAGGCATGGGAGTCTTGGTCACACTAACATGCCTTGAAACAAGTGTATGCAAGGTGGGACAGGTAACTGAGAGGATCAAAATCATGGCATCTAAAGGGAGCTGGACACAAGCCAGGCACCTTAGTTCCCCCAAAGGAAGGAAAGGGTGGGGGGCAAGTAAGAATTACAGTAAGCAAACACTTAGGTGTAACACACACACAACCTGTGCACATATATCTTACTGCATCCCCCCCCACACACACACTTCCTAAGGGTGCCTGCATGAACATGTATAGTTACTGGGCTCATAGCTGCTGCAGACCTGCAAAAGTTCCACCTACGTCCTTTGGACCCATTCAAGAAACACTTAAATACACTCAAAAATCTAGACAACACGGTGTTTGGGCAAGTTGCCTAGAATTACAGCGAATTAAAACTGCTGCCAGGACCAGACTCTTCACTTTTTAATCATTTGCTGAACAGCCCAGTTTTGTAATTCTAACTGCAAAGATCTGGGAATCCATCCATGGGGGAGCTTATGCCCAACTGCGAGCATGTGCCTGAGTGGGTGGGATGGGGGGGCTTTTGCCCAGAAGAGCTCAGGCCTCTGAGGGAGGGAGTAGACCACTAGCTAACTGGTCACCTGTTTGGTGCCCAAGACACTAAGCCCAGGGAAAGCAGTTCATTAGAGGGCAGGTGTCTCAAGAGCACTGTAGGGAGGGACAGTGCCCTGCCCGCAGGCATCAGGCCCAGAAGGACATTGGTATGGTAACAGTTTCTGAGATTAGAGGAGCAGAATGTCCACCCAACTCTGCACAGGCCAGATTCCCAAAGACACCTGGTCACAATACTAAAGGCAAAGGCCAGCCAAAGGCCAAGACTGTAAAAGTAAAATAAAACATACTAAAAACTGGAAGCCCATGGCTGAGTGAGCCTGCTGGAGAGCTCCAGCCTCAGTCTAAGTATCCAGACTAGCCAGACCAGCTGTTCCAGGCGAGCTGTGTACAGGCCTTAGCATCAGGAAGCTCTCCCCTGCCTCACAGAGTGGTCTTGGAGTGAACACCTATCTTGGTCAGCCATGAGCACGGAGTACTCAATAAACACATTCTGGAAATGGACTCAGCTGGCTCCTCTCCTTATGAATGTCATCCTTGTGAGGACAGAGTTACACAAAAGGCGAAAGATAGGAGAAAAGAAAGCCAGGTCCAGGTAGGCACCAGCGGTCCTTCTACATGCAGAATTCAGACACAGCTTCAGCCCTCACTCCGCACACAGTCCCAGATAGCTTAAGCCTGGGCTAAAGAGACATAGCGAGTATAAGTGCTTGGAATTTCAAGGAAAATTAAATCATGTCCAATTCCTACTGCAAATATTTATGGCACACACACAAAAATCAGGATGTATTAGCTGGTATTAATATTCATAACTGGTCGTTTGGTTACCTAGAGTCACTGAGTCATACAGGTCACCTACAAACATTTTTACACAGCATACTCATCTAGAGCCCTGAAATCCAGATACATAATTAGTTATATTAACTATTTTGCAGAAGCCAGCCTAAAGACTCAGAATATACTTTGCCGTACACAACAACCAGTTTCACGTTACTGATACAATGTACTCTGGTACATACTACCTTATAGTGGGACACAGAATGTTTCACTTTCATACAAAACTATAAGAAGTAGTGTAACTTTTAACAGCCAAAAAGAAAAAAATCCTAGCTAGTGTCCACAGATGGGCCAGCTGGATAAACAAAGGAAATATAGTTCATCTACAAGACACTGTATTCCCCCTTAGCGGAAAAAAAAAGCCTAACAAAAGGTCTACCATTCATGGATTTCTTTTTTAAAAAATTACACTTTAGTTTATTTACTTTGTGTATGTTTATTTTAGCTTATTTATTTTGTATGGCTCGGGAGCATAGTGCTTGCTTCATACACACAATGGCCATACGATTTCCAGCATAGCAAATCATAATAACCATTTGGAGTACATTGTTACAGAAGTCATCTGTGACTCTAGGGTAGAATTCTGCAATGCCCAACAAGCTTTTCCCTTTCTGCCGCTATCTGCCTTCTCCATGAACTCTAAATGGCACTCAGCATGATTCTGAAATCCTCACAGCAAATGTTATAGTGGGAGGAGTCATTTGTTTGCGTCTCAACAACTGTCAGATGCAAGAAGGAACCACTCACTGTGGGATGCACTAATCACTGTCTGAGGCAGCCTTTCTCGCAGGAGGCTGGGCAGGAGCAGCCATCTGGGCGAAGCCCACAGAGACGTGGCTTCTAGGTTCAGCTCCAGAGTCACTCTAGTGACTCAATGCAGAGCTATCCCTAAGCAGACCAGTGCATGGGAAGGAGGTTCTGGGGAAGAGGGAGGGAGAAAGGAGGAAGTGAAGAGAGAAGCCCATAATACAAGAGAGTAAGAGAGAAAAGAGGCGGGGTGAGTAGGGTGGGGAAGGGAAATGAGGAGGAGGAGGGAGAGTAAGAAAAGGGGGAGGAAGAAGGAAGGGAGAGGAAGAAGAGGGGGAGTAGGGAGAAGGGAGGCTGCCAGGCTCCCCAATAAGCTGTGCATTCACACCCTCCTGGTCACTGAAGCAGATGACTAAGCTGCATGACCAGACTGCTTTAGTCCTTATCACCACAGATAAGCACATGGTCATATTTCAGCTCAGTAATTAGAACCTTCTCCAAAGAGAAAATCCTCTCTGCCTAATGTGCCAGGTGTTAGAACGAGAAGGCTCATGCAGCTAGCTAGGGGCCCTTCTTAAACCAAAAGCAGTAGGCATCACCCAGGCTGGTGAGAACCCCACGAACTCCTGCATGTCCAGCTGAACAAGGTCCCATTAACCGTACCACATGTGCACAGAAGTTCATCACAGCAGGCAGGAGTTCAAGCGGCCATTATCACACACACATTCTGCAAACAGACTGGCTTGAACAAAGGTCTCTATCTCAGACCCTTCCTTGGCGACTGGGTGCGCCTGGAATTCTACCAGGGAGACTGCTGATGTTGACACCCAGCCTCTGAACTAAGGCTGGCCCTCCACAGGCCTTCCTTCCCCACTACAATGGCAGAATGCCTAATCATAGCAGCTGGGCTCCCAGTTACCAATGAAGGGCTGTAGCACAATTCTAGTTGTTCTTAATAAAAACCTGGAGTCAGATATCAGGGGGTAAAAGCGGAGAGATCAGAGAAGCAGTGCAGCCAGCCACTAGAGAGACCTTTGACCTCCACCGAATCCTTAGACCAAAAGGATGATCCTGTCCTCTCAGACTGACTGCATCAGACTGCTGCCTCAGGTTACATCTCAGACTGCATCTGAGTTTCTGTCTCCTCTGCTTTATACTTCTCTCTCCACCCAGCCATACCTCTTTCTGTCTTCACCCCCTAGTGCTGGGATTAAGGGCATGGGACTCCCAAATACTGGGATTAAAGGTGTGAGCCACCACTGCCTGGACTCTAGTGGCTTAGCTCTGCACTCCGATCTTCAGGCAAGCTTTATTTGTTAAAACACAAACAAAATATCAGTACAGAGGGTAGCCAGGCCCAAGGTCACATCCATTCAGCAGGCTGTCCCAAGTCCATGGGGCCTAAGTGGGAGAAGGAGCACCTGGATGGAGGAAGCAGAAAGTTTACCCACCAACATGGACTCTACGGTCACCACTCTCTCAGGCTGGTCAATCCAAGAAAGACACAGTACTCCAGAACTCTTATATGTGCCTGGGATGCAGACCCAGCTATCTCAGAATTCACACTGAGGTGAGAAGCAGAGCAGAGCATCCTACCCTAATATCCCCTGTGCCCCAGGCAATACCATGGAGACCCCCTTCCTCCCCGCCCACAGATTTCTCCATTACATGAGACACGAACAGTAAGAAGGCTTCCCAGAGTTTGGTTTGGTGAGAGATTTTCCTGTGAGGGTTTTTGGGTTTGTTTGTTTTTTGTTTTTGCAGGTGACAGGTTTAAAATAGGGCCAGGCTGGCTTGGTACTCACAGAGATCCACCTGCCTCTGTCTTCTGAGTACTTGGATTAAAGGTATTTGGATTCCATCTGACCCCTCATGCTCATGGGCATGTAGTATTGGCCAGCATTGCATTCAGTCATGTTCAAGGCCACATTTTTATCATACCCAAGTAAAGTATAGTAAAGACCAATCATACCCTTGTGACTTGCTGGTCACTGACCAATTCAGAGGCAGCCCTTAGCTCCAGTGACTAACACACTGCCTGCCAACAGTACACAACTGGAGACACTGGGAACAGTGTAATAACAGCACAGTGGAATGGAAGAGCTGTCTCTGCAGCAGCTGAGGCAGCCAGGTGACCATGAGTTCTGGGTATCTCTAGTTTGTGCCCAGTTTTACCTGCATGGCATCACCTGGCCCTTATCGCCTTGTAAGGCGCTAGGAGCACATAAAACACAGGTAGGGACCATGATTCAGAATCTAATTCCTATCTGTGAGGAGAAAGATCACTGGCCTCTGGCAGCCCAGGCAACTTGGGCAAGCAATGAATTTAAAGACAAACCAACAAGACACTGTTGCCCCCGTTTAACAATGAATGATCCTAAGGTTTCGAGGCTTACAAGGCTCTGACTGGTCTAGTGGTGACCTGTGCTACTCGCCAAAGCGTTCTGGCTTACTAGAGTCAAGCGGCAGCAAGCTTCACCCTGGCCGGAGGCAGAGCTAGCGCATCAGATCCTGGCACTTCCTTAACTGAACAGGATGCAGGAGCACATCTTCACTCAGTAATATCCCCACAGCAATAACCATTACTATGTTTCATGACCTTGAAGGCAGCACCCACAATGATTTTTATCAAGTTGAAAGGCTACCAAAAACAGCTTCACATGGAGATGCCTCATTCTCTGAGAAAATGTGAATTGTGCAACATGTTGCCTTTCTTGTTTTGGCTACCATACACACTATTCTTAACCGAATCGGCTTCTCTGAACCTGTTGGCTGACAAGCAACAGGGAGTCCTGGAGCCCTTCGGGATACGGACTGGTAGGGCAGTATATATCATGGTGGACTGTGCTGAGCACTTAACAAGACACAGGGGAGAAGCAGGGCCAGGATCAGTTTGGGGCCCGCAAGGGTTCCGGGACTCTGTCAGTTCTCCATCCGGGCCACAAGGGCTCCGAGACTCCGTCAGTTCTCCATCCTACTCACATCAGATGGTCCTACACTTCCAGTTTTGATTTTAATTGTAGAAAAAGTTTTAACCGTATTACTACTGTACAAGTGTGTGATGCGTGTGGGTGAGTGCGCACATGGACACCGGAGAACAACTTTTAGGAGCTGGTGTTCTCCCTCCATCCTCAACTGCAGGAACAACCTCCACCTGGGTCTAAGGAAACCCAGGGAGGAGGCCAATTTGAGCCTCTATATCTCAAAGGGCTGGGACATTCAAGGTTGGGGCCCTAAGGACAGAGAAGCACAGGGTGAGATGCTCCTTGCCTGAGGCTGGCGTCTCCAAAGGTGAGGGGCCAAAGTCTGTTAGTGCCAGGAAAACTAAAATCTGCGGCACTGCTACAGCAGAGGCAACAGGAGCCAAAGAGGGACCAAGTCTTCACCTCCCACCTCCCTGGTCCCTCTCTCTCATATCTCCTTCCGGTGGAGGCTGGCAAGGTGCTGGAACTAGGCTTGGTGTAGCCCTAGCTTCGGTCACAGCAGGGCCAGATGGGTTGGGGAGGAGAACAGCGCTGGATAAATGGCACACTGAGACTCTGAAGAGGAGGTAGCAGATCTTTGGGTAAGGAGCTCCAGAAAAGGAAGCAATCAAGAGTACAGCATCAAGACTACAGCAACAGAGCCAACTCTGACTGTAGAAGCCCGAAACCAATTCTTCCAAACCAGAAGACCAAGCAGCATCACACCAGCACAAGAACATCATGGAAAGCTCTGATCTAAGCAGCCCCTTCCCTGAAGGATGAAGCCACAGAAGTGCAATCCAGCAGCTCCTGACAGTACACAAGGCGTGTGGACAGAGTACACACGGGCACAGACAGACCCGCTAGCAGAACTGCTCAGGGTAGGTCCTGGGACTCTGTATTTTAAAGCCCTGTCCAGGTATCAGTGTACCCAGACTGAGAACCATAAGACCACTATGGAGGCTAACAGTAAAAGAGCCACGGAAGGGCAAGCTGTGCAGGAAAACCCAGATGGGGTGAGGTAGGGAGAGAACAAGAAAGGGCAGCGGGACGGAATCAGAGGCTCCAGCTGGTCTTGGGACTCAAGTAGAGCCAAAAGGCAGATTCCTCACTCTGCTTCCCTTCCACTTGGGAAATGCAGTAGTTAGTACTGGGCGCCAGATGAGGCAGCTCTTAAAGTATGGAGACAAGACATGCTTTGGCAGGCCAGGCCTGGCCC
>LOEQ01000532.1:727786-738788 GCA_001685075.1 Bramus lutescens
AACCATCTGTAATAAGATCTGGTGCCCTCTCCTTGACTGTAGGCATACAAGCAGACAGAATACTGTATACATAATAAACAAATAAATCTTAAAAAAAAAAGAAAGTTCCCCAAACTTCCCAAAGTAGCACAGTCAACTGAGGACCAGACATTTAATACAGACATTCCTGATATAAATCATAAGCTAGGCACGGTGGCACACACATGTGGTCAAAAGCACTCAGAAGGTGGAGGCAGAAAGAACAGGGGTTCAAGGCCAACCTCAGCTACACAGTAAGTTTGAGGCCAGCCTGGGCTACATGAGCCCCTGTCTCTAAATAAACTAAAGAAAACACACCTGAAGAAAGCTCTCTACGAGGACACTGGGCTCTTGGGTCCCCCTTGAGTTGCAGTTTCTAGTTGGTGACAAACAAAAGTGATGGAGTCTTGAGCATGATGGAGCGCTGTTCTTAGTTCCCTTCCTCTCTGCCCACACTCAGAACCTAAGATGTTCCTGCAGCAGCCAGTTTAGTCTGCCTTCCACCTGACCAATGGTATAGATTTAATCTAATTTAAAACTTAATCCAGGCAAGTAATTCATAAATATGGAAAGCCAGGATTTCCACCCTGTGCAGAAGGCATACGCAAGAATAAAGTATATTTATTAGAATAATTACTAGTTTCGAAAAATCTAATAACTACCTCTTACTGGGAGCCAGCTCTTGGAGAGAAGGGGAGGGGAGTTAACTTGGGCAGACAAAGAACATGCTGTTTGTGGCTCAGCTGTCCAAGAGAGATGAGCATCGCTTGCTGGCCAGAACCTGCTCTAATGGAAGAAGAGAGAAGAAAATCATGGTGGGAAAATTGGGCCTTGGACCAAGTGATGATACTCATCAAAAATGTCCAGGGAAGCAATCAGCAAGAGAGACTCATGGGTAAACAGAAGGATTGCACTGAAAGGAGCTGGCTCACAAGGACACAGGCTAAGAAGGCCCTCCACGCTATTCTCAGGCTGGAGGCCCAGAGAATAGCCAGTGTGAACATGTGTACCATGTGCCCATGGTACCTGTGCCAGGAGGTCACCCCAGGAGCGTAGAGTTTGACACTTCGAAAGGACGGGTGTCCCAGCTCCAGCAGAGTATGTTCACACTGCTTTCCCACTTTGTGTTCCATCTGGGCCCAGGGACCAGATACTACCATAGCAATGAGGGGAACATCCTCCCTCAGATCTCCAACTCAGGGGCTTCTCCAGAGACCCCACAGACGGACCCAGAGGTTGTGTCTCACTACCAGTGCAGATGACACAAAAAGAACCATCACAGCGGCTGTCTATCATCTGCTCCTGTCCGGTCCACGGGGTGAGGGTGAGCTTCGCATTTGAAGGTTGTCTCATCATCAGCTCCTCATAGCAACCTCCAGTTCACCCACAGCTGATGGGAAGTCAGTCCCAGTTGGTTGCTAGAGGGATCCCTGGAGGACACAATGAGGCTACGCTCACTGTAGCTCCAAAGTATTGCACACACTCCTTGTAGTACTTAAAGGAGGATTGTTTTTGAGGTTAGCAGTCATGGAAAGCAGTGGAATAAACGGACCAACCATGGGTGCCCCGTGCTGGTAAATCCCCAAGAACATGGGCTGTTCTGGGTGGTTTGCTTAGCCGTACTGAGAAGAGATGGTAAAACCTGGAGGAGGCGTAAGAGTATTCCATCTGTGAGATGAGGAAGGAGGTCTTTAGGCAAGGCTGCATCATTCATTCATTCATTCATTCATTCATTCATTCATTCTAAAAACTGCTCCACAGAGAACTATTGCATATTTGATCCTTATCTGCTGTAGGAGCAAATGCCTTTTGATGATTGCTTTTGCTTGTCACGTTGACAGGTTCTAGACTCATCTAGGAGACAGACCTCTGGAGTTGTCTTTAAGGAAGTTTTTACAGTGAGTTGGTTGAGGCAGGAAGACCCACCCTAAGCGTGAACGGCACTGTCCCATGATCCCGTGTCCATGAACAAGAAGGAGAGAGTGGGCTGAGCGCCAGCTTCCTTCCTGCTCCATGACTGCAGATATTCTGTGACCAGCTAGCTGCCTCAAGCGTCTGCTGCCATACCGTATGTTGTGGGACATTTGGGCACTGTGTGAAGATGTATTGCTGTGACTGGTGTAATAAAAAGCTGGGCAGCCAATAAGCAGGCAGGAATTATAGGCGAGATGCCGGGGCAGAGAGAGGACTCTGGGAAGAAGAAAAGCAGAGCTGCCAGCCAGGCACAGAGGAAGCAGGATGGGCGGTACGGAGATGAGGAAACAAACCAGGCCAGAACATAGATTATGGGTTTAGCTGAGCGGTCATGGCGCACGCCTTTAATCCCAGCACTCGGGTGGCAGAGACAGGTGGATCTTTGTGAGTTCGAGGCCAGCCTGGTCTACAAGAGCGAGTTCCAGGACAGGATCCAAAGCTACAGAGAAACCCTGTCTCAAAAAACAACCAACCAACCAAAAATATGGGTTAATTCAAATTATAAGAATTAGGAGGGGCAAGCCTAAGATAAGGCTGAGCTTTATAATGAATGAGAAGTCCTCATTATTTGTGAGCTGACTGTCCCGACGAGAAAGTACAACAGCCTTCTCCACTCTAATGGACTGAACCCTCAAACTGTGAGCAGAAAAGACTCTCATCCCTAAGGTGCTGTTGTCCTGAGAAAAGCATCGTACATGCTCGGAGCCTCTGAACAGAAGCTGGAAGAAAAGAAAAGGCGGAGAGAGATGTGAAGAATAGTAAGTGTCCTGAACCGCATGCTGTGGGCAGACTGAGGCACAGCCTGCATGAAAACGCCATTTTCTCTTTGGAGGCGCCAGTCACTGACTTTGAAGACACACCAAGGAGAGCAGGCAAGCCCTCCCATCTGCTCACAGTGGCTGCTGGCTGCAGGAATGCAGCTGCATTTGAAGAGAGGATTAAAGGGCTCTGCTCAGCATGGTGCTGGGATCAGAGCTGCCCTTGAGCCCAGGAGCACGGGGAAGGTACCAGAGCCAAGCTGGCTCCTAGCGATGAGATTACAGAGGAAGGCAGCTGGTAACCCTGGTCTACCTCTGGGACCCTAAACTCCTTTATACAGGGCAGGGTTGCGTCCCAACTCCCCAAAGCCTTTCATTAGTCAAACCTTCCTGGAATAGTGAAGAATAAATTCAGGAAGGTATCCTGATGCCCATCTCTACTCTTCACATATGTCTGCACAGGCAGACGCATATACATACTCGACACGCACACACATCCATGCATGCCTGAGGGAGGAGATGGGACATGGGTAACAGGTTCTACAATTATTTCACTACTGTGCTCCCTGGGCTGGCAGGACACTGTCCCACACTGATCCTTAGGAACCACGCCCAATGAGCCCAAGACAGCTGGACCTGAAACTACCAAAGTGTGTATTCATTTACTCGTCATCTCACAGTAACTATAAGGACATTTCCTTGCCAATGGGCTGGGTTGGATAGCAAGAAGACTAAGCCTGCTTGCAGAGGCATGCAAGTTAGAGATCAGAACAGAGCAAGCTTGAAACCTACAGCTAAACTTTCAAAAGGGAAAAGACTCCTGGAGGCCAGGTCTGATGTACACCCGTCACTCCAGCGTTTGGAAGGCTCTCAAGGTCAAGGCTAGCCTAAGCTACATAGCTTTATGGTAAAATAAATAAATAAATAAATAAATACCTCCTAATAAATAAAAATAAGAACAAATAAAAAGGTGATCTCAGAGGTAAAATCAATGGCTAAGCTGGGCTGGTGACACATGCCAATAATCCTAGCACTTGGGAGGAGGAAGCAGGAGGGTCAAAGTTAGAGCCTCATCTAGTTAGTTACATAGTGTGTTGCAGGCTAATCTGGGATGCATGAACCCTTGTCTCAAAACAAAACAAAACATCAAGCAAGCACACAGACAGCCATAGTTAATCTTTATTACCTGCAGATTTCTCATTTCCTGCGTGGTAATATCCACTCATAGCGGTCAAGGCCAAGGCTTTTTGCCGTCACTCACGCCCTGAGCTGAATTGTGAAAATTGGAGTCGGTTCCAGTGGATGTCCAGCAGAGTGATGCTCTGTCTTCCTGTGCCAACAAGCACGTCCTCCTGCAAGCCCCTCGGCACAAGCGTTCACACTTCTGTGCTTTGTTTTTGGCTCCCGTGCTGAAGGTGTCCCTCGTAGGTGCCAATGTGCCGCTCAGAGTCCTTGAGTACAGGAGGCTACGAGGTGCCTGGCGAGAAGAAGCCATGTTGGCTCAACTTTGCTGAGGTGGGATTGCAGCCCTGCTAGCTGTGACTTCTGTCTTCCTGAGCTGACAACCCTTAATGAATTCACAAGCACAAACAGTCACAGGTCCACGCCAAGTGCTGACCAGTCAGATGGGAAAGCTGTCGGCAGAGTCTCAAGACACTACCCCCAGGCTTCCCCAGGAGTGAGAGTCAGTGTGGGGTGACTCTGAACACAAGTACTGTCAGTAGTAAGAAGTCCCAGCAGAGAGTAGAGAGAATGGGGGAGATGATTGTCTGAAAGTGGAGATTCTAGACTTGCCATAGGACACAAATCTCAGATTCACAAAGTACAATGGGACCCAGACAGGCTTAGTAGCAGCAAGCCAACAGACCCAGCACAGTGATCCTGCAGAGCACACCCCAAATTCAAGTCATTAAGGCAAGAAGACAGATGCTCCCAGAAGTTCATGCTGTGAGCTCCAGTTCCAGCACTGTAGAGGTGGACGTGGAAGGTTGGAGAGTTAGAGACTAGCCAGAGTTACACAGATCTTCTCCAAAGAGAGCACATCACAATTACAGTAATCAAAGAGGTCGGAATTACATCCTGTGGGACTGAGGACAGGGTTCTCAATATCAGAAAAGGGGAGTCAGAAACCATCCAGAACAATAGATAGCCTAGGGACCTCTGCCTACAAACACCACGCGGGATCAGAGGAAGTCAGACTAGTGTGGTTGCTCATGTGGTAAGCCCAGCATTTGGAGGCTCAGGCAGAAAGATAACTGGGTTTGGGGCCAGTATTTCTAGAAGCAAACAAGACTCTGTCTCAGCAAACAAATCAGAGGAAGATGAAGTTATCTGCAGACACATAAACGTGGAGACAGCTTTCTGCTGGGGACCCCACCGAAAAACTGAATTGCAAGTCTCAGAAACTGAACCCAGGTGGAGAAGGGTATCTTCACTTTTGCTTTCTAACACCGTGATAAAGACCAAAGCAATTTGGGGAGGAACAGGTCTATTTCAACTTACAGCTTCTAGTCCATCATGGAGGGACGTCCAGGAAGGAATTCAAGGAGGAGCCTGGAGGCAGTAACTGAAGCAGAGGCCATTGAGGGGTGCTGCTTAGTGCCTTGCTCTTCAAGACTTGCTCAGCCTGCTTTCTTATGTAACCCAGAACCACCAGGCAAGGGTAGCACAGCCCACACTGGGCTGGGCCTTCCCACATTATTCAATCAAGACAAAGTCCCACAGACTTACCTACAGACAATTTGGCATTTTCTCATTTGAGGGTCCGTCTTCTCAAGTTGATGAAAGAAACATAAACCCACCAGCACTAACAACAACAACCACCACAACCCACAACCAGAAGAGGAATTCTGCAGGAAAGGAGGAGGGGCAAAGGGCCATTCATGAGCAGAGGCGTGAAGAGACAGAAATCTTCCCCGTGTAAAGCAAACACAGACAGAGCTTGAGCAATGCTCTCGTCATGCAGTCATTGAACAAATATTTGTTAGCATTCAAGATACGCCGCTGTCAAGAGTCTTACAGGGCAGCGCGGAGTGACACAATCCCAAATGTCTGCTTTGTGAGCAGCTAAAATGCTTCCTATATTATGGGATGATCTCTACGATGAAGGGGAAGGACAGGGCCGGGTGTTGGGGCTGTTGGGAGTGTAGTAGGAAGACAAGTCTCCATTTTTAAAGTCAGCCTGGTCCATCAGAGGGGAGCTTGGGCTCCCAGGCTACAGTGCAGGTGCCTAGGGGTGATTAGGAAAATCGGTCTGCACTCAGTCGCCATCTCTAACACTCAATTGCTTCCTCTTGTTTTCCAACTCAAAGGGGTAGAATAGGGCCGAGCCTGTAGCTCAGTGGGTAGGCTGTGTGTCTAGTGTGTAGGGAGCCCTGAGTTCAGTCAGAACTACACAAATCAGGCATGATGGTGCTCTCCTATAATCCCAGCATGTGGCAGACAGAAGCAGGAGGATGAGGTACTGAAAGTCATGCTTGGCTACATAGGCAGTTTAAGGCCAGCCTTGGGTACATAAGAGTCTGCTTTTAACTCTCACCCACCAAATAAGGCTATCCTGATATAATGTGCTAAGCCGGAAGGTCATGGCACCATAGCCACTTCCCTGACTACCCTAGAAAGGAACAGCTGGGAAGGTTAGTGATGGGGTCACGGGGGAAATTAGCTAAACCACCTACCAGCGGGATGGAGGGTGGTTTACAACCAACCTGAGCCTTGTCTTTGGAGAAAAAGATATTGATCTAAAGGAAAGACCCCTTAGAATTGATACAATGTGTTTGCAGAGCAATCTAGCAATCTTTGTTGAGATCTGGAGTGAGATGTAATGGTAAACAGGAGTGTTATCCTGACTTAGGAAGAAGTGGGTTTAAACCCACAACTACAGGAAACAGTTAAGAAAGTAGGCTATTCTTGAGGACCAAATGGAGTTCCCAGCACCCACATTGGGTGACTTGTAACCATTTGTAACTCTGTGGAGTTCTGATACCTCAGGTCTCTGCAGGCACCTGCACTCTTGTGCATGCGCGTGCCCCCCCCACATACGCACATAATTAAAATAAACTAAGATATTTAAAGTGAGGCACAGAATTTTGGGTTGTGTCCAGTTGTACATTTAAGGATAAAGCTTTCAAGAGTAAGTTTTACAATCTACAAACCAATTTTCCTTACAAGTTTAAATCTGATCTACCCTCTCTTCTGCTCCTCTTCATTCATAAGCTGAGCTTGCTGCTGTTCCTTGGACAATTACGTAACATCAAAGATCCCAGCTTATTAAACTTGAAGTGCCCTGACTTATAAACAGTGTTTAAAAAGGGTTTTTAGTTATGAAAGTTTCCCTACCCTGTCATCAGGCCATTTCTGGGAAAGACCCTCCTTCCTGAGCCAGGGGAGGGGGGTATACCACTCCCCAGCTCACAGGGATTTGCTCACCCCATTACTGACCTCAGCAGAGAAGGGGACTTTTGTAGGCGATGCTGGCATCTCAACAGGGTATGCACTGGGAATTGAACTCAGTTATAAACAACAGATGAATCCATGTCTGCAGCTCACGCCTACATGGGATGGATGTGAACCAGATGACATGGATGGTCAGGAAGAAAGGGTCCCTGCTAGGTCTAGAGAAATTAGCCTTCTCCCATCACCAGGAGACTTGGCTTTCTCTTGAAGAGCTGGACTTGGTTCAGGGTGGTACAGAAACTGAGGACAAGGCCGGATGCAGATGCCCTAAGAAAGAGGAGGAGAGCCACCTTTAACTGTCCAGAGCTAGACCCTGGAGGCTTTCCTTCTGCAGGGAGAGGCAGCCAGGGGAACAGGGAACCCTGAGCTGAGCACCTTCCATCTCTGGGTTTAGGTCTACCTGGCCCTTGCTGACATGTCCTCTTTCTGAGATAGCATCCTGGAAGGCCACAGTAAGTGACAGGAAGCTTGACAACATAGACCATTTCCTGTAACCTCCACAGATGAAGACTGGCTGTGTTGATTATAGATAAGCTGGACACCAAAGAATCTAACCACAAGTGTCCCCTGGAGACTTGCAGAGAAGCAACGCACACTACTATCCCAGCAAGTGGATCAGGAGTTCAAGGTCACCTTTACCTGCGTTTATTGAGTTGGAGGTGAGCCTGGGTTACTGAAGTCCCTGTCTTAAAAAACAAACAACAGAAACAAAACTCAAACCCAAAATGCCTTCGTCTCTTGGTGTCCCACCCCATGGTTAGGAACCTGGAAGAGAGTCAGGGAATATTGGCCTTTCTAAGTCTTCTGATGACCCAGATGAGGAGCCTCAGAGAAAGCCTGACATAAGGAATCGAAAAAGAGGTCTGTTTGAGTCCACTGTTCTCAAGTCATGAGCATCTAACTCTTCCAGGCCGATACAGAAAATGAGACAAGACCATCTTCCTGGTCCTGAAGCCCTGGAGTAGCCAGACGGAAACACTTTCACACAACTGGAAAGGTGGAAAAACGTCCTCTACTGAGCACGGCTCTTGGGAAGAAGCCCACACCCCTATGGCCTGTGGGTGGGAGCATGAATTGATGCAATATGTTTGCAGAGCAATCTAGCAACCTCTGTCAAAATCTTATAGGAATGTGGCTCTCAGGAAGTGATCCCAAAGCGTTTGCTCTGTTAAAGTGTGTTTGCAGATGCAAAAGGCATGTATGCATCACAGAGGCTCTCACAGGGCTGTTTAATCATAGCAGACCCAGAAACAGCCCCACAGTGTCAACAAGACATTTGTGCGTACTGTGGTACAGCCACACAGTGATTCTTGCTAGGCTGTCAGAGCAACCATCCAGATCTCTGTTTGTCTCTGGGACATGTTTTATGGAGGGAAAAGAAGCACTTATGTAGGGTGAGACTTTCTTTCAAGTAAAACAAAAATGAGTATCTGTGCTTTTATGTGCATTGGATATATTTAGAAGGGAACCAGAGTCCTAAGAGGACGTTCCTCTGGCGCTGGGTAAAGGTTTGGGGGAGAGAATGTCTTTTATTTACTTTTTATCTGCCAATCATAAGCCATTTAAATTTCTACCATGAGCTTGTATTACTTTTGCAAATTAAAATTGAGGCAATAAAGCTAAAATAAAGAAGTTGAAGACAGGACTGGTGGTGCAAACCTGTAATCTCAACTGCTCGGGAGGCTAAAGCAGAAAGATTGTAAGTTCAAGACCAGCCTGAGGAACTTAGTCAGACTTTGCTTTAAAAACAAAAGGGAGGCTGGGTGGTGGCAGTGCACGCCTTTAATCCCAGCACTTGGGAGGCAGAGGCAGGTGGATCTCAGTAAGTTTGAGGCCAGCCTGGTCTACAAGAGTGTAGTGCATCACACCTGTCTGTGCTCTATGTGCTACCATATAGTTTGTGAATGGGGCAAGGGGCTGGAGATTGAAAGACACAAAGACTCACAGATAGAGACCCAGGTCATCCTTGATTCCAGAATGCCCCAAGAATGCCCCTTTTATTGTGTTCAGGGGCAGCTTATATAGGGATAGCCATGCCCCAGCCAAACCCAYCAGAAATCACTCCCCTGCCATCAGGAACTCCTGAGGGTCTCATGCTCAGAGCAGCTGCAGGCTGTCTCGGAGCAGAGGAAAACAAGTTGTTTACAANTTATTGTGTTCAGGGGCAGCTTATATAGGGATAGCCATGCCCCAGCCAAACCCATCAGAAATCACTCCCCTGCCATCAGGAACTCCTGAGGGTCTCATGCTCAGAGCAGCTGCAGGCTGTCTCGGAGCAGAGGAAAACAAGTTGTTTACAAGAAATTCAGGATCTGGTGGTTTCACTGCTCCCAACACAAGAGCTAGTTCCAGAATAGCTAGGACTGTCATACAGAGAAACCCTGTCTTGAAAAACCAAACCAAAAATCAAAAAGGAAGGCTGGGGATATAGTTCAGGGCCAGACCATTTGTCTAATAATAAGGAAACCCTAGGTTCAGTCTCCAGACCTGTAGTACCACAAAAATAAATAAATAAATAGGTTGAAATGCAGTTTGCAACTGGTGTGTACATGGTGACCTTACTTCCTGGTCTGAGTCACTACAGAGAGCCCTGGCAGGCAGCATTTACTAGGTTCACCTCTGAGTCACCACCTGCAGCCTCCCGTGAGTTTACCTCCTGCACTTAGTACCCACCCAGGCTCATGTTGGTCCTGAGTCTCTCTCTATGTACTAGAGAAGTACATGCATGGCAGAGTTTTCAAGGAACAGCCACGAGTGGGGAGAGGAGACACTATTACTGCCCAGCTCCATCCTCCAGAAGAGCATGTGGGCATTCTGTGCCCTTCTCCAGACCAGAAATACAGACTCTGGGTGCCACTTTCCCATAAAACATAAGCCAGCCATGCTGGGAGCCGTGCTTACTCCAAGCAGCAGTGGCAGCAACACGGGTGCAGTTTCCGGGCAATGGGGTACCATGCCGGACTTTGCATGTACCACCCATGTCTTAATCCAAACAACCTACTGAGCAGATGCTATCTTGATCCCATATTACATGTGAGAAGACTGGCTGGCCAGTGATCTTCGAGCTGCCTGATCTTTGTTTCCGGTAGGTCACCCTGTACTTCCTAGGGTCCACGTTTCAGAGCCTGGAGCTCACAACCCTTCCTGCACTTTATGGGTCTGTAGGAGCAGATGATGGGTCCAGATGCCCAGGAACACATCTGGACTTCTAGAAAGAAGCCAAAGCAGCAAGAGCAAGGGGCTAGTGCCAGCTGTGTGGGAGCAAGGGACAACGAGCAGAAGTCCTTCCTTCCTAAGAAGGGAAGGCACTCTGAGAGAGTTCCTGAGCTGGAAGCCAGGGATCACCTTCATGAGCCTGCTGTTGGAGGCAGACACCATGCACTGAATGCTGCCCTCCCCCAGCAATAATGCCTATCAGGAAGTCCCCCTCCACGGTGACGGTATGAACAGGTATGGACTCTGCGGCGATCTGTGGTCATGAGGATGGAGCTCCCCCAACTTGTCAGTGTCCTTAAGGAAGACTTCAGAGAGCTCCTGCCCTCTTCCTGCCGTGTGAAAACCGAGGAACAGGAAGCAGCCACACCAGATGCTGAGCCAGCCTAGCTTCCATGTGGGACACCAGTCTGTTGTGAGGATTTAGCTGCTCTTTTCTTTTTCCATACCAGAAACTGAACTCCGGGCCTTGTTCATGGGAGCTGAGCACTCTCCCGCCCAGCTACACCCCAACACTCCTTTTTTTAAAAATTTATTTATTTATTACGTATACAATATTCTGTCTGTGTGTATGTCTGCAGGCC
>LOEQ01000532.1:760621-771522 GCA_001685075.1 Bramus lutescens
GGGAGGACCTTGGACTTCCCACAAGGAAGGGAACCCTGACTGCTCTTTGGACTGTAAAGAGAGGGAGAGGGGAAATGGGGGGAGTGGGAGGAAATGGGAGGAGGTGGAAATTTTTAATAATAACAATAATAATAAAAAGATACTGAAAAAAGAATGCCAATTTTATTGTGTTGCTTATATAAGGTCTTAAATAGGGCAGCTTACATAGGGTCTCCTTGACCAATGGCCGTGCCCTAACTCTCAGCTGCAAGCCCACCAGAAACCACTCCCCTGCTATCAGGAATTCCTGAGGATCTCATGCTCAGAGCAGCTGCAAAACAAGTTGTTCACCCCCGGCAGGAAGGGAGTCACAGGAAATTCAGGGTCTATGGGTTCACAGTCCCCAACTGGTCATCTTCCCTGAAATCCCTACAGTGTTTCTGTCACATACAAAGGCCCTGAAGTACTTTCTTTGCTGGTTTTCTGGAAGGGCATCTCTCCTCCTATAGTGGGAGGTCCCTGTGGGTCAGGACTAGGTCGAGAGCAGTCAGTCATGATGGAGGAAATGGCAAAATCATCTCTATGACAAAGAGATTGCTATCTGTTCGATGGCCAGCTCTTTCCTTTCCTTCCTGACTTTGGCCATGATGTGACCAGCTACCTCAAGACCATGCCATCACACTTTTCCCACCATGATGAAGTACATTGTCAAACAGTGAGGCAGAATGAGCCTTTCCTTCCTGAAATTGCTTCTTGTCAGGGCAACAGGTAGATAATACACTTGCTTTGGTCCCTTTGGGACACACTCCAACCATAAAACTTTGTTACCTGCTGTCCTCTCTATACTGATCAATCTTCACTTGGGTCACTGCACAAATTCTGCCCCTGTAGAGCCATGCCTGACTCCTGATACGGCGAGCATCCTTCTTGTCTGAACAACACAGTAAGCGACTCACTCCTCCTATAGAGGCAGAAGTCTGAGGCTTTGCTCATTTTGTTCAATGCTGCATTCCTTGGACTCAGCAGAGTTGCCAAATAAACAGAATGAGCAATTTAATGTTATTTTTGATGCTATTTTCTTTCCCTCTTGATGCATGGATTGCTTCATTTACTTAATTTCTCCCCTGTTGTTTAACATTTAGGTTGCCTCTGATGTTTTCCTAATATAAAAAAAATCTATAATGAGCGTGGCCAATACTCAAGCAGTTCACTTTAGTTCCCAGGATTTGCCTATAAAAGCCTGATGAGAAAATTAGCTCAATGCAATCCCACAGATATGCTGAAATCCAAAGTGGAGGCCCCCAGAAGCTGCATTTCCACACCTCCAGACTTCAATGGCACTGTCCCTCAGCTTGTCCAGTGCACAGTTACAGCCAGATCCAGAGGAGGAGCTCCCCCTTCTAGTCCCTGAAAGTGCTCACCCTGGGAGGAGCTGTCAGACCCCTCCAGGTGGAACCAATAGCTCCTCCCCCCACATGACTCTTCTTGGCCTTCCTTGCCATGCTTGGCAGTACTCTTCCATCCTGCTGTGGGACCATGGTAAGATGTAAGAACTAATTAATAAGAAGCCCAAGCTCCTAGGCTAATCAGTTTATAATTAATGTAGACCTCTGTCTGTTTCTTTGGGGCTAAACGGCTACAGGACTGGGTGGGACAGAAACCCCAGTTAATAAATGGCGTCCAACGTAGGGCTGACCAAATCCACTTAAAAGCCTGAGAGAGCTTGGGAAGTTATTCTAGATAGAAAAGAATATTGTTAAGCATGGCTTCTTAATAGCAGCACTTCCTCGGGTGGGCTCTGTTTGCTAGAGGCAAGTATATCTCATTGAAGAGAGGCTTCCTGACTCAGCTTTAGCTGCAAAAACTTTGCAGCCCTTTCAAGAGGCCCTGCCACAAACACTTAAATGGTGTTTATGAATTGTCAACAGTATGCTTCTTGGTGGTGTCAGGGGCCTTGAAATGCCATAGAGTTGTGGCAATAAACATGGCTCTGGCCACTACCTCTGCCATGAAGCTAGGATCTCAGAAAGCTAAGGAATGGGCTGGATCCAGCTGTCAAAGCCACAGCATCAATCCTAGCCATGTGGCTTAGCAAATTAAAGACTCATGTAGTCAGAAAAAGAGAAATATACAGTAAAGATAGATTCAGATGAACAAAACCTCTAAATGGTTAGAGTGTGTTTAAGAATACATGTAGGCTTGGGAGAAAAGAAAAAAGGATAAAGTCTTTAAAACAAAAAAGAAATAAAGAAAGAGAGTAGTTGGGTATGGTGGCATACACCTTTAATTCCAACACTTGGGAGGCAGAGGCAGGTGGATCTCTGAGAGTTCAAGGACAATCTGGTCTACAGAGTGAATTTCAGGACAGCCAAAGATACACAGAGAAGCCCTGTCTCAAAAAGCCAAAAAATAAAAAATAAAAATAAAAGAAATAGAGGTTAAAAATAAAGCCACATAAGAATGAAAAATACACAGAGAGTCTGGATACTGTATGTTATTGTGTTGTCTTTAAATTGTTTGATGGCTGAGGAAGGAGAAAAAGCTGCTAAAAGATATTTGATTATAAATGCTGCTGGATTAATCCAACATATGTATTTTGAAAATGCCTTGACTTTGAAATTTAAGTCAAAAGATAAGTTACTTTGGAGAAGAGGTTGTGCTTTTGTTTCCACAGGAAATGAGAAGCTGTGGATTCATTCTGGGCTAAGAAAAATCAGGTTTGATCAAGGAAGACGCTCTGAAGAATCTCCAATAGGACCAGATGGTCCAGTATTTCAGAGGACCTCTGGTGGAGTTTCCTCTGAGCTCTGCATTCAGAACAGTTTCAAGACTGCTAGCTGAGATGATAAAGCCTCGCAGAATTTTCCAGTCAGGACTCGACCATAATCCTAAATTTTCTTTAGGTCGCTGTAAAATTATCAGCACCCCTAATCAGCAGGAAGTAGCCTGGAAAACTACACCCACATTCCCAAAAAGTGGATTATGGATGTTTTTCTTTGTTTAGAGTGTTGGTTACAATTTGTATGGATAATGGTCTGGAAGAAAGCTAAACAAGGTAGATTCTATTCAGAGTTCTTGTTTTGAAAAAAAGGGGGAAGTGCTGTGGAACAATGGTCTGTACCCTGTCACTTGTATTTTAAATAAACGCTGATTGACCAGTCGCTAGGCAGGAAATATAGGCAGGGTGACCAGGCAGGAAGTAGAGGCAGGACAAGGAGAACAGAAGAATCCTGGGAACAAGAAAAAAGCAGTCTGCAGTCATCACCCAGACACAGAGGAAGCAAGATGTGACTGCCTGGCCGAAAAAGGTACCAAACCACATGGCTAACACAGACAGGAATAATGGGTTAATATAAGATGTAAGAATTAATAAGAAGCTGAGCTACTAGGCCAATCAGTTTATAATTAATGTAGACCTCTGTGTGTTTCTTTGGAGCTAAATGGCTGCAGGACTAGGCAGGACCAAAACCCCAGTCAACAGACTACCCAGACAGAATCTGGGTGGAGAACTGTGCATCTATCTTTTGTGCTAAATGCAACATGTGGCACACCCTACATGACAAATAAGTATTTGCAGAAACATCCTCAGAATTCATTCCCAAATGAGTAGAAGAACCACTGCTTGGTGATTCCTGCAATTGGAACAGAGTGGCTGCCCCTCGTCCACCATAAGAAACCAGACAGTAGGGCCAGTACTATGAAGAGGAAAAAAGCTTTCTGTGGAACCCTGTCAGATTGTTCCAGAACCCTTCATTCCTATGCTTGTATTCTTTTCCTCTATCCTGGATCCTGTGAGGTGTCTTCTGAGCTCACTTGCCACTCTGGGGACACACTGTTGCAGGATATGAATAATTGAACAGAATGAATTAGAATGATGGATTGTGGGTCTCAGGTGCTGAGCTGTACGGAACTGCTGCTCCATGCGCTACAATGGAGCCCCGGAATATTAATGATGTATGCCTTCAGTGATTGCATCTGGAGTATATCTGGAGAAGACAGAGAACACCCAAGAGAGCTGGACCACAGTGCTTGGAGCAGCAACTTTCCTGAGTGAGTCACATCCCCTCTGTCGCCTGGCAGCCTCCTGGGCAGTAATATCACATGGTCTCATGAACATCAGCCTAAGGTTGCCAGCATGCCTGGACCCTTGTACTGAGACAGGGTAGTTCATATTGTCATCTTGACAGGATCTAGAGTCACCTAAAAGACAAACCTCTGGGCATATCTTTGAGGTAGTTTCTAGATTATGTTGATGTGGGAAGATCACTCCAAACATGTTAGGCACTCTTGTAGGGTCTGGGATCCGTGACTGAAAAAAGGAGAGAGTGAGCTGAGAAGCACCAGCATCCATCTCTCTCTGCTTCCTGACTGTGGATGCCATGTGGACAGCTGCCTCATACTGCTGAGACCATGGCTTCCCTTCACAAGAGTGTTGCCCAAACTGTGAGACAAAATAAGGCCTTCCTTTTTGAAGGGACTTCTTGTCAGCTATTTTGCCTCAACAAGGAAGAGTGATTGACCTAGGGAGGATGAGGGTCTCAGAGAGGAATCTGTGGCTATGCAGCCCTTCTAGGGTGAAGGAAACAGACTCATAAGTCGGGAGGAATGTACGTTAGGAACTGCCTTGGCACGGAGCCAGAAGTACAGGTTGCTGCATGGCCCTAAGTGCTACTGGAGGAACTACTTCTCAGTGTCAAAGACAGGATGGAGCCAACACCCACCAGAGACACAGCAAAGACATTGCACAATAGCACAAGGAGAGGGTAGCTGTCAGAGGGGACCCAGTTCAGGCTAGAGTCCCAGAAGAGACCATACAGGCAGTTCCCAGAATGCTACTGAAAAATCAGTGACAGCAATCCATATTCCTCCTAGAGTGGTGCTATTTCTTCAAAGGCTGTAGACTTAGCTCTGTCTCAGAGGCAAAGCACTTGGGCCTTTGAGTCTTGCTCCTCTGGGTGCTGAGAGCAGGAGACAAGCCCAGCAATGTCCTGGATTTACATGCTAGCAGAAGAGAAGTAACCCCAAACCAGCAGTAGGGTGCTGGGGCAGGTGCTGTCTGTCCTGGGATATCCTGGACAGTATTTATGTGTGCTATTCTCTCTTTGCTTGTCCAAGAGGCTCCAACAAAGACAAGGATAGTTGTGTCTGTCACTAAGCTGACTTTAATCTTCCAATGAGAGCTCCATGTGTGTATAGCTCAGTACAGTGGCCAATATCCACAAGCTGCCTATCAAATATGCAGATGCATGCAAATTGTCCTTCCCTTGAGGGACTCCCTGTTTCTAAGAGCGGCCATTAAAGCTCAACATTTTAACACAATACAGAAGCACTGTTAGGACTCAAGGTGCTGAGGGACACAGGGGACTTTCAGAGAGGCCTATGTGGGACTCACCTGTCTTAGACAGAACAGTGATAGTTCCATGTGCACGTGGCCGAGGACTATGACAGCCTCAGGGAGCCAGCTGTCTTTGCAGGGGGTTGTGCCTAGTTACAGGGAGCTGGGAGGCAGAGGCCAGGGCTCCTAGCTTCTTGATCTTCTGGCTAGCAGCCATGCCTTCAGACCTGATGAGAGTCTGTTCTTGTAAGCCTTGCATACCCAGCGTACCCTTCTCAGGATGGTGCACAGGGCCCACTACCCTCACTCCCAAACATCATCCATCCCTTCAGTCTTTACATAGGGAGGGTCTACAAGGTGGAGGCTCCGAAATGAAGCAGCTGGACTGTAGGAGCTGCCTACACACATCCATCACCTTTTCTCCGTCCTATTATGAAATGCAAAATGCTTCGCTAGGATGTCTAGGACACCTGAGTGCACAATAACATCAGTTAATTGAATTGATTGGCTTAATTTCTTGGGTTATTTAATTTGGGTTTCAGATAAAACAGTATCTGGAACTTGCCTAGCGATGTCAGAAATGTGGTTCCATCAGATAGCAGGAACATTACACACATTCATGAGCTCTGACTTTGAGGTCTATTGCAGTAGCCTATTGACCTTTTCTTAGCTAACCATAAAGATGCAGTAGACACTGCTCATATTATCAAGATCAGAAAACATGTGGTCCAACTCAAAATGTTCAGATGGAGGTTGTGCAGCAAGGCCCCATCCTGTACGCATGGTGGACTGCACTGAATTTTAAAATTTTGTTTAATTTTAGTGTGTGCATGCGCTCGAGTGCACACACATGTACACATGAGTACAGGTGCCTATGAAGGTATCAGATCTCTTGGAGCTGGAGTTTTAAGAAGCTATGAGCTGCCAAAATAGGGTATTGGGAACCCAGTGGGTTTTCTGTGAGAGCAGTATGCATTCCTAACTACTGAGCAATCTCTTCAGTTCCTGCAGGACACTAGGGTCTGTGGGTGTGTGGGGGTCACACATGAGCACGTGCGCTCGCAGAGGCCACAGAGAATGTTTGGTGTCTTGTTCTATCTTTCTCCACTTTATTCCCTTGAGACAGATCCCTTGGGGCAAGACTGGCAGCCAGCACACTTCCGTAATCCTTTGGTCCCCAAAAGCCCCTCTTCCTAGCACTGAGCTTACAGAGGCACACACAGCCACACCTGGCTCTTTATTCTTGGTGCTAATAAAGATTTGAACTCAGGCACTCAGGCTCATCCAAGTGGTCTTAAATACTGAACCACTTCCCCAACCTGACATTCTGACTTTTCATGCCTGCCATATTTTCTAGTCCGAATCAGAAACTAGTCTGCAAGCAAAGCTTCTTTCCTGATCAGTCCCCAGCACAGCAGTTAGCCTCAGAGATACGTGGAGCTGGGTTGTGGCAAGAAAGCTGGTGAACTCCGATGGACACTTGAACTCACCCTCATCAGCTCTCAAGTTCTGAGTGACACCCTGTGAGAACGAGTATTTTAGTGAACTGGAGAATGCCAAATGACCTTCTCTGATGGAAGAAAAGTTACATAAAGTTTCCCCAAACTTTCAGCTCACTGACTAGAGCTGGCATGGCCCAATGGGGGGCATTGGTGTCACGTGCTTATCCTAGCTCCTTCTAGTCTCTAAAAGGCAGCAAAAGGGCTGGTGAAGAGAGGGCCTTTGAGAAGCCAGGCTCTATTTTTTCTGTATGTCACACATATGTGAAGGCGTCTTCAGAGTGTGATTCACACTAAGGATCTTGTTTTTTTCGTTATGTTCTCTTGGCTTCTGGTTTATTTCCGAGGAAATTATCTAGAGAGATAGACGTTTGGGCATCTGAAAAAGAAGTCCCTTGATCATGTGTGGAGCCATTTCCAGCATGGCTGAAGTTAGCGTGTGCTGCTCTGGGAAAGTGGCTGAGAGCGTTGTGCAAGCTGGCTGGGTTTTCTTGAGTTGGAAGGAAATACGCTGAGCAGGATTGCAGCCCTAAAGAGTGCTCGGTGCCAACAGAAACAGTCTCCAGCACTGCTGTCACACGGCCATCTGCACACACAGATGTGCTAGCAGTTCCCAGAACACATGCACAGTGTGCAGGTCCAACCCGTGTGCACACAGCACGGAGCCTAAATGGTAGGAAACACGGAGGCCAGGAAGGAAAAGAGAGACAGGGGGATGGTGCGTAAGAAAGATGCCTTCGAGAAAACAATTTCCTTGACACAAATACCTGGATATGGAAGATCCAGATGCTACGGGTCTTTAAGAAAAAGAATCCTGTATAAAGCTGGAGTTATGCCCAGAGCCTTGAAGAGGTTCTGCAGAGGTCCCACGGTGAGGCTTTAACTCTGGAAGCCCAGCATTACACAGAGCTGGCCAGAATTTTTTCAACAGTCTAAAACAGTAAGTTCCTCCGCAGATTTGATGTGGCCACTGCCTCTGGTCTCTGCACTTCCACAGCTCACCTTCTGCCCTATCTCTTTGTTGATGGGACACAGAGGCTCTGCCCTCTGCATCATGGCAGCTTCTCGGTGAGCCTGCCCTCTGCCTCTTTCCCTCTCAACTCTTTTGTTCTCTGTGGTCACAGTGTTCAAAGCCACAGAGCGGAAATTTCATCTATTACGCGACTGAAGAAAAAGAATGACTCTGTACAAAGGGCCTGGAGTGAAAGCTGCGGTTTTGGAAGCAGATAGATTTCTGAATGCAGTACCTCAGACACCCCTGAGCAAGCGTTTGGGAACACTCTGTCCTGAGCCCTTTGGTGTCCCATTTGTAGGCTGCCTTGGGTAAGGTAACCTGTCTCTAGCATCCCCAAATGGACAGTCTGAGAGGGACCGGAAAAAGGGTTTCCACTGTTCTTCTGAGAACTGCTTCCCACATGCCTTCCCTGGGACATTGGCTCTGCGGTAGCCTGAAAAAAAGCTTCAGGACCTAGTGGCACATGCTTGTAACTCTAGCTACTCAGGAGGCAGGAGGATTGCAAGTTCAAAGCCTGTAAGTTCAAACAACTTAAGAGGAGACAGTAAAGAAAATAATAAAGCCAGGTGGTGGTGGCACACGCTTTTAATCCCAGCACTCAGGAGGCAGAGGCAGGTGGATCTCTATGAGTTCGAGACCAGCCTGGTCTACAGAGTGAGTTCCAGGACAGCAAGGGCTACACAGAGAAACCCTGTTTTTTTAAAAAAAAAAAGCTGGGGATATAGAGGTGGGAATATAGCTTAGTGGTAGAGCTATATCTCCAGCTCTTCCTGCTAGGGGACACCCTTGGTTTTCATTGTGGACCAGTTGATCCCAGTGAGGGGACAGTCCCATTATGAGGTGATCTTCTTGATTCTGTACCTAGAATCTTAAAACCAGCTACCCCTATTTTGGTGACTTTGGCCTTGAATAGGGTTCAGGGGTCTCAGCTTTAGGAAAAGACTCCTTATATGATCAACATGTTTAAGTGTAAAATCAAACAGCAGAAAGGAGTCAGAATGAAGGTGACGAGAGCTGAGCATTCGTTCTGTCTCAGTTGTCACCAGGCATCCATATGCCAACAGGAAAAGTCAGCACTTTCGGTAGAAGCAGCATTGTGTCCTATTACATTTATAGATGTAACCAATCAGAATAGGCTAATGCTGGATCAGAATGGAACCACAATCTTCTGCCCCACAGAAGAGACAAGCCCATGTTGGACAGACACGGAGACTAGAGATGGAACTGAAGTCAAGATCTACCTCAGGATACTGCCAGCACCTGGGGAAAGCACACAGGACAGCTGGCAATAAGAACTAACCAGAATACCACTTAAAAGCTAGGTGCGGTGGTACTCATCCACAACCCTAGTGCAGGAGACCTGTGAGTCCCTGGATGGAGCTCACTGGCCAGCAAGCCTAGCTGAGCCAAAGAATTCAAGAATCAGGGAAAGACCATGAAAAAAAATAAGGCATGGAGAAACCGAGAAAGATGTCTGGTGTCAACCACTGGCCTCCACATACAAACATATGAGATACGCCTGCACACACAGGTGCACTGTACACACACGCACACACGCACACCCCTTGCAACTTGCTGCTGCATCTGAGGGCACCGCACCTTGTTTAGTCCTTGAGAGGCGCCCTTGGGTCATCAGTGCTCTGTTGTCAAGTCGGATGCTGAGGAGATGTCCCCTGTGCTCCTGTCACACCAGACACTTTTCATTTCCCTCTCCAGGTCTACGAAAAGCAGCGGGTCTGAGAAAAGCTAGGTAACTTGACTTGGAATTCTACCAAGTAGAGACAATTGGAGAGTTCATTACGGGTTTTGTCGATAACACATAATTGGCCTGTCTACAGCCATAATTAGCTTTGTCACGTGGCCAAAAGGCCAATTCCGTTCCATCACCAGCTGTTGTTTTGGCTGAACTGATGGTCAGGCACGGCCACATGAATCCCAAGATCTGCATGAGTCAGGACTGACATCTGAATTTATAAATTCAGATAAATGCATGAACTGTGGCCCCCTGCGGGGTCCAGGCCAGTGACCTGGCATTGCAGTGATGCCTAGGAATCCTGGGTACAGAGCATCTTAGATGGGGAGGTCCTAGGGACTCTAGTTCCAGGCTGTCTCTCAGCACTGGGCTCTGGTTTCCATATATCTTCACTCTGCTCTGTTGAGGTTTAATTGTTCCTTTTTCTTCCCAAGAGCCCAGGATTCTGCTCCTGTTCTTCATGGGTCCCAACACATGGAGGGTACCCTGGACCCTTCAGTCCCCATCCTCAGCATTTGAGTAAATCTGCAGTGCCTGGAGGCCAGCCCGTATCCTACAACCCACTGTGCTTGGGATGTCTTCATCATAAGGCCGAACCATTGCCTCACTGGACATACATGATAGGCACACACCCTTCACATGATGGGAACAGTGACTCCTGACTATTCTATCTACGCACATTTACCAAATATAAATCCAAAAAGTATGTAGTCCACCCTTCTGATGCCTCAGGGAAGACTGATGTGTCCAGCATAGATGCCATGGCCTTCCCACAGTGTAAATGGGGACCCCACAGTGCCAAGGCAAACACCGGCAAGGCTCAGGGTCCCCAGATTTCCAGCATGCTTGAAACATACTGGGGTGCTTTCTTATTGACTAAATGATAGTAGTACTAAGTTGTTAGGCTCCTATTTTCTTGAACATTTACTGACACCTCATTTCTAAGTCAAGTGTATCCTCTGGGGAAGTCTACTTCTTCTGATAGACTCCGCATTCTTTGGGGGGACAGCCCTGGTGAGATGCTGGCTGGCGGTAGACGGCTGTTTCGTGACAGTGGAAGACTGTGTGCCGAGGCCACTGTATTGCTGCTTTGGGGCATTTGTTTCTGTGTCCAGCAAAAGTTTTGGGACTCCTTCAAGAGTGCACCACACAAAGCCTGTCTGCACTCTATGCGCTACCATGCAGTTTGTGAGCTTCAGGCAAGGGGCTGGAGGTTGAAACACACAGAGACAGAGAAACAGAGACACGGACCTCTAGTCACTGGTAAGAAGCCCTTATTCAATAGCACCATGGAGGCTTATATACCCAACAGTCAGGTGG
>LOEQ01000532.1:776415-791005 GCA_001685075.1 Bramus lutescens
AGAGGGCAACATGCATAAAGCTCACCATTCCGTATCACGAGTCTGGCTGAGCTCGCCCTGGACTGCCTCAGCAATCTGCTCTTTGGAGAAGGCAGAGATACTGACACAGAGCTCAGGATGTCAGAGCATGTCTAAGCCCAAGAGTAGGAGTGCAGATGACAGCAGAGGGGCTGTGCATTCCCCCCATGTGATGGACTGCGCTCACAAACTGTGAGATGAACTAAACCTTTCCTCCTTATCTGCTTTTGGCAAGGTCTTTTGACTCAGCCCCAGGAAAAGCAGTGAATACAGAAAGTAACTCAAAATTATTAATGATTGACTGAACATTGATTTCTTCCACTGATGGATCTACAACTAACTTCTGTCTTTAGAACTTTTTTGGGGGGCAGGGGCGGGGCGAGACAGGGTCTCTTTGTGTAACAGCTCTGGCTGTCCTGGAACTCTCTTTGTAGACCAGGCTGGCTTTGAACTCAGAGAGATCCTCCTGCCTCTGTCTCTTTAGTACTGGGATTAAGGGCAAGAACCACTGCTTCTGCCAGTCTTAAGAACTTTAACAAAGTTTTCTTTAAGAAGAATAGATATCTAGGCACACTGAAGCCAAATTTCAGAAGCACTCCTTTATGCTGATTAAAGCATTAAAGATAATAAAAATATTATTTTTGATATGTATTCACATCTTTAGACCAGTTTGTTCCATCTACCTATAATATAGGCATACCTGTATATATGCTGTCCCCCTTCTGAAGACAGATTTGGGGCCTTTCTTCTGTGTGGTCTTCCTACATTAAATGTTTCCACAGAACTGTCTGTGATCTTCAAAGTTTCATTTGGAGTTCAATTTGAAATCATTGGTGTCTTTGGCCTTTCTTCTATGGACATTTGTTTATTTGTTACATAAGGATTTGAATCGAGGGCTCACATGTTAACCGCATGTTCTATACTGAGTCACACCTAGAAGCTAAAATGTTTAAGAAAATGCTCCCTGCGCAGGCACAGAGTACCTAGTGACTCAGACTGCATTGTGCCACGTGGAGGACAGGCTCCATGGCAGAGTGTATAAACGTTTCAGCTTAAATACCCACACAGGAACAGTCTATTCACACTGTCCCCCTTCAACAGGATCTTTGCAAGACAAAAGCTGCCAAGTAAGTTACCTCTACTATGTGTTTAAGTGTTTTGCCAAATTTAGATGTTACAAAAGCTTAACCTTTCTCAATTTCACACTCTTCCAGTAAAATCAAATTGGTTAAATTCGGAGTGCTATCCAAAGATTCAGAACATTCCAAAGCCCACTTAACAGAGCTTCAAGACGAAGGCTTGTGTAGTGTGCGGCTCTTTTACATTTTATTTCACGCTTTCTTCACTTCAGTAGAGAGATAAATTTGTTATTTCCTTATTTGCAAGTCTTTCTTTGAATAAATTCAATTCCCTGGAAGTGTCAAAAATTCTAAAAGAAGATGTGTGTGTGTGTGTGTGTGTGCACACGCGCATGTGTGTTACAGGCACTGATTCTCAGGATTAAAGATTTACACATGATCTAGAAAAAAAAACCCTCTCCCAAATTTAGAGGACTTACAAGACTTCCATATCATTCTTGAATGCATTGGCTAACTAAAAAGCAATTCCCTGAAGGTTTGTGTGGTTTTAGTGTCTGATCAACATCATCCAGTAAGTAGAGGAAGTCCATCTCCCCCGCTGAAAGACTTTTGCATCCACGTCAACTTCCAAACACTCAATTTTAAAAGATTAATTTTTTTCAAAACTTAATTTTTGTTACTGTACAGAAAACACACCCAACCCCACCTCCACCAGAGAGCTGTACATGGTGTTGGAGTGACCGGGGCCTTTGCTCCACACCTTGTCCACAGGCTCAGCACCCACATTCACACATATTCGGCTCATGACTTAGGGTAGGAACAGGGTGCACGGTATATAGCAGACCCTGCCCAGTTGATATAGATGGCAGGACCAAACTTGTACTTAACACTCATGGGTGTCAAGGGGTTATAGAGGTCGGTGACAATCTGATGACCAAACCAGGAGAGTGCTACCTAGGTGGTAAGACCTGTCACTATGGAAACAATGCCTCCAGGCATGGCTGTACAGACCTTCTTCACCTTGTCATCCCCCCCACAGCATGTGCCCTTCATGCCCATCATGGTGACAAACATGGCCAGGAAGCCCAACACCAGGGACACCACCATTAGGGCTCGAGTGGCCTGCAAGGCCGCTCGCAGAAGGAGTGCTGAGTCCTAGGTTTTGCAGGTCATCAAGCCGGTACTCTTCGTGATGCACTCTGTCCTTACATGACCTGGGCTATGATGATGTCACCCACATCTGAGCTTCTCTGCCCCTTTGGGATGACAGTTCTCACCATCAGGCCCACCCAGCCATGCATGGCCCCCCAAAAGCCCAGCAGCCTAGGCCCAAGTTGGCCATTTCCATCTCAAAAGATGGCAACCTGACAGTAAAGCAAAATCTGGGGGAGCAACAGAAGAAAATCTGGATGGAGATTTAAGTCACCCACAGCAGGGTGGGGGGAAGTTGGTTGGATAACTCCAAATCTTAACTGAAGTAAACACAAATCATTCCCTCCGGTGGAGTGCTATTATCACGGGTTCCAGACAAAAGCAATCCTGGAAGGCTCAGAGACTACCCAGGGAATGGAGGGCTCTTAGGGTGGGGCTTCCAGAAAGTATAGGGGGAGGTGTGCCTCAACCCCAGGCTGCGGTGTGCGGCAGACAGAGCTGAGTGGTAAATTACCAGGTGCACAATTTTGTGTGTATGTATGTTAGTATCTCTATGTGTGTGACACATATGTGTGGTTGTCTAAGGAGTCCACAACAGGGCATCAGAGCCCTGGAGCAGGAGAGGCATGTGGTGTGAGCTGTCTAGCGTGGGTGCTGGGAACTGTACTCTGGTTCTCTGCAAAACCAGCACATACTCTTAACTGCTATGCTATCTCCCCGGCCCCCCAACACTACATTTTATAGTCTACTCTGACTACTAGGATCTTTGATGCTGATCACTGATATTTGATGGGCAGATTAACACAACTTTTTAAAATCTAATTATGCAATATGCATGAACCAAAACCAAAGCCAAACGTAGCTTCTGTCGTTTTCTTAGTGAGTCTATTTCTTCTAAGACAATTCTGTGCCTTGTCAGGTTGGTGTCCGGATACACAGCATCACTTTGAAACCAAGAACTTGGGTATGGTTCAGCGGTAGAGCACTTGCCTAGCATGCATGTGGTCACGGTTCAATGCGGGGTCCCATTGAAAATCAGGAACAGAAAACAAAGCCCACTCCATCTCCAATGCTGACCTTTTAACTGAATCTGAAATAGCATCAACACTAAGGTCAGCAGCTTCACCCCCAGCAGAGTGCACTTCCAAACGCTTGACTTGGAAAAATATGTGAAATTCATGAAAAAATCCAATTATCTTCTGCTTGGAGGATTTGGTGATGCCATTAAGCTCTGGCGTCATTTATTCCCCTTCTGTCAAGCAACACAAACCTCCATTGTTTTGTTTTTTACAAATGCAATTGGGAAAGCCGAGAATTGCAAACAGTAAAATTAAATTAGCGGACCAGTTATCAGGCCTAAATGAAAATCTTGCTACTTAAATGCATCTCCTGCCACCCATATCACACTGGCAGTTTACAGGGTTCTCTTAAAGGAACATGAGCTCATGCTGCAGACATTGAGGCCTAGACAGTGACTCGGACCTGCTGGGCTCCAGGTGGTCAGCAATTTGATTCTTATAAACCCTGGCACCCACTCTATGTGCATCACGTTTATCACTGACTGTCTTGAGGGATAAAAATGCACAGCTTGTTTTTCCTGCAGCAAATTTTTTGGTCTTTCACTCATTTCAATGTTAAAAAACAAAACAAAACAAAACACCAGCAAGCAACATAGGAGCGCTTCTAAACTTACACACACAAGAAAGCCACAGCAGGTGCCATTTGAGACTGTCCTGTCCTGTGTCAGATTTGCCTGGCCTCCCGCTCTCATAGGCAGGTCACACTGCATCATCCTGACCCCCCTAGCTGGGACCTGGTGCTGTGTGTACAGCATAGCAAGGGAGGGGGTTCCACTGTACCAAACACCCAGCAGGATGGTGACACGGAAGAAGGGACCATGACAGCAAGATGGGGAGGAGAACAGCCACCTCCTGCATACTGAGCACCAGCGAGACTTTAAAGGACTACCATGTTGTCCTTAGAAGAAAGGAGTCTGCTGAACCACATTTGGGACGGGCAGGAAATAGATAAAGCAAGTTATTCACAACTCAGAGCTAAGCCACCAAATGAGAAGCTTTTTCATATTTAGATCACTGAATTTTAGTCCTCTTTTAGCGCATATATTTTAATTTGTAATCTTAAATGTGATCTTGAAAGACTTGTTTCGTTTTTAATTACGTGTTTGTGTGTGCGCATGTGTGACTAGGCATGCTTCTGTGGGACCAGAGAGAACACCAGGGGTCCTTTCCTGTCACTCTCCACCTATTCTTCTGAGGCAGGGTCTCTCTTAGAGCATGTAGCTTGAGCTTCCTCAGTTAGGCTGGGAGCCAGCGACGGGGGCACTGAAACGACAGAGACCGGAGAGTCTCGACTCGTTACAGGTGTGGACAGGATGCTTGTTCTGTGGTCCCACCCTGCAGTACTCATTGTTCCTCAGCAAGTGCTCCCCACCACGGAGCCATCTTCCCAGGCTCCGTCCGCCACCCCCTTCAAGTCTTTTCTTAAGGCACCAATGGCAATAACTGAGACAGACAGTCTGTGTGGCCTGGCTGTCCCCATTATTATCACAGCTGCAGGGAGAAGGGCTCCCTGAGAGCGAGCGGCCCGGTTTTGGTGTAGTGGCATAGGTCTTATGTAGTTCCTGCTGGTCTCAGACTCCCTGGGATGTGGATGACCTTGAACTTCTGATCCTCCTTCCTCTATTTCATAGGGACTGGGATTAGAATGTGAGCAATTACACCCAGTCTATGTGGTCCTAGGGAGTTCTTGTTTACGTAAGTGTTCTACAACAGAGCTACAAGACTGTGCCTGGAAAGAATCCCTTAAATCACCTTCTGAAAATCTACTTCCTCAGAGTTTCCTGATTTTAAGAGCACTTTGTAAGGATCCTTTGGGGAACCACACTATTTCGTACAATGGTTGACTCTGATTATTCTCTTATTATAACTTTAGGTTGCTAATAATGTTCACGTTTAATAAGTGATCTGGAGGGATGCTAAGCTTGTACAGAAATATTGGTTTATACATTGGGTTGTTTTCCTGGGTTAGATTACCTTGGAAGGAAATGACTTCAGCCCAGCACAAACATGTTTAAAGCCCCTGATACACCTCCCCCATTGCTTTCCTGAAAGATTGAAACAGCACTCTTAGCTCCTGTTGGTACCCACGGCTGTTCTGCACACCTCTGTGGGAGCACGGTGCTGGATGCAGGAGGCAGGGAGCACGGTGCTGGATGCAGGAGGCAGGGAAGACAGAGGACTCTGCTTGGGAGGAGAAAGGAAGACCTCAAGATCATGTCTCCACCTCAGACATGGGGCTGGCTCTGTGTGCCTCAGACTGGAATCCCTCTTATTGTAAACACATCCGCATACATGTACACACGCATACATGCAAGTTGGCTACACTGTGCATGACAAAAACACAGCCAGGGAAGAATCTATTTGCTCTAGTGTCTACCCGCATTTATAAATAACCCTGTCCCTCCTGTATCATCCATCTCACTTACAGCTTTACAGGGTGGCCTTATTAAATTGCTATTTTGGTATTCATGGCATGTATTTTATTATGCTGCAGCCGTAGCACCTTGGGGGAACACAGCCCCATAAATAAAATATTCACCTATCACTGCAGCCAAGGTTCTTCTGCTACCTCTCCTTATGCTTTGGTTCTAATAAAAACCAAAGCATTCAGTGAGTAAAGGCTGACCTCTGAATTGCCACACACCTTGTTGGGAGCCCACCAGAGTAACATCAACTGTAGAACAAGGGACCTAAGAACTTCTGGCTCCACCTAGAACTGATTTAATATCGCCCATGAGTGGAGCATTCAGGTGCTCTCTGGGCTTCCTGGTCATTCGCCAGTGGAAATGTCCTGTCCTCTCAATGCCTCCCTTTAAAGGGTTTTGGGGCATTGCTACTGTCAAGGAAGGTTCTGTCCTTGTGTCCCAGGCATGCGTGCCCCACAGCAGGATGCATCCTGAGAACTACCCTTAGGTGACTTTGACAGTACGCAAACTTTACTACCCTGCATAGTCAGAAATCCACCTCTTTCCGCTTAAGGAAGTCTGGGATTAAAGGTATGTGTCACCACATGAAGAATATTAATATATTTTAAAACGTAACTTCTTGTACTGCTGTGGACACACAGATTTTTTAGCCAAAGAAAAAATTTTCAGGTGAAAGTGAGTCACCTGGACCTTGCTCATCTCAACCTTCAGTTTGAATGGATGCTGTCCACCCGTCTTGGGAAAGCAGGGGAGGTGTCTCTGCACTTCCAGTTGAGGAGATAATTCAGGACAATAGCTGGGGTGATTCTCAAGAAGAGATAAATGGAGCCGAGTGCCTGGAACACGCTAGTGAGTCTGGAGAGAAAGCATGCAAAAGAAACTTTGCCCAGAATTAGAGAAGATGGGAACCTCCCTTCTAGAAACAGATGGAAACAATGCTGGAAGATGGGAAGGAAGCTGCTGCTTTAAACCTATTTCTCCGAACACTGTGAAGAGGTTAGTTAACTAACTGGGTCTTATCAGTGGGAAGATGCTCTCCCATGGTCCAGGCACTAACATAGCACCTCCTTTACAGAATATACTTCCTATGGAGGAGACAGTTAAGATGATGTAGGAAGTCCTTCTGTATATGTGTTACTTTTATTGGTTAATGAATAAAGAAGCTATTTTGGCCTGTGACAGGGCAGAGTAGAGCTAGGCAGGAGTCAGTGAGATGCCATGTAGCCGCCATAGGAGACAGATGCCCTGGAACCTTGCTGGTGAGAGCCTTGTGGTAAAATATAAAATAATGAAAATGGGTTAATTTAAGATATAAGAGTTAGCCAGAAATACTCTTAAGCTATTGGCCAAACAGTATTGCAATTAACATAGTTTCTGTGTGTTTATTTCAGATCTGGGTAGCCGGGAACAAACGAGCAGCCTCCGCCAACAGGAGATGGCACAGGAAGCTGCTTTAGGCACAGAACAGTTCGTGAACAATCCAGTACATGTTGAGGACTTGACCCACGGTGCTGTGAGACCAAAGACAAAGGCAAAAACATGCAGAATTATAAGGGTGCAGTTTATTGGGGTCTCAGAAACAAGACTGGGGGGGGGCGGGTGGGCNACCTGTGGATTCCAGAACTTGGTCAGTAGGAGGGTGTGTGTACTGGTTCTCCTAGGGTGAGATGCACTTGGTTTAACCTCTGACACCAGAGTCAAGCGCTCTCCTGACCAAGGCTGAGTTGTAAAGCTCCAAGTACGTGTGCTGGACTTTCAGCTGTTTATAATTTGCTGGGAAGCACTGGCCTGAGTGTAGTGCCAAGGCTCCATAGCTGTTAGCATCATGACACCCTCTCTGGTGGAATTTACTATAGAAATGAAGACCAAAAAAGACAACCCAGAAAAGAAGCGACTTTGCTGCCGCCTGCCAGCTTTATGTTTGTGAGTTCTCCCATAATAAGGCACTGTTTAGGAGTCTTGAACAACAAAAACAAGCTTTTAGTCTGGGAGACTAGACGTCTGAGGTGAAGGCTTAGTCAGGTTGGCTCCCCTGAAGACCCATCCTCACCCTGTGCCTTCGTGGACTCCCTCCGGGTATCTAGGTCCCGATCTCTTTTTGTAAGGATCTTAATCAGACTGGCTTAGAGCCCTGCTCCACTCTCCTGGTGTCTATGACAAATTAGAAATAGCAGAGATAAGTTTCTTAGGCTCAAGAGGCTGAAAGACGGAGGTCAGGGTGCAGGTAGACCTGCTATCTAGACAGGAGTTGCTCTTTGATTCCCAGCGGGTGCCTCCCCTGCATCCTGTTCCGGGACCTGTTGCAATAGTCTGATAGACTGATAGTCTGGTGCCAGGGGTTGTTACATCCACAAGTGACAAGCGTGGCAGATATAAATAATCTCTGTTGAGTCTGTTATATGACTGTGTATCCCACTGGTGACAGAAGAGCTCTCGCGACCCCAAGGTCCCCTCTAATACACAGGCAATTAGGCATCAGGGCGTGAATTTGGGTAGAGGGAGAGGAAAACACTCAGGTCCACGGTGACATTTTCCTTCAATTACATCTTTGTCCTAGCTAACATTAACTGTCAACCTGCTACATCCTGAAAATCACCTGAAAGAGTGTCTGTTGGGTAATTGTGTCTATCAAGGTAGTCTGTAATGTTTCTAAAGGATTGTCTCAATTGATACAGGAGGGCCCAGCCCACTGTGGGTGACACCATCCCTAGGCGGATGGTCCCAGGCTGTATAAGAAAGCGAGCTAAGCATGAGCCAATGGGATCTAACAAGCAGTATTCCTCTATAGTTTGTTTCAGACTTCTGCTTGGGGTCCTGCCTTGATCCCTTTAACGATGGGCTGTCACCTGGATGGGTAGGTCACATAAATCCACTCCTCCCCTAAATTAGTGTTTGGTCACAGCAACAGAAAGAAACTAGAGCAGTCTTTAAAGACCTGTTTCCAGGTAAAGCCACATTCTGAGGTCCTGGGCCTAGGATGCCCACATACAACCTTGAAGGGGTCCAAGGAGGACCTTCACCCTAGTTACAGCAATGGACCCACCTTTGGCCAAAGAGACCACTACAACTGGGCTCTGCCTGCCCTACTTCTGATCACCCCGCCCCTGTGAGTCCACAGACTCCTTCTGGAGAAGATTGAAACTCAAGCAAGGTAAGTGACTGACTCAAACTGAAGAGACAGAAAATTCCAGAAGCAGATGTAGAGCATTGAAAGCCCTCACTACAGTTGTCCCAGAAGTCAATACTGGAAGTCTGGAAGTCTGGTTCTGGGTGGTCATTTTGTGGCTCTACATGGAGCTGGTGTCCAATAGGCCATGAAAGGGGTGGGTGCCCCCACTAGTCACCCTGCATCCTGGAGAATGAGGACAGAAAGTGGCAGCCCACACAGGTGTCCAGTCAGGCTCCCTATTTTCAGCTTTTTCACCCGACACAAGTTCTTCAACAACTCCCAAGTAAGTCCATTAACCCATCTGTAAGACCCGCAGGACATGCAAGTGTTGTAACTGCCAGAGAGAAGACATAGAAGGTTGGGATTTCAAATATGACCTTGAGGGGACACTCAGAAAGCGCTCTGGGAAATGCCATGCTCCAGTAGAATGACATATTAGTAGCTCTTTGGGACGACTGAGATCTATGATTGCTACATACTAGGTGCGGAAGCACCTAGTACTTAGTACCCAGTGTTCACGAAAGTGGCAGCCATTGGTGTTGCCGTACTTCCTCCTTCCTTTGCCATCACTGCCTCCTCTCCATCCCATCGTTTCTACTCAAGCTTCCTGTCCTGATGCTATCCCTCCCTGAGTGTGACCTCCCTGGAACTCTTCTGAGCCCCTTCCTTAGGAGGGACCACTCGTACCAACTGGCAGTAGGGCGTGCCTCTGACTGAGACCTGCTTCACTTCAGACTATCAGAGCCAAACACCAGCAGTCATCCAGGGTGAAGTTGGCAGCTCAAACAGTTAACTCTTGATTAATTTAATCAGGACTCAGCCAGCTCATAAATTGTTCAGGCATGCCGTTAACTCAAAAGATCTCTCCTCAGCTAATTGCTTAAGTGATTTTTAAAATTGTTTTAATGAGCCATCCTGAAATTGGATCTGTGCTATTTTTTTTTTATCAACAAGAGAAAGGCATAGGAATATTTTGGTGGGAAAAAAGTAACTTATATTCTGAGCCAGACTTTGTGAGATAAAAAAAAATAGACGTAGAAGGTATTTTGCCTGCCACACTGAACATAGTTTCTTGTTTTCTATTTTCATTCCATATATTCTGCCTTGAGATGTCACCTGGATATAATGGCTCAGTAGCCTATGAGCCTGTGTGAGCTTGGGCTCTTACTGTATACAAACTCTAACAGCTACGAAATGTCACGGATTGTTTACAGGAACTGCATCTGCCTCACAGGTGTGTGATTCTTGCTCCCTAGATGGTTCCATGATGTCACCCCACTCATGGGTACCTGAACCTCCCTTTTAATAACTCATGTCTGTCAGAAGGATCTAGGGGGAGTTAGGGGTAATTTTATGAGTAAATATGCCCACAAATGTGAGAAAAATGAGAACAAGGTGGGTGGTGGTTCTGCAGCCGCCTCCTGGTCACTCCAGGGCCCAAGAAGACTGTAAATGGGAAATGGGAGGTAGCAGAGAGGAGAACGCCAGAAAAGACAGTTCCAGTGAGAAATCAGAAACAAATAAGAGACCAAAGGAAGTGTCCAGACAAAGTGAGAGTCACAAAAGATGACGAGGAATCTAGAAGTTAGAAACTGACCACTTCAAAGAGAAAGAACTACCAACACAGAGGAAATCAGGAATCAGGAGACGTGGGGGTTAATCTTGATAATTCATTTGATTCGACCGACAGACAACTAAGCAATCAGTAAAGTTGGGTGTTCCTGTGACAAGTCCGCAGAGGTCTGACCTAATGAATGATTTGATCCACTGATGGATCCAAAATTCTAATGAATCAGTAGGAGGTGGTAGACTCGTGGAAGTGGGGGCACAGAGAAGGCTCCCAAGAAGGGTCAACTAAGGCTACTTCCGTGAAAGGAGGGGCTAGCACATTCAGGACTTTTTCAAGGGGACACAAAAACCACTTTCTCAAAAAATTCATGGGTGAATCATTATCCTAATAGGCCCCCAAGAGTGTAACACACAGTCGAAAAGGTATCAGGTCAACAAGCACAGTATACGGCTGGGCTTTGCGGGAACTTGGTCAAGCAGCTACGCTGGCTTCGTGGCCTTCACTGTTCCCCTAGGGGTGAGATGGCTGTGCCACTGGAGGAAGCAGGTCACTGGTAGCTTGTCCTTGGGGGTTGTACCTAGTTGCTATGGCCTCTTCTTATTTTGGCTTCATTGTTTTCTGTTCACCATTATATATGCTGTTCTTGCAAGCAATGTTGTGATCTGTTCTGTTCTCCCATTTCTTGTCTGCAGTGATCTGATGGTTCCACTCTGCTTCCTGTCCATCATGTTGTGCGCTCCTCCACTGTTTCCTGTCCACTGTGTTGTACACTTCTCCAATCCACTTCCTGTCTGCCATGCTGTGAATTATTCCTCCACTCTTCTTCCTGTTTGCCTGAGTGTGAACAGCCTCCTCTTCCACTCACTTCTGCTACCATGATGTTCCACCTAAATGCACGGAGCCAAGTAATCATGGACTGAGCCCTCTGAAACACTGGCCAAAATAAAGTTTACCTCCTTTTAAATTGTCCGTTAGGGTATTTTAGGCACAAGTAAACAAACAAACAAACAAAACACTAAGACAGGTGATAAGCACAAAATAGGAGGGAAATAAAAATTGGAATTAAAAGAAAATTTTGTCAAAGAAGGAAAAATTAGGAAGAGAAGAACAGGGAGAAGAATAAAGTTCCTTGGGAATTTTACTAGGCAAAAAGCTGCATTAATATTCCATCTGTGCTTTTAACAGTGAGCCATAGTGAACATTCCAGGACCTCTCTGCTCTCGCTCTATGAGCTCTCTCTTGTTCAAAACACTTGTCAGATAACAGCGCCAGTGATCTGAACCTGACTCGCTCCTGCACCCCATTAGTGCTGCATGACTTCAATGATTAGCACTTGAACATTGGGGAGCATCACTGGAGTGGGGCATTAGCACCTACCACAGATCCTTCCATAGAAGCTGATGAAGTCAGCCCTCTAATCTCAAACTTCCTGGTTGCTTGTAAAGTATTTACTGTGAGATACATGGCCCGTCCCGTGGAGCAGGTTTGGTGAGAAGTGTCTGGAAGAACCTCCCTAAAGATCAGGGAGAGTGGAACTGGCTGCAGCAGGCCTGGCCAGAGTCCTGGTCTCTTGTCAGGCTGTTTGTCCTTGGGGATGTTCAGACATCCTGTCCTGCCTCTTTTACTGTTCTACCCCCCCTTTCCTTACCATTCAGCTCCTCATTTTCTCCCTACTTGGTATACATCTCCCACAGTCATTCCCTCTGCATATCCATGACCAGAATATTTGAGAGAATAAAAGGTGGGAAGGGTTTTTTGACTCGCGGTTTTGGGGGGATCACAATGAAGGCTAGTACGTGTAAATGGAGCATCACTGTTTTAAATTTCCATTTGAGATCTACTTTTGTGCTTGATAGGAGGGGACATCTCACTTCGTTTATCATCATTTGGGTATCTAATTGGTCCGTCATCACGTGTTGAAAGCAGCCATTCTCCCTTCTCTTTCTCTCTCTACAGCAAGTAATGGATCACTTCTCTAAATAAATCCCCTGCCCAGCCTACTCTTGTCCTAACACCGAAGATGTCTTAGTAAGAAGGTCTTGGCATCTTATGAGGCCAGTCTTGGCATCGCGTTTCCTCGGATACCTGGAAATTGTATTTCCCCGTGAATTTTAGAGTCAGTTCATCAGTTTTCACATGAATGTACACCTGTAGGGATAGGCAGGGACTCTGATGAGAACTTTATTAAATTTCCCAATCAATTTCAACCCTGTTATCAAAAGATAATATCATTACCAAGTTTCCTCTTCAGCTTTGTCATTCTCACTGGATAGTTTCAGCCCATGGTCGCTGTGCACTCCTCATTCATTCAGGTCTGACTTTCTTTCTCTCAGTATTTCTTCATCGTCTTGAACTAAATATGCCGTTAGACCTAGTCCTTTCTGATCTTACACACTACTGTTCTCAGTATTTAAAGTTTATTTTATGTTTATTTCTGCTATAGGATTATAAGCACTGCTGTATTTTCTGTATTTACTTGGTAACTGACAATTAATGGCAATAACCTATAGATTTAAATCATTCGCCTACCTACACAACCATATTATTTGTTAAGAAAAAAGGCAAGTCTCATTTTTGCCTTGAAACCTTGAACCTTACAGTGTTGGTTTAGGTCACAAATGAAATAGTACATATAAGTGGTAAAGGCTTCACCACAAAAATGTTTGTTGTGGATAGTTATTCATTTATATATTATGTATATAATGTATTATGTGATCATATGTCAACATACGTGTGCATACTTATGTATCACGGCACTCTTTCTGCATTTGCTCCTCATTGCTGCGGTTGCAGGCATTTTCACCATCATGCCTGACTTGCTGTGCAGTTTTGAAAAGTTACCTTATGAGGAAAAGAAAACATTGACAAATGGATATAGACTTTACAATGTGCTTCTTTGTGTCCATTGAGAAAACTGTTTAATTTTTCTTGACTGTCACCGGCATAAACTGTACTGACTGGTTTTCTAATGTTAAACAATAAACTCAGCTTGATCATAATGTATAATCTTTTATATATTGCTGGCTTTGTCAGCTATATTTTATTTACAATATGTGAATGAGAGTGGCCTGCGAACTTCCTAAGTTTGTGGTTTTGAGACCAAGTTTACATTAGTCTGAGAAAATAACTTGAGAGAAGGTCTACCCTTTCCTGTTCTAACGAAGAGTTACTGTGTGGAGGTAAGCGTCTCAGGGATATTTGGTGCAGTTTGTCAACAGAGTCATCTAGGATTGTAGTTTTCTTTCTAGAAAGGAGGTTCTAAGCCATTTTAAAGGCACAGTACAACAGCACCACAGCTCAAAATATAAAAAATTAAAATAATGTAACAAAACAATAACATATGTTATTGGACATTATATTTTTAAAGTAAAATTTCTGATAAAGTCCAGTCTATGTTTTTCCCTTTTACACTTATGCTTTTCATGTCTACTTTAACCTACAGATATTTTCTGTGTTATTGGGTTTTTTAATATTTGTTTGTAGAAATTCTGTAGTTTTAGTTTTTTCATCTCAGGTCATGTTTTTGAAGGCATTTTTGTGTATGTAGTGAGATAAGCCTCAGATTCTTCGAAGATATCAAAAGACTTTGTAAATTATGCTTCTCCCTCTTCTTTCCCAGCCATCACCCTCAGCCAGATGTTCGTCTAGCGATCGCTGTAAGGAATCTGTATTAGTTATTTCCTCGTTACTATGACAAACGCTTGACAGAAGCAACTAGAGGGGAAAGGGTTGATTTCGGCTCCTAGTTGGAGAGGATACGGTCCATCATGATGAGGGATGCACATGTTTGGGGCTCCTCAGATCTCCATGAACCAGGGAGCAGAGAGTGGACAAGCAGTGGTCTCCAGACTATAAAACCTCAAGACACTCCTCCTGTGAGCCACTCCCTCCAGCTACACCTTACTTCCTCAGGGATCCACGACCTCTCCAGCCAGTGCCACTAGCTCGGTACCAAGGGTTAAAACGCATGAGCAGGTAGGGGACATTCTGTACTCAACGGTAACAGAGCCTCTGTCCCAGAAGGGCGCTCTTCTCTTCCTTTCTCCTAAGCCACGCCACAGCCACGACCCAGACCCACGGCTGGCTCGTTCTGCAGA
>LOEQ01000532.1:797185-815765 GCA_001685075.1 Bramus lutescens
TAGATAGATAGATAGATAGATAGATAGATAGATAGATAGATAGATAGATAAAATGTATGCGTGTCCCTCAGACCTGCGCCATACCAGGGTCCCACAGCGACCACAAGTGGCTGTCCTTGTCTGGCAGCCACAAGGGGTCCTGCCTTTCGACTACTTTTGCCAGCAAAACAATAATAGGTCTACTCAGTTATATTGAACACTTCTAGATAAATGGGCTCTTTTGAAAGGGAAAGGACAATTTGCATGGAGCATGGGTAGATGCCAAGGAAGGAAACAGGTATGCTATGACTTAGGAACTGGCATTGTAGACTCCTCCTTGTGTGCACAAAGATGGAGATGGGTACTTTGTGTTGGCACCACACCTCCGGGGTTGCTGGAGCTTCTTAAAGCACAAGTTACTGCTCTCGGAGCCTGTGATGCTCTAACAATCATGCCTGTGCCAGACAAGTTCCGGAGTCAGGAGACCCACTTAGGAAGGGAAGATGTCTCCGTTGGCCCTGTACTTGCAAGCACAAGGACCTATAGTCAATACCCGTCTGGGCATGGCAGTCTACACCTAGAATTCCAGCCTGGGGAGTCAGATGGGTTTAACTGAGATTTAAAAAAAAATAGGAAGAAAATACTATTTTCTCCTTTTGCCATTGAGAATTTACTAAAGACGCTTTCCACTCACATCACTAAAATTGACATTTCTGGGCTAAAAACAAAGGCTGAAGACTTTTCCCAGAACAATAGGGTACCATCAGCAGCTGTTTCTAGACTATCAGGTCAGGGACACTTTTTGCCCACTGCTCCCCTTTGTTAGCATCCCAAAACAAGATAACTGTTTGAGGTCACTGACCGTAGCAGAGCTGGGCTGGGACTGAGGCCTGAGCTCTCTCTTCCACCTGTTCTCCTCAGAGACGAGCCACTCCCAGGACCCAAGGTGGTAGCCGCGTGCTGTGGGCCACATTCTGTATCTGCCTCGTCCTGTGTGCATCAATTCGATTTGGTGTGCTTTAGGGAGATCTGTTACACCCGGATCTGTCATGGAGTAGAAGGAGAAGCTTGTAAGTCTTAACACAAGCCTGTAAACATGGTTGGAGGTCACCGTGCTGGGCCCAGGCAAGGCTTGTTTATCTGGACAGGGACTGTGTAGCGGTAAAGCACTCCAGCATCCTGTATCCAACATGCCAACAGTATCTGAAGACATGGAAAGTGATGAGGAGTTAGCCAGTTTCCTCTTGTTGGTTTAAGTGGGTATTAAAAGGCTGAGTGGAAAGAACCTTATCTGTCCTTCCCGAAGATCCCCACACCAAAGCAGCTGCTTCTCATGGCCAAGGCTGAGCACAGCTGGCCAAAAGCATGCTGTAAAAGGGCTGCCACGGGTAGCCACACAGGGTTGCACCCACCCATGCCTGTTCATCCTGAACTCATCCCCTTGGCAACCAGGGGAGATGTCCACCAAGCCAGCCTTGACCATTCATTGCTCCCCAAGTCCTGGAGCCTGTGATGAGAGCCACTGTCCTTATTTCCTGAGGCACTGGGGGCTTTATGAGGATGAAGTAGCTATTGAATGGCTGTAGCTCATTCTGCCCTGGGGAGTGAGCATGTACTATGAGGACGTTGAAGATATGGTTTTGAAGAGAAGCATCTCAGGGCTCTGCATGCTTGCTGCCCAATGGTGTGAAGCCTCAAGTCTTTCATGGCACATCCTTATCTATTTAAACAAACTCTACTAGACCACAACCCAGAAGAAACTGCGTGAAAGGGAAGAAAATGAGTATGGAAGGGGGAGGAAAACCACAGGCAGGAGAGAGGAGGCTGAATGGAGCGGTAAACTGGTCATCACCATGACAGAGTGTGCTGCAGCCTCTTCAGAGAGTTCCCAGGGCAGAGACCAGCAGAGCAATGCAATGTGGCCGCTCAGAATGCCGGGGACCATCTGTCCCTGGACCAGCGCTCCTCCTCCTCACGGAGAACGGCATGCTGAGAACTTCTGGAGAAAGCCAGGGAAGGGCCACCGACCCCATCCATCTGTCTTCCAGCACCCTCTCTCCCCTCCACATGTGACATCTTTAACTCCCAGTGCTAGAGATAACAACTCTAAGGTGTGTCAAAGCAGAGAATTGTGCTCCTCGGTTGCAAGATGAGACAAAGCCCAGAAGAAGGCGGGTATTGATGGGATGGGACAGAGACAGCAAGAGGACCTCGTTTGTGCCTTCTGGTCCCAAAGGATGGGTCCTTCTTACAACCGCTCTAACACTGCATGGCTTGCAGTGGGGCGGGGTAGAAGGCTCTTGTTTTAACATATGATGACAATTTGAAAAAGATGTGTTGGGGTCCTGTGTAGGTTATAGCTAAAATTAAAGATGTATCTACCAGGATTTCAGCAGCACAATGTCAGAAGATGCACAATGCACAGAGAATAATGAAACTACGGCACGCAAAAGAAGAACTCCAAATAGTTATAATTATCTCCGCCGTTGTCAGCCAACCTCCTAATGTGGAAACACAATGGAGCCAAATGATGCTACCTGAAAGAGGAGACCCGACTCATCTCCCACATCTTCGCCCCATTGTTTCCTCTCCAGGCCCAATTCCCACTGTGCCTTCCCTCGCTCTCAGCCTAGCCTAATAATTTCCTTCCTATTAATATTTAATGCATGTGCATTGTGCACACTTTATAAAACATGTCCTTTGTAGAAAAATAATAGGAATAAAATAGCAATCATCGGTGTGCGAGCTTCCCCACCTGAGAAAACACAGAAGGTTAATGTCTGCATGTAAAGAACCCTCCTTTATGTGAACTATGCATATATAACCTCATTAACCCAACAGCCAGCTCCAGAATTGCTCTCGGGGAGATAACCAGCTTTGGTAGGAAAGTCATTTCGATGAATGTACAAAGTCAGTAGAAGTTGGAGAGTCCAGCGCTGTGGCTCACACCTGAGAGCTGTCAAGGAAACTCTGTGCCTGTTCCAAAGTGGTAGATGCATTGTCCCCAGGGGAGCAAAAGAATTAGGAGGTAGGGGGTGGAGGGAGCAGGGTGGCACTGGGCTGTTTTCCTCATGTGATATGTTTATTACTCTGAAGTCCTTGTAAAGCTGGTGTCTCTAAGATGTGGATTCCTTGGCATATGAAAAATCCTGGGTTGCACACACACACACACACACACACACACACATGATGTTCCGTCTCCCAGCAACCTGTGCACACATCTAATGACCTACAGGCACACAGGTCTCTACACAGTCACTCTGGACTAGAAGCACGGTCAGTGGGGAAATATGATTGCTTCATGGATTCTAAAAATTCTGCAAAGAAAAAAGACTACTGTTAGCTGTAGATCAAGAGGAGAGGGAAATGGGGCAGCCACATTCACGTGTCACAGCGTAACTTAAAGCATGGCCCACATCAACAGCAGTCATTTCAACAGCATCTTTCAAGGCTCCTTGTCTCGCCATGTCATGTCAGGTTTTTTTTCTTTTTCTTTTTTATTTCTCTCTCTCCCTCCCTCCCCCTCCCTCTCTCTCTCTCTCTCTCTCTCTCTCTCTCTCTCTCTCTCTCTCTCACCTGTAAGTTCTTTGTGTATATATTGTGGCTTCCAGTCTTGTATTTTTATGGGATTCCTGATATGTGAACAAGTGGGTCTCTGTTTCTTATGCTTTTACTGAACTCTCTTCCCTCCGTCTGTTTTGTTCTATCCTGATATGTTTATCTTATTATATTCAACTTTATTATTATCTCTTAGATGCTTGTTTGTTTTCTAACGAGAGACCAAAAAGGGGTGGATGAAGTTGGGAGAGGAAGTGGGAGAGGAAACCATGATCAGGATATTATATATATATATATAATATCTTTTCAATAAAAGAAAAAAACATGGACCACATTAGCAATTAAAGGGTCTTATTTCTTGTAAAAATGCTTTATTAGAAGAGTAGATTTACTGCCTTGCAGCTCACAGCATCTGGAAGCATCTTTTCCTGCTATGAGAAAATACCAGCCTCCTTCCCAGTAAGATGGTAATCCTTTAGCATCATCCCATCATGAGGTAGCTTGACTTCCATTAACATCAGGCTTCTGCTGGTATCACTTGTCTGGTTTCATAGCTATCAGACTTTTCTATATGGTGCATTTGGTAGTCTAATGTATTCCCTCCCCAGCCTTGATTTGCTGTTATTATATTGAAATATTTTTATAGCTTAAAATAGCTTAAAAATCTCTCTCTCTCTCTCTCTCTCTCTGTGTGTGTGTGTGTGTGTGTGTGTGTGTGTGTGTATTCATGGAAGCCAGAAGAAGGTGTCAGATCCCTTGCAGCTAGAGTTATAGTCAGCTAAGAGCTCAGTCTTCACTCCTGAGCCATCTCTACAGCCTATTATTTTACTACTTTTAGTCATATGTGTAGGTATGTGTGAGTGTGAGTTTACATACATGAGTGTTGGTGCTCATGGAGGCCAGAAGGGGGTATCAGATTCCTTGGAACTGAACTTAGAAATAGTTATGGGTAGCCTGATGTGGGTTCTAGGAACTGAACTTGGGTCCTCTGCAAGAGCAGTACATGCTGTTAACTACTGAGCCCCTTGCGTGGTTTTTGAGGCAGGGTCTCTGTTGCTCAGTCTAGCCCAGAACTCTTAGGTCTAAGCAATCTTCTTCAGTTGTTTTGAGGACAAATGTGGACACGGATGCCTAGCTTAAATTTTTCCCTATCAGTCCCAATACCGACTCCATAGTTCAGTGGATTGGTGTCTACCATGACAGTAAGGAAATGAACCCATCTTTCAGATCAGTACATGAAAAAAGGTTTATTGAGCACACTATAAGATGGCTATAGGCTGGCTAGTATCTAGAATGCTGCCCATCCTGGCTTATTTTCTAAGTCTTAAAGTCAAGTCTAGTTTAACTTCTGACAGGAGAAATTAATTTTGTTTCTTTTTTGTTGGTCATTTCTATGTCAATTGTCCATTTGGGGTCACAGTGTGTTCATTGATGGTGGGGAGTCACAGAGACAGTTCTGCTGTACACTGTTGTGTGAACACTGAAACCTGAATGACAATCACAATATCTACACTGACTTTGGAAGGAATGACAGTGACCAACAATACCTGGGAAGACTTCAAGAAATATCTACTCATGCTGACTCAGCTCAAGACAGAGATGGCACCAGCAGACAAGACAAATAAACAAAAAACTATTTTGTCCAAATCCAGCTTGGTGAACCAATAAGTTGACTAGAGTGATATGCAGGAGCACAGGTCACTTACGGGCAACTACATACATCATCAGGAAGTTGATGTGGGAAGTTCTTCTGTATATGCATTGCCTTTATTGGCTAATGAATAAAGAAGCTGCTTGGGCCTATGGCAGGGCAGAATAGAGCTAGGTGGGAAAACTAAACTGAATGCTGGGAGAAAGTAGGCAGAGTCAGAGAGACGATATGTAACCACTGACAGAGAAAGATGTGAGCCACCAGCTAGAACCTTACCGGTAAACCACAATCCTCATGGTAAAATATAAGATAATAGGAATGGATTAATTTAAGATGTAAGAGCTAGCTAAGAATACATTAGAGTCATTGGCCAAGCAATGTTGCAATTAATATAGTTTTGTGTGATTATTTTAGGTCTGGCAGCCAGGAAACAAACAGCCTTCACCTACAGGAAGGCAAAGTGCAACTGACAGGCAGCTACACAGAGAGTTCCACTCACATGACCAACTCATGAAAAATTGCACCACTGAAGACTTCCCTAGACAGCTAACAATCCCCTAGGCCACCAAAGAGTACCACCCCAGCCAGCTGGTCACCTTTTATAGAGCCTTGGGGAAGGAAAGACCTTCATGAGGAGCTCATGAAGGCTGGTGTCTTGGTGAACTCAAGATGGAGTTGGTTCAGGCCAACCTGGAGGAAAGAGCCACACCTCACAGTGCATGTCCTCTGAACCCTAGATGGCTGTGAGGGTTTTGATACCATAGCTCTCTGTGCCCCAGATGCTGTGCTACTGGGGGACTATTGCTTCGGCAGATTGGGTCTGAAATTCCTGTGGCTCATAGTTGTTAAGCAAGGTCAATGGAACAGCACCTTTCTGATTCTTAAAGAAGAAGTAAAATATGATTTAGAATTTCTCGTTCATGATCTTATCTGGGTCTCTCCAGTTACTTTTTATTTTATTTCTCCTCAATTTTCGCATCCCAAACCCCTTTTGGGATCATGTACTTCCTTTACCTTAATTCCCACTTCCCTAAGTATCTGTCTTCATAACTGTTTGAGGATATGAGAAACCATGTTCCAGGCAGAACTGGTCAAAAAGTACCCAGATCACCTATTTGGCCTGGGCTTGTCCCCCAAGATGAAACCTGAAATGCCAACTCTGAATCAAAGGTCTGTGTTATTGTCCAATCCTGAAAGCCACAGTCAGGCACCAACGACAATAGATGAATTTTTCCCAGATGCCTTTGCTGTAAGAGGCCTCAGAGATACTATTATTATTGTCTGGGAAGAAGGGCCATCAGAGAGAATCACAGAAGGAAGACAGCAGACCCACAGGGCTCATCTCTAGAAAGGTGAGTTCAACGAGCTTTCTCACTAATGATGACTATAACAGAGCATCAGACAGAAACAACTTAAGGGAGTGGGGACTTGATCTGGATCTAAGGTCAGGGGAGATTTAGTCTATCGGGTCAGGAAAGGCGTGGCAGTAGGAGCGTGAGGCTACTGCTTCTCCAGGTTTGGTCGGTCAGGGTGCAAAGAGCCAGACTAGAACCAAAAGCAGATACAACCTTCAAGGCCTGAGCCTAGTAGCTTACACATCCTAGAGGGTCCACAACTTCCCAAGACAGCACCTCCAGTAGAGGACCAAAGTTCAAAGACACAAGGAGGGGGGTACATTTCACATTCAATTCATAATCAGAGGTAGGAAGGAGAGCTGAGCCCTCATGGGCAGAAGTCCTGTGTCACTGATAGAGCCCTCACATGTGCCCCTCAGCCCATATCTATACCAGTAGGACTCCTGTTTTGATCGTAGCTGGAATGGAAGCTGAGGTGACCTCACACCTTCAGGGCAAGGGTCTTGTGTTTTCATTGTCTATGAAATGGAGAACATAGACCTAAGTGCAGCAGGTAGCTAGCTAGGTGGAAGCCAGAACCTTTCACCTGCAGCCCAGAAAGCATCACACACATCTTTGTGTGCTGAAGCAGGCTGACTAGAGGCAGAAGGTGTTTGTTTTGCTCTGATAACAGACTCCCCCCAGCAAATGCCCTGTTCAGGCTTTAGGGAGCCTGAGCAGCAAAGGCGGAAGACTGAAGCTTCCACAAGGAATTCAAGGAGATTTGAAGGGGGAAATAAATGCTACTCATGCATGAAATCCCAGCAGCAGCCTGGCTGGGGCTCATTATGGTTTTGCCCTCATCTGTTCCTCACATCTCCTTCTTGGGGGGAAGGAATCAGAGCTGCTGACGCTATGGGAGTTAAGTCTAAACCCAGCAAGTGGCGATGGTAGGCTACTGGGAGGTCACAGGCCAAAAGCCCTCTCAGCTGTCACTCAGTACCATCCACAGGGGCATCTCAGGATGGGGAATCTCGCGAAGGTGATCTCAACAAAGTAACCTTCCAGGTTCCTGGCATTTGAGGTAGCAACAGGCCCTGACTGCTACAGAGACACCGCACAACACTCTGCTTCTCCTGTGGATTACTGATCTTTCTCTCCAATAAAAAGGATAGCTGGGAGAACTCAATAGCAGAGTGCTTGCCTGGCAAGGGTCAAGCCTTGGGTTACATCTCCAGCAACAAATGGGAATGCATAGAAAGAAACAAAAAGTCTGATAGAGTGGAATCTTAGTTAGGCAAGAGTTGTGGATCACACCCGTTACTCCAGCACTCAAGGAAATAGATAAGAGGATTGTCTTAGGCTGCATAGTAATGCCCTGTTTTCTTTAAAAAAAAAAATATAATCTTAGCAGGTATGGTAGCTTGAATGAGAAATGCCTTCCCTATTCCCTCCACACACACACAGGCTCATGCACTTGAAACCTGGTCCCAGCTGGTGCAAGTGGTTGAGGAACTTTAGGAGTGTAGCTTTGCTGGAGGAAGCACCTTCCAGGGTGTGAGCTTTGAGTTTAAAGATTCAGTCATTCCTAGTTGCTCTTTGTGCTTGCAGATGGGTCTGTGAGATCTCGGCTTGGCTCTCTCATCACCATGTGTCCCCACCATAATGTTAGAGACTCGTGAGCCTCTGGAACCACAAACTCTTCCTCCTATAAGTTGCCTTGGTCATGTGTTTTATCTCAGCAGTGGAAAGGTAATTAAAACAGCTGCCAAGTGTGGTTAGCATACACCTATGATCCCAGCACTTAGGAGTCTGAGGTAGGATTGTGGAGCCAGTCTAGGCTACATTATGATTCTGTTTCAAAATAAAATATATTCTTATGGTTGGGTAGTGGTGGTACATGCCTTTAATCCCAGTACTTGAAAGGAAGAGGCAGGTGGTTCTCTGTAAGTTCAAGGTCAGCCTGGTCTACAGAGGAAGTTCTAGGACAGCCAGCCAGGGATATACACAGAGAAACTCTGTCTTGAAACCCTGTCTCAAAACCCTGCCTCAGGCTATATAGAAACACCCTGTCTTCATATACATATACAATATTACACATTAATACATAATATAGTATATATTTATGGATTATATATTAATATGAATATAATCTTAGTAGGAATGGTGGCTTGAATGGGAATGCCACCCTCCACCCACCCCACCCACAGTTGGTGCAACTGGTTGGGGAGCTTTAGGAGTGTAGCTTCTCTGGAGGAAGTATGTTACAGGGTGTGTGTATATGTGTGTGTGTTATATTTTATATATAAAAAACCATTTGTATGCTTTGTTTACATATATATTCTTGTGACTTTGTTCATATGAAGTAAATTGCAAAGACACGGAAATTAAGGCAACTTAGAAGTTTTATGTCTGCATTTAAATTGATTGTGCTTTTGAAGGTAAATGTAGGATCATTGTAGATGCTTTTCATGACTCATATGGAGCCGACAGCAGTGACAATACCACTCACCAAGTCAGCACTGTCAGTGTAGAAGCTGAGCTAGCAGCACAGGCCAATGTCAAGGGCTGTAATGACCTCTCTGCTGAATGACAGAGAGGGCTCTGAGAACAGGAACCAGCAGCTGTAACAAAGAGGCCATCTTAAGGTGACAACTCAAAAGGTGGCTCTGGCTCACTTGTGGGCAGGGGCAAAAGGGGAGCCAAACCCTCACAGGCAAAAAGGCAAGGCTTCTGCTGCAGGTACCCTGCTTTGCCTGAGAGGAACAGTGCCGGTGCCATCCAGAGCGCTGCTGGGAAGAGAGCCCCTGGGCAGTAACTTTCACCCCCTCTCTGGAGTTCCTGATTATCTGTGCTCCTCGAAGAGGGCTGAAGTGTGGGCTAGGGTGAGGACACGGGAAATATGACACCAGTTCCCGCAAACCAAACCCAGAGTCACTCTGTCCCACAATCCTATCTAGCACTCAATTATCTGTGCAGCAGCTCAGCTATAGCCAAAGGCGTCTCATGTGTGACAGCCCCATGGTGACCACCAAGACAGCTAGAACTACAGCCCACACAGAGCCTCATACAGATAGCAGCGCCTGCCTGCTCAGCCTGAGACTAATGCCACCCTTGTTATGGCTCCCCATTCCCAAGGATTGCTGTTCAAATATCTACTCCAGCCTCTTCATTTCAACACTGATAATCTTCCCTTTGCCTCAGTATCTTTCCCTCTAACAGGCATGTTCCTATGGCATGTTCTGCTGTTCCTACAAATCAACGAGATTGGTTGGTTGACAATAGCAACCCCACCCCCACTGGGCCTCAGGTAAAGCTAAACCCATGCTGGTCTGGGGCAGTGCTGGCTTGTGGAGCTGCTTGTCTTTGGCTCCCTGGCTTCCGGTCTTTCTCTGCTGGGGAGATTCATAAGTAGGTGGCTGAGCAACAGGACCCCACCCTGCAGCATCTTCTACCAGGGGGATCCTCAGAGCTCTAATAGGCCAACCCCTGTGGTTCCTCTCCACCCAGTCCAGTGAGCACAAACCAATGGGACACTGTGCCCTGGATCTTTGTTTCTGTCTGGGCCTGACTGGCAGTAAGATGGGGCTGGAATGAGCCTCTTGGAGCCCAGGTCTAGAGAACTTAAGGCTAAGCAAGCCCCACCATTGCAGAAGGAAGAACTTGCCTCCTGCCTCAGGACCATCTGGATCCCTGGTGTGGCCAGCTGTGAGGATCTGAAACACAGAAGCAAAAGGAAGAAACTAGAGGAGGAAGAGGAAGAGAGGAGCAAAGAACTCTGCATGTGAGGTAAGATGTCTGTCTGACCATTGTCCCTAGTTTCTGGCCTAGAACCTTCTAAAAGCCTGTAATTTCCTCCATGATAACGTTCTCTTGAGTCCTCTTGAGTCCCTGTCAGGATGGTGACTCAGGTGGGGACCTCTAATTATGCCAGGACGGGGTTGGGCAGAACTGAAATGCCTACAAATGGAGTGGAAGGGGGGTTGACCTCTATAGAAACTTGATGTGCGGAGAAGGCTGATGAGTAACTGGGTTGAAGATCCTGTCACCTGCCTGTAGGGTAGTCACCCTGACTCTGGGGGAAGTTCCTAGACTCAGGACTCATAGACCTCACCCTGTGTCTTCAGCTACCTGACATTAAACCAGGAGTGGAGGTAGATGCTGTGTTCTGTGAGCTTCTCCCATAGGAGTAGAGAGAATAGTAAGGGTTTCTAAAAGTAATGTTTAAATCGTCTGTGTCCATGTGTTTGTTATATATGCATGCGTCCAAGGGCACAACTATATGTGGAGGCCAGCTCATCATTTTAGCTGGACTGGCTGGTCAGTCCACCCTTGGGATCCTCCTTTCTCTGCCCCCAAACCTTGGTGATAGGATTGTAGACACATGCTATCTTGCCCAGCCTTTAAATTGATCCTGGGGGTTCAAAGTCAGATCTTCATGTTTGTACAGCAGGTATTTTACCCACTGAGCCATCTCCCAATCCTGTTGTGAATTTGTAGACAGGTCAGTAGTATGGGGGGCTGGGAGTTTGCCATCGACATCCCAAATGCACAGTCTGTGGAACTTAGCCCGTAACACTGAGGTCTATGCCAACCAGAGGCACAATGTGAAAGGCCGGGATGGACAACAACCAGCTGGCTTATAGGTGTCCTTTCTCCTTGTTGGCACCACTGTGCAGGCTGCCGTCTATAAGACACCTAGTGTAAGGAAAGAATTAGCCAGGGACAATGTGCTAAGCAGGATGAGGAGGATTCCGTTGGGGCCACTTTGATGCAATGGGTCTCTCTAGAAGGAGAGGAATAGAGGCTCAACTGAACACAGCAGGGCAAGCCCAGATTGATACCCAGAGTGCATGGCATCTGAGGATGGAAAACTACTGAGAGGGAATGCAGTGCCAGGTTGGGGCCCAGCTAAATTGGCCAACAGGGTTCCTTTACCTTTTATGTGCATGAGTGTTTTTACCTGTGTGTATGCCTGCGCACCATTTTCATGCCTGATCTCCAAGAAGGTGAGAAGGAGCTCGATTTCCAAGACCTGGGGTTATAGATGGTTATGAGCCACCATGTGAGTGTTCAGAATCAAACCCAGGACCTCCTCTAAGCTATCTTTCCAGCCCCTCCAGCAGAGCTCTTGTTGGAGGCAGGCAGGGTGAGTCGGCATCACCGGAGGAGGGGTGAGGAGCTGAGCTGACGTAGAGATCAATGTGGAGAGGACCAGATACCAGGGAGAGTTCTTACTAACCCCTACCCTGCAGGGATTGTTGACTCCAGTTTTATCTGGAGACCACAGATGGGGCTAGCCAAAGGTTTGGGAACCTGAACAAGTCTGGCCAAGCAGAGAAGCTCTGTCACTGGGAGGGGAGAGGGTGAGTCCTCATGCAAGCCAGCATCTTCCTTCTTTACTGGAGATGTTAGTGCCATAGCCTGGGCCCTGGCATCCATTACAAGGGTGACTTGGCCACTCCACTGTCAATACACCAATTAAAAAAGACAAGCAACAGTGAAAAACAGAGAAAAGAGACTTATTCAATGTAGCCACACTGGGAAGAGAAACAAAGAGGTTTGGTGATGGCCCTCCAGTCCATCTTCAGGGTCCTGACAGGAGGTTTAGGTTTAAACAGAGGGCCAGGGGCATGCGCAGCTAAGCAGTTCTACTCGAGGTGGGGTCTCGTCTGTCATCAATGCAGCTCCAGGCTGTCTTACAAGGTGGTTGACAAGTTCTCAAAGTTGTGTGAAGCTCTTCCTGGGAGACAAGTTCCTTTTCTGGCCAGCACAGGACCCTGGACTTTACCTTATCCCTGGCATAAGATTCCTGGGAAATTCTAATACCTAGAGATTCATTGGTTCAATCCAAATGGAGGGATACAAGTGTCTCTTTACACACGAGTGTCTCTTCATCCCTGGCAGCACGGACACACTTCTCCACTCACCTTTTGCATTTCCAAGCACCCACCTCAGCCCCCAAACCCACAGTGGGGCACACAGAAGGGGTCCTCTCCGCAGCCCTGTGTGTCACACCTTCTTGGGTTATCTCTGATATGTCCTCGGGAGAATGGATTGACGAGTGGTATCAGTTACTTAGAGTGTCTGGAATCCCAACACGTGCAGAGCCAGGGTTTAGAAAGAACCCAGTCCAGATACCGCTCAGAGGCACAGGGAAGTAGCCAGGAGGCAGTGTGTTCCCTACAATAAGATGCTAAGAAAGCAAAGGGCCTTGAGCAGGAGGGGAGAGGTGTGACTAAGAACCCAGAGAACTGGGGGAGGGGCACTGAACAAGAGGAGACAGAGGAATGATGAATGACAGGAACACCTCTAATGTCTTCAGGCAGCCGACTTGAGAACCTAACTGGATGCCTGTCAGCCAGTACCACAGGACACCAGGGTCCTGGAGCAGCCATGATGATGACAGGGTTGGTGGGCCAGCAGGTATCAGGTGGGCCATGTCAAAGCATAATTTCATTGGAAATCAGAGACTGGGAGCCTTGAGGGTTGTTCTGGTTGTTTTTTATCAACTTGATACACGCTACAGTTATCTGGGAAGAGGAACCTCACTTGAGAATGCCTCGGTCAGATTTTAGATTGCTTGTAGGAAAATCTGTAATGCATTTTCTTGGTTGACGATTGCTGTGGGAAGGCCTGGCTCACTGGGGTGGTGTCAACCCTGGGCAGATGACCCTGAGTTGTATAAGAAAAGTAGGCTGAGAAAACTACGGGGAGCAAGTCTTTGAGCAGCACTCTTCCAGGGTCTCAACTGCAATTCCTGCCTTTAGGCTTCTGCCTTAAACTCCTGCCCCGGCTTCCCTTCACGATGACCTACAACTATAATCCAGAATAACCCTTTCCTCCCAAAGTTGCTTTTGGTCAGTGTTTTATCACAGCCATGGACACCTAAGACAAAGGTAGAGGTAAATCACACAGTGGCCAGGGAGGGGACAGACAGGTTCCCTGTCCCAAGCCACACCCTAGTCATCCCAAATACTGCCCAGTCCAGGAACTATCTCTTCCACACACTGACACCATCACCCACAAACCAGGCTTAGACTTCATAAGCAAGCTAGCGTGTTGATAGCCGAGCAGAGACAACCATGAGGTGGGACCTCCTGGTCAGGGACATCTCTTCCCTGGAAGAGCAAGCCTCCTCCTAAGTCCCCAGAAGGTGAGGTTATTTGTTTCTTTTGCCTGCCTCCTTGGTGTTTAATGCCAAGAACTATAAAAACAGGGAAGTCACTGAGACAGCCATGCCAAGAACTTTCAAGATGGACCTGGAACCACCCAGGGCAGGACTCCAGCCCATTCTAGCAGTTGCCAGTTGTGAACATTTAGAGGGCCCAGAGAGCAGACAGCTTAATCTTGCTCAGAGGTTCCAGGGTGGATCAAAGGTTGTCAGACTGGTTCTAAGAACATTTCCATTCTGTCTAAACATCCTTCTCTTTGATACCTGTCTCCAGAGGCCCCTTCCATCTGGCCATTCAGCACCTCCTCTGCCTCCTGCTTTCTTGGGATCCTGATGGAGCTTGTCAGACCTGCGTTCCCCAACTGCAATTTCCAGACTCTCCAAAGAAGTTGTTCCACTTGGAACTTTTTACATCTGGTTTATACCGGGGTGGTCAGGCAGTCTACATGCCTCACTGGATAGGGCGCGACAGATAAGTCGGTGGTTAGCTGAAAACTTCCTGTCGGTGTGGGGTGGTATTTTCATACACGGTGCTACGTATTTGAACCATACTCACCCAATTTCTGGTTCCATCTCTTCTTGCTAGTCTCCTTCTATACAATTTCTTAAGCTCCTAGAAACACATTTCACCTTGGATCCTTTTAAAGGGGGTGTTTCTGTCAAGGTGCCCGCTAACAAAGCCAAGCTCTGATGGCGGAACTATGAGTCATCCACCAGAATAAATATAGGCTTGCAAAACAAGATGGTGGAGGTAGGTGAACCATGAAACCGAGGCATGGTAACAGGCTTATTATCTTTATTTACTGACTTTTAAAGATTCATTTTTTGTAGGGTATGAGGTGGTGGGGAGTGGGGGGAGCTGTGAGTTTACGAGCCATCCCACATTTCTCAAGACCGGAAAGTTCAACACCGAGTTAATTTTAAAAGAACAGTGGAACAAAAGCCCCAAAGTGCCTCTCGCTTCTGTCAGACGCTCACTCCTGTTCTTCTGTTTTTATTCTCCATGATGTCCTCTCTGGGCACCAAGAATGCTCCTTAGCCTTCATCCCACATCTCCCTCTGTCTAAGCATCACAGGTTCCCACACTCACTAACATACTGTGAAGCGTGATTGGCCCCGAGCAGAAGCCTGCTATGGCTCATCTCCTCTCTTCAGCACACTGCACCCTCATTCTCAAGGTAATATGGCTGCCAATTGCTTTGCTTAGCTGTTTGTAAGATTTTATGTATCCTGATGTTTGTCTTTTTTTCTCTCCTAAGAACTCAATAACATTATTGCATTATTATGTGTCCAAACACAGCACCTCTGTCCTTCCTGGTCCTCCTTATTTTTCTTCCTTGTGTGTGTGAGGGAGGGAGAGGGAATGTGTGTCTTATTATATAGCCCAGGCTAGCCTCAAATTAATAAAGATGCAATTCCTCTGCCTCTGCCTTCCAAGAGATAGGCTCAAAGGCATGTACCACCATGCCCAGCCTTCTCCTTATTTTCCCCGACAGACTCTTCTCCCCTGTCCTTAACCTGAGCCAAGCTAGAAGCTTATGCCAATACTAGCCTCCCCTTGAACCCAATCATCACCTGTTGCAGTGACACGGTCCTCCCTCCTCCTCTTCCTCCTCCTTCCTATGCCCTTTGCTGAGACAAGTTTGCTGGTAGAGCATTCAGAGGAGGTATAAAAAGAAATCTGAGTCTTTGGTTTTCTGAAAATGCCTTTCTCCTGTCCTTACTCTTGATTAATAGTTTGCCTGAGGGCAGAGCTCTGGTTGAAAGTCATCATTCCTCAGAATATCGAAAGAATTGTATCATTATCTTATATCTTTTGGTCTGTCTGTTAAGAATTCTAATGCTGTTCTATTTAAAATTTCATTATATGACATAAGCATGTGTGCATGCACACACGCACACACACATACACACACACTTTTAGAAGTTATCTCTGGACTCCTGTGGATCTGGAACAAAGATGTGACTTGTTTAATTCCTCATTGGGCCAACCTGTCGCTTGTTTGGTTTGTTTTTGTTTTTCAAGACATGGTTTCTCTGTGTAATAGCCCTGACTGTCCTGGAACTCTTTTATAGACCAGGCTGGCCTCAAACTCATAGATATCCACCTGCCTCTGCCTCCCAAGTACTGGCATTGAAGGTACGTGCCACCACTGCCTGGCCTAGCCTGCCTGTTCTCAACGCAAACATTTGCACTTTTCGAATTTGGCAAGCGTCTCGAACACCCTGGGCTGTGATCATTTCCTCTCTTCCAACTTCTCCCACCTCCATCAACCCCTTGTCCCTCTCTCTTCCTCGATGCCTGGGACTCTCCTGCCCCTCATCTCTCTCCATCAGAAGGTCTCAAATCTTCTCTTTTTCCGTTTGGTCACATTTCTTTGGAACACTACCTCTGCTGATGAAGATCTTATGTCCACCTTCTACTTCCATGACCTAGCTTTAATTTCTAAACAGGCTCTCATATTCCCTGGAGCTATTCATAGGGTGTGTTGCTTTCTTTTTTTTTTTGCTTCCTGCACTGTTTCCTCCGGACTCCTTTTTCCTATTTATTTATTTTCATTTATCTCTGTCTTTGATATTGAAGACTTCCTTTGAGAATGTGTTTGTATTGATTATTCAAACAACAAAGAGTTGGCTGGGAGCTACATTCATGGAGAGCAGGAGGACTGAGTGGATCCAAGGGGGCACTCAGGTGTCTGTGTAGGCTGTGTTTGCAGCCTGTGGGAGGGGTTGGTGCTGCTGGAGAGGGAGCGAACCATCCTTCCATTTTCCTCTGGAGACGCAGAAGCAAAGCGGAAGACTGCAAGGTTGCTCAGCCTCAAGAAGGACCCAACCGAGGTTCCAACATCTGCTCTGTCCCCCACAGCACACTCTTCCCAGTCAGCCTTCTGAAGAAAAAGTCTCATCCTGGGAAAGCCTAGTGTATTATTTTTGCATTGTTGTGACCTAAGTACCTAGCAGAAATAGCATAAGAGAAAAAAACCAAACAAACTTGGTTTTGTTTTTTTCTTTCTTTTTCTTTTTTTTTTTTTGGTTCATGTTTAGAGAGATTTCAGACCATCTAGGTAGGGAAAGTAGGCAGAGGAGCTCCATCTGAAGTGTGGGAGCAAGAGATGGCAGCTGCTCCCATGGAGACAGAAAAGAAAGCAAGTCAGACCAGGGACTGGTATCATCTTCAAAGGCCACCATCAGTGACCTCCTGGCAGCCAGGTCCCACCTTCTAAGGGCTCCCCAGCCTTTAAAACAGCACCACAAAGCTAGGCACCCATAGTTCTAAACATGAATTTAGGGGACATTTCAGATTCAAACTAATACCCAACTAAAGAAAGAGCCCAAATGTCCTAGCAATGAACGGATAAATAAACCAAAGTAAACGGATTTAATGGAATATTACTGATCCATAAAAGGGAAGAAGGTATGAATTCACACTATAACTTGGGTGAATGTCACATACATTAATAAAGAAGCCAGTCCACAGCCGCATGTGGCTTCATTAATATGTAATGTCGAGGATGGGTGACAGGAAGCAGGTTGGGAATTCTGGGAAAGGGGATGTTGGTGGGAGTGGATAATAGAAATGGCTGCTTACTAGGTAAACTTTCTTTCTGGCAATGAAAAAATAATGTTCTAAACTGGATGGTAAGGATAGGTATAGAACTCTGGAAACCACACAAAACTCCCGCAGTGCTCACTGTACAGAGGTGAGCCATGTGGGGTGAATTACTTCATGACAAAGCTGTTTCTCAAAAGTTGCTGACAAGCTATACAGTACAATACGAGCCAAGCCTGGTGGCTCAGGCCTGTGATCCCAGCTCCTTAGGAGACCGAGGGAGGCAGATAAAAAGTTCAGGGACAATCTGGGCTACAGAGAGAGTTCAAGGTCAGCTTGGGCAACTTATCAGAAGCCTATCTTAAATTAAAAAGTAAAAAGAGGACCAGAGATACGTCTCAGTATTACAGAAAACCTGGCACCCAGGAGGACCTGGATTTAGTACCATCAAGATAATAAGGATAAAACAGCATATAAAAGGCAGTTTCCCATTAATATTGTTGGTGTTGAGCAGAGTATGTACCCAGCGTCAGTCCTATCTCATCCCACTTGTGTGACAATCGTTTTTCAGCTGCTTCTTTACTGCTGCTCAGAAATCCAAACCTCACAGTAAACCCGAGGCTCCTGGGACGGTGATTCCGATGTGGGAGCTGCTCAGACACACAGTCTGAGGTCTATGGGTCACTGGGTGCTGTGGGACAATGGTCTTTTATCCTGTCACTTGTATTATTTTTAATAAATGTTAATTGGCCAGTAGCCAGGCAGGAAGTAGAGGCAGGGCAACGAGAATTCTGGAAAGAGGGAAGTTGCAGTCTGCAGTTGTCATCCAGACAGAGAGGAAGCCAGACACAGAGCAAGCAAGATGTGACTGACTCTCCGAAAAAAGTACCAAGCCGCGTGGCTAACACAGACAAGTATTATGGGCTAATAAAAGTTATAAGAGTTAATAAGAAGTCTGAGTGAATAGGCCAGTTTATAATTAATGTAGGTCTCTGTATGATTTCTTTGGGACTTAACGACCATGGGAACTGGGCAGGACAGAAACTTAAGACAGCAACTGGGGAACGTGATCTCCATGCAAGTACTCTTGGCTTGAGCCAAGTCTGAGGGCTTTAGGACCTAAGCAAGTTCTCTGCTGAGCAGATATTTCCCTTCTGAGAAATCAGAGGCTCAGCTTTCCTTTATGACCACGTGACCTAAGGAACGTCTGAGCCACACAATGGGGAAAGTCCTCTCTCCTCTTCGGCTTCGGTAGTGACCCACTAGCCAAGGCTCCCTGAACTGGGCACCATTTGGCAATTGAAATGTGGTTATGAGCCAGAAGTGGAGTGGGG
>LOEQ01000533.1:13647-27756 GCA_001685075.1 Bramus lutescens
ACACACACACACACACACACACACACACACACACTGAAACACGTAACCATGGCTGATAATGCTTACTGTCCTGAAGAGCCTTCTAATCCATTCCCTACTCACCACGGCTCTTAGGCGCTATCACCCCACCATGCCATGGGCTCTGGGGGACTTAAACCTCTCGTGTAGGCAAGCCAACCCGGTGGGGAGCCCGAATGAGGCACACAGCTTAGTCTTTGAGGATCAAGGATCTTTTCCATTTATGCTCTAAACTCTAGGTCACAGGGTTGTCAGCTCTCTGAAGGGTCCTGAGAATGCCTGCCACATAGGAAACTGAAGCCAGAACTACAAATAAAATCAGAGGCTAGGTGGCTATGGCATAGCAAATGAGACTGACAGGTGGGCACTGAATGCTCAGGTCTCCAAAGGGGACCTTTAATCACTTTTAATCAGAGTGGCAGGCTGGCAGCTAGCAGAGAAGAACAGAGGGTTTGTGTCCCCACAGGTTTTCTGTTTTCCTAACAAGGGACTTTCACCAACTGTTGAAACATACAGGTGAAAAGGGGGCTAGGTCTTGATTTTCCAGAAAAATCCTTTGGATTTATGCACTTGATGATTTCTCCTTACCTCCCATCTCCATTTATCAAACAAGTGTAATTATAACCCCGTGAGATGGCTGATCAGGTGAAACAGAAAAGTATTTGCCCTGAAAGAGTGACAACTCAGTTTCTATCTCCAGAGTCCATGTAAAGATGGAAGGGAAAAAAACAACTCTACAAAGTTAACTTGTGGCACTCTGGTGTGCCCCCACCCCCGTCACCACACACACACTTTAAATTTAAATTTTTAATCCAATTTGCCTTAGTGTACAGCTTTGTTCCATCTTACAAAATATCAAGGTCACAGGGCATTTTAGCTACATTAAATCAAGCTTTTGATTTGCCAGGTGGGAAAATAGAGAGGTCAAGAGAGATTAAGGTCCATAAAGAATGGCTCATAGCCTTGTGCTACTGACCTCAATCCAAGTCACCTTAACTATTAATGAGTGTACTGATAGAAATAGTGGGATAAGAACTCAGTTGGAATCTCAAGTTCCCCAAGTGACCTCTGAATATGAGTGGACTCTCACAAGACAGCTCTTGGGGAGTGGTGAGATCAGTGTCAGAACCTTTGGAAGAAAGGACTAATGTCACCCTCTCTGCCCATAGAACTGGGGCCTCTACGGACAAGCTATTAAGTGGGCTGACTACATGCAGCAGGGAGCTTGGCAATCTATAAGTTAATCATAAAACAGAAACTTACTTCATCCTTGTGGCATGAAAAACGAAAACAACTTCATTAGAGAAAGTCAGAGACAACCAGGCAACAACTATCAACATGAACACAAGGAACACAGAAGGGTTGGTTCCCCAGCCAGGGACCACAGAGTGGTCCACAGACTCTGGCCAGGGTACTCTCTCTCCAGGAGGACAATTAGCCCCATCTTCCTCACTGTTGCCCTCTTTGAAATAGTTGCCACCCTGAAAGGAGCAGGAGAGTATCACATACAATACAATAGTGTCATGCGCCACTCTACAGCAACAAGCAGACTGGAAGCTGAGTACGAGCTATGCCTCAGGTACCACTCAGCATACTTCTTCACAGGGCTGTGCCACTAGAAGAGCTGTTTCCTCTATGGCCACATCTATACTAGAAAAGGTCCTGGACTCAAGTGTCTCCTAGGGACCCGCACGGTCTGCAGCCTCTTGTCCAATAGACAGATGCAGGGGACACAATTTGGAGAAATCATATGTATTTCTAAAAAATGGAAGTGTGGGGGTGAGGACAAATACTGGTCAAAAAGGGCTGAGGACCTTGCAGGAAGCCTAGGTTTATGTGATAATCCAACACAGATCAGGTTATGAATTTCAATAACCCCAGGTTGCTATTCATACTTTAACATGGAAAAACTAAGCCACACAAAGGGGTAGTTGCTTGCCCAAGTCCCACTGCTGCTAAGGGGTAAGGACAGATGCAGTCTAGGCTGTGGCTACTATCAGGCCAGAGAAGCCATAGCCACTCTAGAGGCATGTGCCCAGCTTGGAAGACTCTTACTAGCAGTTGCAAGGTCAGGGCTCACACCACACCAAGTGAATGAGAGAATGCCTACCTTCAGAGAACATGTCTGGAGGGGCTTCTGGCCACTTTTACACAGCTGTCAGGGAGCTGGGTGGGCCTGGTGATCAAACCCTAGCCTAAAGATACACAGACCTTTGGATTTTGTAACATAAAGATACTGCAGCACTAAGGCCCACAAAATGGGAGAACAGGCACAAGCTTCGTGAATTTACAGCCTAAGGCAGGAAAAAGCAACCAGAAAACAGATAAGGAGAAAACCTCAGGGATACTGGCGGCACCTGTGGCCCAACATTAGGCCTGAGGGACAGACTGGGCACTTCAGTTCCTGGATAACTTGGCTGGGGGGTAAACACAAGTTTTTGTCTGGGACAAGAGGGGATGCCAATGGTGAGTGACAGCAGCTGAGGACTTCAGATACAGCACTGGGACACTAGACCCAGGCATGACTACTGCATAGACAAAGTAGGAAGTGAGATCAACATTCAAAGCTCAACTAGAGGGGTAGCAGTCACTTCCCGGGTGGGCAGAGTTACAGGCATACAAAACCTCCTTACCNCTTGCCCAAGTCCCACTGCTGCTAAGGGGTAAGGACAGATGCAGTCTAGGCTGTGGCTACTATCAGGCCAGAGAAGCCATAGCCACTCTAGAGGCATGTGCCCAGCTTGGAAGACTCTTACTAGCAGTTGCAAGGTCAGGGCTCACACCACACCAAGTGAATGAGAGAATGCCTACCTTCAGAGAACATGTCTGGAGGGGCTTCTGGCCACTTTTACACAGCTGTCAGGGAGCTGGGTGGGCCTGGTGATCAAACCCTAGCCTAAAGATACACAGACCTTTGGATTTTGTAACATAAAGATACTGCAGCACTAAGGCCCACAAAATGGGAGAACAGGCACAAGCTTCGTGAATTTACAGCCTAAGGCAGGAAAAAGCAACCAGAAAACAGATAAGGAGAAAACCTCAGGGATACTGGCGGCACCTGTGGCCCAACATTAGGCCTGAGGGACAGACTGGGCACTTCAGTTCCTGGATAACTTGGCTGGGGGGTAAACACAAGTTTTTGTCTGGGACAAGAGGGGATGCCAATGGTGAGTGACAGCAGCTGAGGACTTCAGATACAGCACTGGGACACTAGACCCAGGCATGACTACTGCATAGACAAAGTAGGAAGTGAGATCAACATTCAAAGCTCAACTAGAGGGGTAGCAGTCACTTCCCGGGTGGGCAGAGTTACAGGCATACAAAACCTCCTTACCTCAAACTGCGGCCAGTTCATGGCCATGCCTGGCCCATGGTTGGCTCGGAACCACCTAAGGTCTTCTACGGCATCAGCTGCTTTGATATTCTGTTCCAGCTCTCGGTAAATGGTTTTGTAGCTAAATCAGAGACACAAAGGCAGCTCTACAAAAGGCAGGGCCCAGCCATCATTCCTCACAGCCACAGCAGGCCCTGTAGCCTGCACGATGGTCTCTGCAGTCTGCACAAGTCTGTTTCCCAGACACAGGGATGCCATTCCCGAGCCGTCACATGTACAGATGCAGACACCATCCTCCAGAACCTGGGACCCACCAACAAGTAAGTTTCACACCAAACCAGGTGGCACACTGAGACTTGCCCTGCGTCAGATCCTGGGAGTTGCTATGTGGGTAGCAACTGTGCAGTCCCACTGGCTCAGGTCATGTTGAGGAAGAAGCCTTTGGAGGAGAATGTCAGAATGTCCCCTCCTCCATTGCTCTCAGGAGAGCTGGAGGTTTCCCTCCCCAAGTGAAGGCAGTATGGGAGGAGGGCAGAACTACAAGGCCCAGCCCGACCTCCTGGAACAAAAACATGGTCTTGGCTGGACCTGATAGGTCATTCATTATCTACATAGGCGGGTCTTTACCTTTTCTGAGCCTCAATTTCCTTCAGTGATGAATATCTAGGGATTGAATTGCGGTCTCCATAAACAATGACCAAAGTCTTAACCTTGGGGGGGGGTGACCTTTGCTGAAAACAGGGCCTTTTAGAGGTGAACAACTTAAAGCAGGTTCAGTAAAGCGGCCCCTTTATAAGGACAGCAGCCCTTATAAAGGAGGAGAAATCTATACTGGATAGTCAGGGGAAGATGGCCAGAGGACTGGAGAGAAGTGGGCAGCTGTCTGGAAAGCTGAGGACTGTGGCAGACCCCACAAGCTAGAAGAGGCACTTCTAGCCTTCAGGGGGAGTGTGGCCACACCTTGGTTTTTGACTTGTGTCTTCTAGAACTGAGTAGCGAGCTTCCCTTGTTGTCTGCCATGCCGCCCAGATTCTGTTACAGCAGCCCTAGGAGTGACTACATCATGTATCATCCCCTCCCCGTGGCTTGGAACAGAGAGACAGGCTGTGCTGATTCAGGCCTTTGCCACCGCCAAGTACAAACACAGTGGAAGGTACCGCACACACAGAAGAGCAGGACACAGTCCCAGCTCTGTCTCTTTTCCTGTCCCCTAAAAGCTATGTAGCAGCTCAGTTTCCTCATCAGCAAGATGGAGACAGTTCTGCCTACTTTCTAGGATGTCACAGAGACGAAATAACAGCAGAGCCACCATGACTGTTCGCCAAAGGGGATGTCACTTTCTGCTGACAACAAGCTTTGACCTGACATTCATTTCTCAACGATTCTGCCAGATGGATGAAGGAAGTAGACTTCTATTCCATCATCTGTCCTGCTTTCTGGGTCTCTCCTGATGGCAGGCACACCATGTCATAAGTCAAACTGGAGTGTCTTTCCGTTCTGGCCTCCCCAGGACCTACAGTCACCAAGATGTCAATGGTCAAGCTGGCAGCAGGGATGAGACAACCTCTACAAGNAGCAACTGTGCAGTCCCACTGGCTCAGGTCATGTTGAGGAAGAAGCCTTTGGAGGAGAATGTCAGAATGTCCCCTCCTCCATTGCTCTCAGGAGAGCTGGAGGTTTCCCTCCCCAAGTGAAGGCAGTATGGGAGGAGGGCAGAACTACAAGGCCCAGCCCGACCTCCTGGAACAAAAACATGGTCTTGGCTGGACCTGATAGGTCATTCATTATCTACATAGGCGGGTCTTTACCTTTTCTGAGCCTCAATTTCCTTCAGTGATGAATATCTAGGGATTGAATTGCGGTCTCCATAAACAATGACCAAAGTCTTAACCTTGGGGGGGGGTGACCTTTGCTGAAAACAGGGCCTTTTAGAGGTGAACAACTTAAAGCAGGTTCAGTAAAGCGGCCCCTTTATAAGGACAGCAGCCCTTATAAAGGAGGAGAAATCTATACTGGATAGTCAGGGGAAGATGGCCAGAGGACTGGAGAGAAGTGGGCAGCTGTCTGGAAAGCTGAGGACTGTGGCAGACCCCACAAGCTAGAAGAGGCACTTCTAGCCTTCAGGGGGAGTGTGGCCACACCTTGGTTTTTGACTTGTGTCTTCTAGAACTGAGTAGCGAGCTTCCCTTGTTGTCTGCCATGCCGCCCAGATTCTGTTACAGCAGCCCTAGGAGTGACTACATCATGTATCATCCCCTCCCCGTGGCTTGGAACAGAGAGACAGGCTGTGCTGATTCAGGCCTTTGCCACCGCCAAGTACAAACACAGTGGAAGGTACCGCACACACAGAAGAGCAGGACACAGTCCCAGCTCTGTCTCTTTTCCTGTCCCCTAAAAGCTATGTAGCAGCTCAGTTTCCTCATCAGCAAGATGGAGACAGTTCTGCCTACTTTCTAGGATGTCACAGAGACGAAATAACAGCAGAGCCACCATGACTGTTCGCCAAAGGGGATGTCACTTTCTGCTGACAACAAGCTTTGACCTGACATTCATTTCTCAACGATTCTGCCAGATGGATGAAGGAAGTAGACTTCTATTCCATCATCTGTCCTGCTTTCTGGGTCTCTCCTGATGGCAGGCACACCATGTCATAAGTCAAACTGGAGTGTCTTTCCGTTCTGGCCTCCCCAGGACCTACAGTCACCAAGATGTCAATGGTCAAGCTGGCAGCAGGGATGAGACAACCTCTACAAGAGACTGTCCTGGGGGCAGAAGACTTGAGGCCTGGCCAATGCTGCACTAGCCCAGGTGGATTTTCAGAATGCCGGTCCTGGCTGTGGCACCAGAACAGTTTCCCTTGCTGCCCAGACCCATTTTGAGTTGGCAGCATCAAGTCCCCCCATACCTTCCCTGTTTTAAGCCTTCCGTGGCTGAATGTTGGCTCTGCAAATAGGCCCTCTGAGCATACAGAAAGTTGTGTGAAAAGCCCTCAGGGTGACTGTCCTGACCCCCAAGGCTGCCATGCAACACCTGAGTCTATTCAATACCAGCCTCTATCTCACATGGATGGAATTTTTCCTTTTCTTTTTTTTTTTTTTGCCTCAGGGAAACTTACCTAGCCACATTGGACAGGTCCAGGTGCTTCTGAACCTCTAGTAGAACCTCCCGGAAGAAGCGCAGGCGCTTCTCTTCAAACTGCTGGCACTGCTCGAACACCTGCTCCATGTTCTCCATGTACTGAGGTGTGGTCTGATCAAGCTCCTTCAGGGCCTTCTCATACTTGTCCTTGGTCTATGTTGAAATTTGCACAGACAGAGGCTTGCTTCCATCTCACCTCTGTTGAACCAATGTGCCCCGTTGCTTCTCAGGCCTCCCCAGATTCCAAATGTGGAAATAGGAGTTCTGGAGCCTAGCATTCTCCATCCAGTGAAGTCCCTGTTATTTCCCATAACTAGTCACTCTCTCTAAGCCTGCTCTGCCTCTCACTGGAGCCAAGTCCAAACAGGTAGATATGGGTGAGAGAAGGTCAAACCAACATTCAGACGGGATTCTGTCTGGCTCATAAGGGCTCTAACTTCATCAAAAACTTCTTCACACCTGAATGGATTATTGGGAGGCAGGGCCCAGTTTGAAGAAGTAAGTCTCAGAGATCATGTCTCTGATGGATCTGTCTTGTCTCTCGATCCTTCCTTTCTGTGCTGTTTCTGCCTGCCAGAGGTAAGCAGCCTTCTTTACCACATGCTCCCACTGTCATGGTACTCTTATTTGCCCCTAGAAAGTACAGAACAACAGAGCCAGGTAGCCCTTCCTAAAGCCTCTGAGACTGAACAAACACAAACTGTTCCTCCTTCAAGTTGTTTCTCATGTATTACACAGAGTGACAAGAACTGACTACCTGAGTGGTCAGGTACCTGTGTGTGCTGCTGATGGATACTTTCCAGGATGAAGTGAGGGACTAGATCTAATCACTGATTTGTCACAAGGTTTTACATCATGAGGCTACGAGAGCTGAAGACAGTTATTGGTCTGCCTGAGACTACTTTTACTCTACACAAATGCACACACTCTTTCAGGGAAACACCCAGGCCACTGGAACAACTTCCCTGTCTTCTTACATTGGGCAACAAATCTACTCCATCTACCTCAGGACTCAGACACCCCTTTCTGTACATTCTAAGGACACTACTCTTCTGGAAACTTTAACTGACTTCCTGAGGCAGGTTCCACCCACATTTGGGCCCCATTCCCATTTCTGCCCATCTCTTGGCATCTGGTTCCTTGCTCTTTTATGAACTTAAAAATGGTCAAGCTGGGTTTTCTATAAGGAAAGGAAAGGTTACTTATGGAAGAACATAGTTCCACAGACCCTCTGGTTACACCCTGACATCTTTAGCACTATCCTGTGTTCTAAACTGGAAGCACTGTGTAGGAGCCCTGGATCACAAACCCTCACTCAGTACTGGGAGCAGGAGCCTTCAAAGCACAAAGCTTCTAGAAGCCTTTGGAGAACCATAGATGTTCCTCTTACTGCATTCCCCTCTTCCCACTTGATTATACTGAGGCTATGTCCTGCCCACAACATTAAGCAGGGACCAAGCAGGGTCATCACTATTGAGAAAATCCACTAGCAGAAATGTACAAAGTTCCCAATGGCCCCTCAGAAATGCTGTACCCCTGATGCGATCCTCCTCTCTGATGAACACTGCAAGATACATTTCCTGCCTAGCCAGGAAGGAAGTCTGTGAGCAACAGCTGTTGTTAGCTGGCATCCCCTCCAGCATTCTAGGGCTACATGGATCACTTAGGCTCTGAGTGAGGGTTTGTGATCCAGGGCTCCTACATAGTGCTTCCAGTTTAGAACACAGGATGTGCTAAAGATGTCAGGGTGTAGCCAGAGGGTCTGTGGAACTATGTTCTTCCATAAGTAACCTTTCCTTTTCTTATAGAAAATCCAGCTTGACCATTTTTTTAAGTTCATAAAAGAGCAAGGAACCAGATGCCAAGAGATGGGCAGAAATGGGAATGGGGCCCAAATGTGGGTGGAACCTGCCTCAGGAAGTCAGTTAAAGTTTCCAGAAGAGTAGTGTCCTTAGAATGTACAGAAAGGGGTGTCTGAGTCCTGAGGTAGATGGAGTAGATTTGTTGCCCAATGTAAGAAGACAGGGAAGTTGTTCNGAACAACTTCCCTGTCTTCTTACATTGGGCAACAAATCTACTCCATCTACCTCAGGACTCAGACACCCCTTTCTGTACATTCTAAGGACACTACTCTTCTGGAAACTTTAACTGACTTCCTGAGGCAGGTTCCACCCACATTTGGGCCCCATTCCCATTTCTGCCCATCTCTTGGCATCTGGTTCCTTGCTCTTTTATGAACTTAAAAATGGTCAAGCTGGGTTTTCTATAAGGAAAGGAAAGGTTACTTATGGAAGAACATAGTTCCACAGACCCTCTGGTTACACCCTGACATCTTTAGCACTATCCTGTGTTCTAAACTGGAAGCACTGTGTAGGAGCCCTGGATCACAAACCCTCACTCAGTACTGGGAGCAGGAGCCTTCAAAGCACAAAGCTTCTAGAAGCCTTTGGAGAACCATAGATGTTCCTCTTACTGCATTCCCCTCTTCCCACTTGATTATACTGAGGCTATGTCCTGCCCACAACATTAAGCAGGGACCAAGCAGGGTCATCACTATTGAGAAAATCCACTAGCAGAAATGTACAAAGTTCCCAATGGCCCCTCAGAAATGCTGTACCCCTGATGCGATCCTCCTCTCTGATGAACACTGCAAGATACATTTCCTGCCTAGCCAGGAAGGAAGTCTGTGAGCAACAGCTGTTGTTAGCTGGCATCCCCTCCAGCATTCTAGGGCTACATGGATCACTTAGGCTCTGAGTGAGGGTTTGTGATCCAGGGCTCCTACATAGTGCTTCCAGTTTAGAACACAGGATGTGCTAAAGATGTCAGGGTGTAGCCAGAGGGTCTGTGGAACTATGTTCTTCCATAAGTAACCTTTCCTTTTCTTATAGAAAATCCAGCTTGACCATTTTTTTAAGTTCATAAAAGAGCAAGGAACCAGATGCCAAGAGATGGGCAGAAATGGGAATGGGGCCCAAATGTGGGTGGAACCTGCCTCAGGAAGTCAGTTAAAGTTTCCAGAAGAGTAGTGTCCTTAGAATGTACAGAAAGGGGTGTCTGAGTCCTGAGGTAGATGGAGTAGATTTGTTGCCCAATGTAAGAAGACAGGGAAGTTGTTCTAGGGAGGGTGAATTCCAAAAGGGAAGTCACTACAAGTGTCTGTCTCCTTAACTGACACTTTAAGTCAGACCTCTCGTACTCTAGGTCTGTTCTAGGAAAGCACTGTACTGCGCAGAAACACCTATCTCTGTATGGTGAAAAACAACAAGGCTTCTCTCCTTCCTTTACACAGAAAGACAGACACGCACACATGCACGCATGTGCTTTACTTTTCTTCTAAACACCTTCCTGGGCAGTAGATTCCCTGTGATCCTAACAAGGGCTTTAAGCATTCCCCAGGCCTTATGTTTCTTGAGCTCAAGTACCCACTCCATGGAGGTGCAGATCTCTCACCTGAGGCTACTCCAAAAGTTCCTCAGTTCCTGACCCCCAGTGGGCTGCAGGCTACTTGAGCCACAGACCCTTATGGAGATGACATTTCCCTTTGCTAGGAGTGAAGGTTTTGAAAACAGTAGTGCAGGCTCTGGAGTCAGAATCCCTGCTCTTACATTAGAGAGCAGCATAGTGTTTGTCCTCACTGATCTTGGCTCCTTATTCACAAAGCAGGAATGCCATCACACAATCCAAAGGGATGCCAAGCCTTATCAAATACGGCAAGGGTATCAGGTAGGTAATCTGTTCAGCACTCCCACCTGCCAACTGTTGAGACAAAGCCTGCTGTGAACCCTATCATCTGCTCCTATAGACTCAAGCAGGAACATGGGCCCTGTGCCATCACTTTTAGAGCAGTGGCCAAGGGGAGTTTAGAAGTCCAGCCCCCAGGAACTTCTCAATGACAGGATGCCAGCTAGTATTTAATTCCTGTGACTGGGGATCTTCGAAGTAAAAGCTCTCTCTGTACTAGTGAGGGACATCAGGTTAAAAAGTGCTCTGACAAACTCATGTCCATGTGACCTTCTCATTGACCCACTGACACAGGACCGCCTCACAGCAGAAGCAGGAGGGCTACCAGGACATGACACTGGATATTAAGACGTATGTTCTCTTTCTTTTTAGCTAAAAGACACTGTTATGTCAAACCTAACTCCTGTAACCTCTGCTATTAAGGCTTGCTACTGGTGTGGTCACAGACAACTGCCTCTCTCTAATGTCTACCTTCCTTATGAACTCCCAGACACACCCTCCTTCCAAGCTGCATCTAATCCTCAGATCTCTGCAGCCTTCCCTTCACATCTTGAACCCAGTCTGACCAGCCTTCAGCCACACTCTTCCCTTTTCCTTGGCTCCAGGTCTTCATCAGTATATGCAAAGCTCCTAGATCTGCCTGGTTATGAAGAGCAATGGTCATTCTATGCTCTAGCCATGGTTACATGCTCATCCTCATTTCTGCACCCTGGAAACAAGTTGCTCTTCCCTCTATCATCCCAGCTGTTCTAAAATATATCTCCTGGGAAGCCACCCAAACTAACTTGTTCCCTTGAGCACAAAGACCACACTCTCCCACACTCTCCCACCTGTCTGGCACTTGGCTCTGTCCTTAGCTGAGGCAGATACAATGCCTATGCTAAGATGAGGCTCAAGTGCTCACCTGTAAGGACACGAGGACAAGGATGGTTTATTGTCATTTATCCTCATCTTGCCACCAAATCAAACAGTTCTAAAAGGCTCACTATGTGCTACTCGGGAGAATAAGCGACACTGGCATTCAACATGACAAAGCGAGGGTGGGGTTTACCTTCAGGACATCCTGCTTGCATTTTTCTATCTTGTCTTGCAGTTTCTTCAGCTGTTCGGGATTGAGAGATGGATCTGCTTTGCTGTTGGCTTCTCGAGAGATGGCCAGTTTCTCCTCTTTGCATGCTGTGTGGTGGGCTTTCTTTGCTGCTTCTACCTACAGGGAGAGTAAGTTCTGAATGCAACACTGTTGCAAGTTCAGGTCATCAAAGATTGCACAAGCTATAGAGCTGCATGTGCTCTAAGACAAGAGGGAAAGGCAGGGACAAGGTGTGCTTTGTCACAATAACAACTGGATGGAACAAAAGGCCTCACTCTGTAAATATTTATCCATATGTGGTTCTAGGTACTGGGGACACAGGACAGAAGTTGACCCATGACTTAATTTGGAGATTTGAATTAGGTGGCCAAATGCAGGCATAATTAAATGTTGGGGTAAGTTAGAAGGGGCTAAGTGTTATGGATGAAAATCAAGCAGGAGGGAGATACTGGGAACAACAGCAGTGTAGGGACAGAATTCTATAGAAAACAGTAGGAAAAAGGCCTGAGATTGTTTGGAGTAAAAGGAAGAGGTGTGGATACCCAAGGAAAGTACGTGTCAGGACAGCCAACAGAAGGAAGTTCCAAAGGAACCCTTGCCTGGCGTGGTGGAACACGCCTTTAATATCCAGGCAGATTCCTGTGAGTTCCGGGTCAGTCTGATCTACATAGTGAGCCTAGGCCAGTCAGTTAGACACTGTCAAAAAGGAGACCCTTGGTGGGAGGGGAAGACTGAGGGGGCGGGGAGAGAGAGAGAGAGAGAGAGAGAGAGAGAGAGAGAACACACTCTCAAGAGAGCCCTCACATGAATAAAATGGCTTAAAATGGACTGGCAGGAATGGGTCACAATTTCCGAGGATTTTTCTTTTGTTTTTGTGTTTTGTAGTTGTTGTTTTGGGCTTTTCTTTTGAGAAAAGGGCCATGATACGGTGTCCATCCTGGTCTCAAGGTCATGAGCAGTAGCAGTGGTTCTCAACCTTCCTAATGTTGGGACCCTTTACTATAGTTTCTCACATTGTGATGACTGCAAATCATAAAATTATTTTTGTTAGGATTGAGTCAGCGACCTCTACCAGAACCAGAGTGGAACAGAACCAGCTACCTAGGAAAGAGAGCGAACAAGCTCCACCAGGAGCAGAAGCCAGGAGCAAATCCAGTCCTGGGAGCCAACCCAGTTCCTTGACACTGGCGGATCAGGACTGAGCCAATGAAAAGATATAGAGTCAGCGATCTCCACCGGAATAGGTACAGGGGAATAACTGCTGAGCAAGTGAGCCAGAGACCTCTGAGGGTCTGGGCGTGAGTCTAGGACCTCACAGGAACTAGGCCTGAGCCAGGACCTATGCCAGTCTGGGCATGAGTGAACCTGGGATCTCTGATGGAATAGGTGGGAATCAGACATCGTAGTGGGGCCAGGCGTTGAATCTGGGTCCTCAGAGGGAGTTAGGCCTGAGCAGGACCTATGTGAGTCTGGGCATTGGTCTGGGACATCAAAGGGAATAGGCAGGAACCTGGAACCTGTGCGGGTCCCAGCACGAGTCTGGGACCTCTGAGGAAGGAAACAAGTCCTCTGTTGGTCCAGGCGCATCCGAGCCTGGAACCTCCCAGGCAGTAGACTGGAGCCAGAAACCTTTCCAGGTCCAACTCCATCCCAGGGACTTCTGCAGGAGGGAATCCAGACCAGGATTTCCACATTTGCCACGAGGCAAGGAACACCACCTTGGGAAACAAATTCCACAGGAGTGGCTCTGAATGAGCTACCTAGGTCAGAGAGGGCCTGAGGAAACAAGCTCCACTGGGAGCAGAAGCTAGGAGCAAATCCAGTCCCGGGACACTGGTGGACCAGGATTGAGCCAACGACATGACCAACAGTCAGCGATCTCCTCCAGAACTGTAGTGGGGACAGAAGCAGCTCCCTAGAACAGAGAGCTAATAGCTCCACTGAGAGCAGAAGCCAGGAAGAAATACAGTTCAGGGACACTGGTGGATCAGGATTGAAGTAGCGACCAGATCCAGATCCAGAGTAAGCAATCTCCTCCAGAAGAGGTTCAACTCCAAGCCAGGGACTTCTGCAGGAGGGGATCCAGACCAGTATTTACAGAAACAGGGCAAAGCCAGTAACCTAGGCCAAAGTATGCCTGAGACAGCAAACTGCAAGGGAGCAGAGCAAGGCACAGGAGTGCTGAGCTATCTCCAAGAACATCGAGTAACCATGGGGTAACTAGATCTATGACACTGACTGTACCACAAGGAACAACAATCTGAGGTTTAGATTCACTGGTGCCTGGAAGATTATTCAACAGAATCTCAGACAGGCCCAACCATACCTATCAGAGGAAAAGATGAATAGAAAAGGTAAGATCACACACTACACCACAAAGAGCAACACAATAACCAGTAAAACCTAAAGACCCTACAGCAGCAAGACCTGAACAACCAACCAAATATGGATGAACCAGAAGGAAATGACCTAAAAAAACAGCATCAAGAGAATGTCTGAAATTCTTAAAGATGAAATGAGAAATTCCCTTAAAGAAATTGAGGAAAAGACAAAAAATTGGAAGCTATAAGCAAATCACTTAAGGGGAAATAAAAAACAAGAAAAAGAAATCAAACATATAAAAGAAACTATTCAGGATTTGAAAACTGAAATAGAAACAATAAAGAAAACACAAGCCAAAGGAATTATACAAACAGAAATCATGAGAAAAAGATCAAGAACCACAAATGCAAGCATGAACAGCAGAATACAAGAGATGGAAGAGAGAATCTCAAGCGCTGAAGAT
>LOEQ01000533.1:30762-50060 GCA_001685075.1 Bramus lutescens
ATCTCCTGAGTAAATTGGGAGCATGGGGACCTTGGGGGAGGGTTGAAGGGGGGGGGAGAGGCAGGGAGGGGAGCAGAGAAAAATGGAGAGCCCAATAAATATCAATAAAAAAATTTTTTTAAAAAGGAGCAAAAAATTATTTTATTGTAATTTCATAACTGTAATTTTGCTACTGTTATGAATATTAATGTGTGCTTTTTTTAATGGTCTTATCTGAGCTCTGTGAAAGGGTCCAAATGGGTTGTGACCCACAGGTTGAGAACCACTGGCTACTCCTCCCAGTTCAGCCTTCTAAGTATCAGCAATAGTGCGTGACTCCTAGGCTTCTAGCAGCTATTTCTCCCCACACCAACCCTCTGTCTCCTGCCTTTCCTCCCTCAGAGATACATACATACTTAAAAGTAACTTACATATTTGAACCAAAGTCATAGATTAATTCATTCTAGGAAAAAGAGAAGAGTGTAGTAATGGACCCATGGAAAGAAAACAGTTTCATTTACCAAGGCTCATGGGCAGAAAGAAAGAGGAGACGTGATAAAAGTCAAGATGTAGAGAGAAGGAGAACAAGCAAACATGAAGGCATGTTCTGGATGATTCTGAGCAAAGTAGCACAGCTCTTGAGAAAGGTGGAAGGGGCAGCATTCCAGTGAGAGGGGGAAAGCACACTACAGGCAGGAAGTGAACACGCTGAGGTCAGAGCAGTCAGAAGACATCTACCAGTTAGTTAGCCAAGGCCATATAGGACTCATTGAGTTTGACTGGTGCTTTTGAAACAGTGGGGATCAGTGTTGTATGCCAGTTTGGGAGAAAACCCCATATAAAGAAAAGGACAATTCTGAATTAAACCTTTATGCTAGTCCAAAGGTCTCCTGAATCTCTGGCACAGACAATTCTCCAGGCTGTGGAGAGAAATGGAGCTGAGTGAAAGCTTGAGCTTAAGGCCCTGCCAGTAATGTAAAGTTCTGGTCCTGTCTACAGTCTATGATGAGCTGGTATGGATTCAATTTAAAGAAAGCACATAAGGCAGGGTCTTGGCCCAGAGACAGCCTGTTCTCCACCAGCTATGCTCTCCTGTGGCTAAGGTGAGTTCCTGGAAGTGTAGAAGGGAGCCCTGTAAGGGGAAAGAGGCACAGCAGGGCCAAAAAAGGGAGAGAGGCACCTCTTTCAGCTTCTTGGCCCAGGGCTTCTGGGCCTTCCGGAAGCCATCCTCTGCTTCCTTGGTCTCCTTGAAGCCTCCCATCATCTGTTTGTGAAAGGCTTCCTTTTGCCAGTTCTTGATCTTCTCAAAGTCTTCATTCATCAGTGACGTCTTCACTTCTAGGTGCAGCTCGCTCACCTTCTCTGCTTCGGACATGACAGCCATCCAGGCCTTCTCCACAGTCCCATACTGTGGCCCTGACACAGGAGAAGAATGTTAACTAGGTCTCTGCTCACAGCAGGATTTCTGTCACCTCCACAGCTATCCACCTGGGTGCAGTCCAGCTACAGACAACTTTTCCAAAGCATTTGAGCTCTCGTGTGTGTGCACAGATATGTGCATGTACAAGTGAGTAATGTGTATATGTAAGAGCATGTACAGGTGATATGCATACATATTTTACATGTAATTGTGAGTGAATGTTCACGTGATGTATGTACCCATTTTACGCAGAGGACAAGGCTCACGTTACTATTCCTTAGTCACCACTGTTTTTTTGAGGCAGGGTTTCATGGAACCTGAAGCTCATGGATTCAGCTCGACAGGTTGGTCAGCCATCTCGTCTAGTCTCTATTTCACAGAACGGGGATTACAGGTGTGTAGTGCTGTGCTTGTCTTTGTAGAAAGATTTACTTTTATTTTGAACATATGTAAGCACTTACATATATGTACGTATACTTTGTGCACACCTGGTATCCAGGAAGGGGATATTGGCAACCCTGAAACTGGAGCTAGAGGTGTTTGTGAGCTGCCATGTGGGTGCTGGAAGTGAAACCAGGTCCTTTGAAAGAGCAACCAGTCCTAACTACTAAAGTGTCTACCGAATCTTGCATCTGACTTTTATGTAGAAAGGAGTTGGGAATTAGGCCTTCTGTGTGCACAGTAAGTGCTTCTACAGCTGAGCCAGCTCCCCTGTTCCCTCTGGGGTCTTTGAAACAACCGTTTCTGCATTTTAGAGATCTCAATTTGTTTAAGGTAGCCAGAAAAGGGTGAACTCTCTGAAGTGAGCTTCCAGCCTCTCAACCAAGAACTTTCTTGCTCCCATGACAGCCCAGGATTGTGAGTGGCCTCCCTCAAGATGGAACACCTTCATTCACTCCCATGAGCCTAGAGGATAATAGTGTCAACGAAGACAGGACAGGGAACATCTTGTAGTCCCCAAACCCTACTCCTCACTGGCTCAACTCAGATCAGAGACTGCTGGTTGCTGTGAGCACTTCAATGACGCAGCTGGATTTCGCCCGTTTCACCAATGGCTTTCTTCTTGTCCTTCCTACCCAGACCCCTTATCCAAAGTGACAGTCCTGATTAAGAGTTCCCCTCCTGAGCCTTGGGGAATGACAACAAGAAGGGAGTGAATTGACATAGTGTCCCTATACCATCCAGATATTTCCACGTGGGCCTGTGTGGTTTCTCTTTTCTCTCTTTCCTCTCTTCCCTCTCCCAGCACAGACTTCCTTCCTTTCTGCTGAGGACAGTCCTCTATCCTACAGGCACCCTCAGGCCCTCAGCAAGATGCATTCCTAGCCCACTTGTGAGCAATTCATCAGGGGATCCCCAGAAAGTGAGTAGTTAGTACCCATGCCCAGAGTTACCTTACCTTTCTCCACAAGCTGCTTCCAGCGTCGGGCCCACTCAGTGAGCTGCTGTGCATATGCCTTCTCAATGCGTGCCCGCTCATGCAAACAGTTCATGAGGTCACCACACAGGCGGTGCCCATCATCAATCCGCTTCACAGTCCGTTTGTAGTTCCCGACCTGTGAGACAGAGCTTAGTGTTACGGTTAGGCTCATACTTAGGGTGGTTGTTCACCTGCTATACCCTCTAGCATGGTTAGCCTATCTGTTTCTATTATATATTATATATAGGGTCCCCTCACATCACTCTAAGGGTCATCCCATCTCCCCACCCTGATGGCTAACCCCCTGTTGCCAGTCAAGATCCCCTGTTTTATTACCAACAGGAATATATAAGTCAGCAAACTGGAGTGTCTGCGTATATACCACCAGGTCAGGTCCTGTGGCAGAAACCAACTGAGAGGTCAGGGAAGGAGGCAAATGAGCAAGGTGCAGGGCTGAGTGACGCTGACAGGTCTTCAGGCAGACGGAGGAGCAAGGGTGGCTTCCTAGAGCAGGTAACATGCAACTAAATCCTCACACAGGATTATTACTATTTCCCAATGACAGTAGCACATATTTTTTTCCCACCCACTGAGTGCCTACTATGTGCCAGCCACCTTGATAGGTATTTCACACAGTAAGTGGCAGCAACTGCCCCTACTTCACAGATGAGGAAACTGAGGCTTAAAGAAGCTAAGAACTGGCTAAGACTGCATAGTCACACTGGCTGGGATGAACCTCAAGGGAGTTTTCAGAATATTTTTAGGTAAGACAGCCTGGACGGCAAACCTCAGATTCTAATCTCCTTTGCCAAGGGCAAGTTTTGACTACTCCTTTTCACACACGAAGGGAGAAACTAGATTACCTAAACTAGAAATAGCTATGAAAATATTTTTAACCCTGTGTGTGTGGTATATGTACACACATGTGCACATGTGGGTGGAGGCCAGAAGTCAATGTCAAGCATCTTCCTCAATTGTTCTACTTTTTGTTCTTGTTGTTGCTCGTTTTATTCTTTGAGACAAGGTCTTGACGAACTTGGTGTTTACTCATGGATCTGGCTATATTAGCTGGCCAGCAAACCCAGAGATCCTCCTGTCTCTACCTCCCAGCATAGAGTTCCCAGCGTGTGCCATCACACCCAGCTTCTTATGCGGGTGCTGCAGAACTGAACTTAGGTTACCATGCTTGCCCACCAGTACTTTACCAACCAAGTTAACAACTCCTCAGCCTGTTTCACCCTTCAAGCTACAGCTTCAGCAGCGAGTCATAGGGGAAGGTCCACGGAAACAGCACAGGAAAAGGACTAAATATGTTTTCATCAGTTGCCTACCAATGTGTTCGAAACTCTTAAACAACTCTCTTATGTTTTCTAACAGTCTCTACCCACTGACTCTCCAGTACGTTGTTAGCCTGAAAGCCTCAAAGGCAGGCATGCCTGCGCCTGCTCTACAGAAAGGGCAGCCCTCTCTGCAGTGTTGTGGTACTCCCAAGTCCTCCTTCTCCAGTGCTGAGATAGCTAAGGGAGGAGAAGAGGTGCTGAAGATGACGTGCAAGAGTTTGGAAAAGGATAACACCTTTGGAGAAGGACAAACATGCAGGTACTGAATGTAGATGCAAAAGAGTGAGAGATGGTGGCTGGCTACCTAGAGGGAAAGGCTGTCCCTTGGGCAAGGGCTCTAGGCAGGCTGAGGTGATGACCTCCTCCTGCAGGGCCCTGAATCCTGCTGAACAGCTAAGACCCCCAGAAGTCAGACAGCCTAGGATGCCAGAGGCCCAGCATGACTTTGGCCACCTACTAAAGGGTGGGACTCTTGGACCCACTATTAATCATGTACCCTCCACAGAGCCCCTGCAGCCCAGGCAAAGTCTGACTCTTCTCAGCAAGGTTGGGAGTTCAACACATACAGATGAAGCTGGGCTGTGACTTAATCCCCCAGCTTTTCCTTTTTCTTACTGCAAAAAGGAAAACAAAAACAGTCTCCACAACCCACCCTAAAGCACTGACACACTTGCTCTTCTTCAAATGGGCCTTTGTGGTCACTTTCAAATTTATAAAAGAAAAAAATTACAAAACTCAACTTAGTACTACTGGGATGGTGGCAAGAGGATAAACAACCTGACTGACTCACAGTAGTCACATGGAACCACACACAGACAGTTTTTATCTGTCACAGCAGTGCTCAACTGGAGACAATCACCCAGATGTATATGTTAGCATCTGGAAACCTGTTCACCTCTTCAGTGTTCAAAGCCCAGGGGGGAAGACTTCAGGAAAGGAAAGAACACCTGCTAAGGAGCCACAAGCTATGCAGGCCAATGGCATGCAGCAGCTGCGACCATGCTGAAACAGAACTCCTGTCAATTGAAGGGCAGCCTCCTAGCTCCCAGGGTGGGAAGTGCCTTAGCAGGCAGACATTTCAGGTTATTAATGGGCCTTGAGGTGGCAGAGAAAACCGAACTGGTTCTGGGATTGCTTCTGGGGACAGGTGGTCATCTAGTTAGGCAGAGAGCAAAGGGAAGAAGGGAGACAACATGTAACAGTTCAAAGACCCAGGGAGAACCTGTGGCCCTAGTATGACCAGAACCAGGCAAGACCACTGTCAAGCTCATGTTCACCTAAGTTGCCTTGGTCCTGAGACACTGAGGAAATTCTTACCTCACAAGGAACCCAAACAGAAAACACTTCCTGAGAGGCTTAGCTGTCACGAGGCTGACCCACTGATCCCCAAATGAGAGGGGTGGAAGTTCTCTTGCAGGCAGTGGTCCGGGATTCATGCCCCAGACTACCCTGTTCTCCTCTGGCCAGACAACGGCCATCCTTGTCTCTGCCACAGCCAAACTCACTTCCTGCACATCAGGCTTGGGTAGATCCAGGCAACAAAAGCTTCACCATGCATAAAGCACCTACACTCTACAGCATGTGTACTGATGTCTCTGTCCATTTTTCTTACTCTAGGCCGCCCACACAGCAGGCTTTTAATGAAAACATGAGCAGTAAAACCACAGAGCAACCAGAAGAGCATGTAGGCCAGTGCACCTCTGCAAGTTAAAGTGACACTCTTTAAATAGCATTTCACAGATTGAAGTTACATGAATGCACATCCACTATCCCAACAAAAACTAAAGATATCTGTTCAGAAACAGACATCCTAAACAACCGCAGACTTTAAAAACGATCTCCTAACTGTTACATCTAAAATCAACAGGGGGCGCTGGAGAGATAGCTCAGCCATCAAGACCTTTCCAGACCAAGTTTATTTCCAGCACTCAAACCAGGAGGTTCACAACTAACTCCAGAAAGAGGAGAAAGAGACAGAGAGACAGAAACTGTCTCTTAAAAATCTGCCAGGGATTTAAGCTGAGAAGCTGTCACCAAGTCCTAGCCACCATGATGAAAAAGGTAGGACTACTGCAAGGAGCACTCAGGGAGCTCCTTACACCCAGATTACCAAACCTCAGAGAGAAAGAGAAACCTCAAGTACAGGGTAGGGCTGGGCAAAGACTCTTGCTGGATGAACTAGTAGGAACCAGACTTCTTCAACAACCAGGAGGTATTGAAGTCATTAGGGACCAGTATTCTGTTTCAGGCTAATACCCTCACATTGCAGGAAGATAGGAGACTATTCCCTATGACATGAGAAGATGTGTGGCACAGAAACGAACTGGAAGGCAGTGTAGGTCAGGGAGGATTCACCAAAGATTAGAAGCTGTTTATATACACCACAAATGCTTGTACACAAAGCAGGGATAAAAAGCTTCAGAAATGTGACTATCAAATCTGCACCACTGGAAGGGAGGAAGCAAACAGGTTTCCTCCTGTTTGGGAAGTAGAAAAGTGCAGAGCGGGATCTGAACTGCCCAGCCCATAGTACCTTGCCTGAGAAATGGCTCATCCAGTCTTCTCCATGGATGCCTCCCTGGCAAGACCACCTGCGAGCACTTGCATCACCTGCACTCTTCGGCTGCTGGAACTGATTTCTCCAACATGGCTCCTGCCAAATGTTCCAATTGGGGACCAAATGTGCCCTTGAGAACATGGTGCCCACAGCCACAGAGTCTCTGAGTTACCCCAGGCACATTGGCCTTGGCCCTTAGCTGGGCTAGACTATCTTAGCAACAAGTGACACATCCTGTCATTATGCATTACATCACAATGTTTGTGCTTTGGCAGGCAGGGAGTGATAACCCATCCCATGCATTCTCAGTGGGTGGGAATATTAGTGTCCCCATCTAAAGGATAAGGAAATAGGACAGAGGAGCTATGGTCACCCATGTTCATACCGATAGAAAGAAACAGAGACTCACATACCATGCTCCCCCCCCCCTTGGGTCAATCAGAGAGGGTAAAGAGTTGCAGACTAGGGCCAGGTCCCACTCCTGTTTCCACTGTATCCCAATGGCACTTCAACCCGGGAACCCTAAACTTATATGCTACTAAGACAACTTGCCAAGGGTAACCTTGGTTTTTCCCTTGTAATAAAGGCCTAAGAACCATACTTGCCCCCCTCTCAACCCTGGAAGAGGAAGGCATCTGTGCCAAGTTGCTCAGCAGAAAGCTGAATGTCCCTCCAAGCAAGTAAGCAAGTCTATGCTCTGGAACTCAAATGTCTAACCCAATACACTGATAAAGGATGACTAAAAGCTGCAGCCTTCTCTGCTGGGTTGGAAGACACAAGAAATGACGGGCCTTTGGAGGGCAGTGCTTAATTACAGCTCTGTAGGTAGCCACAAGATGGACTAAAAGACCTTCTGACTTTGTGTTCAAGCCCCTAGGCTCTTTTGGCCTTCTTTCTACCGTATCTCACAAGAGCAGCAGTAGAGACCTGGCTCTGCCCCAAGCATGTGATCTGGCCAGGCTTCTTCTCTGCATTTCTGACTCTCAAGCTGGAAAGGGGGTGGAAACAGAGCACTTACATGCCAAGTGTCCTAGAAGCTTACACTCCAGGTTGGGCTTCCTCCCTGCCAGCTCTACTCTTAAGTTGCACGGCAGGACCTAAGTTGTTTTCTGGCTATTTCTTCTTCTTGTCCACACAGTAAAGGAGTGAAAAGCAGCTTAGGTGACCTCAAGAGGCCCTTCATGGTTCTGGAATCTTGAAACGAATCGTATCTGCCACTGCCATTAGCCAGCTAACTCCAAACATCCAGTTAAGCATTCCTAACTCTCAGCTTCTGATGTTCTAGCAATTCCCTCTTGCCATCCACAAAAATTTAATAAACATCTGCTATGAGGCACATATAATATCACAGTGAGCAAACCATCACTACATTGGCCTGATGGGACTTATGGCTAGATGAATACCATAGTTTTGGAAAGAAATATTCCTCAAGTGGTCAGAGCTGGCCTGGAAACATGTGAGGTAAGAGTGAAGGACCTTAGACTTCTGGAAGGCTTGGGACAGGAAGTCACGACCCACACAGCACAAGCTATGCACAGCACCACTCCTCTGACATCTATCCTGCAGCTCAAGCCACCCTGATTACCTTGAGTGGACACCTGCTGCACATCAAACCAGTGTCACTACTCTCTAATTCTCCACGCCTATAGACTGGGCACTCCATAACGTCTTCTCAGAGCCCAAATCTGGCTGGTAGCTACATCTGGATTCTCTTTCCACTTGGAGAGGTAGAGGTCTCAGAAGTTGCTAGGATACTTCCCATTAAGAATACTGAGGCATTCTTGAATCCTTTTTCACAAAGTTCTCAACCCAGGAAAGCTATAAGAGCCCTTCCCATCAACAGCTGAAAAGAATCACATTGGCAGATGGCAATCCCAACGATTGCTGTGATGAAACACCATGACCAAAACAATTCGGAAAGTAAAGGGTCTGTTTCACTTACAGTTCCATATAACAGTTCATCATCAAAAGCAGTGAGGGAATGAACTCAAGTAGAGCAGGAACCTGGAGGCAGGAGCTGATGCTGAGGCCATGGAGAGGTGGTGCCTACTGGCTTGCTCACCATGACTTGTTCAGCCTGCTTTCTTATAGAACCCAGGATCATAGACCCAAGGGATAACACCACTCACAATGAGTTGGTTCCCCCAGAATCAATAATTAAGAAAAATGTTATCATTATTAGGGCATCCTTGACAAGATAGCAATGCCTGTGGGTAGGTAAAAGGCATGTAGATAAGCTACCGGCTACTCAAACTACTTCAGAATTCAGTGTTGAGACTTCTGGGGTATGGTATGCCATGCTTTTTATATAGAAACACAGTATGCCAAGTAGGCTAGTTGCTCATGCCTGCATTTTCTCCTACAGGTCCCTCTTCTACATTATTTTGCCTTCCTAAGAGCAGATGAGCTGATCAATGAGTGGAATATGTCAATCAATATATTACAACTAAAGAGATAATAACAAAGGTAAATAGATTATAACCATTTCAAAAGCAAAGAAAGTATCTGGGGGTGGAAATGGTTATCATTCCAAATTATAAAATTTTCGCTTATAGGACCCATATCAGGAAATAGGTTGGAGCCACTGGCAAACAGTTAAGGACAAGGTCCTCTGGCCTCCACCCCAATAACAAGGGAGGGTTAGGTACCAATGCCCAGTAATTTCAGTGCAGACAATATTTAGAATCAGTAAACAGCAGAGCAGGATAGGTGTTTTCTGCTGTCTCTTGCAGATGCCCAATTTCATCTGCTTAATTGCTGGTCTCAGCTGTCCAGGGTCTGGTGAGTCAGGCTGGGATCCAGATGAGCTGCAGAAAACCTCTTCCAATGGTAAGTAATGGGGCTAGTGATTGGCATTTACCCATTATTACATCTTTCCAGGTCACAGAGGTAACCTTGTAGACCCTGACAAAGGTGCTCAATGTTTACGAGCTGCAGTATTTCCTTTGTCACCTGTTTTCAAAAAATTTAAAGTAAATAATGCCATATTAATAAGATGTTCAGGGTGAGCCTTACTCAAACCCATAGCCCCCCCTCATCCCACCGCCCCCACATCTATCAATGTGTTCTTTGAGTTGTTTGTACACTCTCTCCACTACAGTTTGACCTTGGGGATTATAAGGAATCCTAGTAACATGCTGAATTTTCCATTGGAGACAAAACTGTTCAAAGGGATGGAGAGATGAGGAGGAGCAGGATCATTATCTGTTCTTACAGTGTAGGACACTCCTGCTACCACGAAACATTTTAGTGAGTTCTGACATGATAGGCCTTCTCCCCCATCATTGGTGTTCTAACTTCTGAGCATGGTGTGTGTTGCTTCTTACTTAGAAACGCAGCATGCCAAGAAGACTGGCCACCAGGTCATGCCTGCATTTTCTCATATAAGAAAATGCCTTCCGGCCCTATCTTACGCAGGCATTTTCTTAATTGAAGTTCTCTCCTCACAGATGATTTTAGTTTGTGTCACGTTTACATAAAACTCGCCAGTACATCCATGAAGGGGAGCAAGCCTCTCCTTAGCCTCCACATTGCTAGAAGAGAAGTGAAGGTATAAGTCAGCAGAAGGGCTGACCCATTGCTCTGTGCTCCAAGCATTACACAGTAAAATAGACTAACTCATGGGAGTAGTGAGGAACCTGATCTGCACCTGTTTTTTGAATAGTCACTGTCATTTCTGTAAAAACCTTGTGAAGCCATAGCGTTCCTTCCTCCTTTCCATAGTGGGATTCATCCCAAATAACTCCAGTAGTATATTAATTATTGGGCATAACTTCTTTCTGTATTGGCAAATGGATGACCTCTCCCCACACTGTGGGGCCCTGGTGTGAAGTATGCACTCAGTCAAAGGAACCTTTGTTCTCATAGTCAAATCTACATAAAGTTAGCCCCCCACAATTATCCTTTATGGCAGGGCATCTGACAAGGAAAGGAGCCTTGCTAACAGACCAAATGAGAACCTCAAAAGACAGGCATTGAGCAGGAGAGACAGCATGTCTACCCTTACTGATAAACAGATCTGGGAGGCCCTAAAATCTCTAACAGCCGACTCAGGAGAATGTAACCTACTGGCCTGTGCTCTACACTAAGAAGTTATTAATATTCTGTATTTATTTTCACCTCAGTTTCATTGACACAAGATCTTAGTCTAGAAAACTGTTTGTGCCTTTACCCATAGAAATACAGGGGAAAAGCTTAGGTTGCTAAACAAGCCCCAAAGAAAGGAATTCCTTCCCGCCTGGGTGTCAGAGGATACAGCACCTGTTGGTTAGCCCTGGGGATTGGGGGAGGGGGAGAGGTACACAGTGTCATCTGCTTTCCTCTTTGAGGCTTACACTGGTTGCCATGGATACCAGAAACGCTGTGTTCCCAGCTGCTGCTTAAAGAGTACACAACAAAGTACCGTTTTTCTTCCCTACTTCTTTACATTTATCAATTATAAACATCTAGCTTAACTAGTCACATTCAAGAAATGCAGTTAGTACACAAAACCCCCCTTTTTCCCCTTTTTAGAATTCTGTACTGATTTAAAGCCCCATCCTTAATTAATCCTCCCAGTATCTGTCAGGGAGCTTCACAGCCACGCCCCCTCTGTGACATAAGTAAGACAATTGGCCACTGCTTCATCAGTCTTATCCATCTTGTTGGCCCTAAGAAATGCATGCTTGATATTATTGTTATTTACCAAGAATTGTTAATTACGTCTGTGTGGATATATAAACTAAAACCTTGTGGAACATCAAGAGAGATCACTGGGAGAACATTGAAAGAGCATTAAAGAGAACACTGGGGAGAAGGTAGGAAGAATAAATGGGACATGATGAGAAGGTATATATGAACTGACATTTCTTTCACACTCAGGAATCTTTAGTCAGTCTTCGCTTTCCTTCCAAATCCTGAGAAGTTTAGAGGAGGTTGGCACCCCAACATAAATCTTGATACCTTGCTGAAGCCTATAAAGTCTTTGGTGACATCTAGGGCCTGAATATTTTACCCCAAGCCCACAGTATCTCAGTGAAGCTGGGAGGATTGCAGAACATTCTTTCTTCCTAATACTACAACCTGTAGCATCACTCCCTGTCAAAGATACAACATGGTATATACACACACCTACAAGGGCAACCTCTGGTAAAGCACAGGGCCTCCATCTCAGCAACTTCCTACAACCCATCAAACTCCCACTGTGACCCTTCCAACAGGGATGAATCTTCTGGGTCTTCCATTCCTACAATCTTCTATTGATTTTTGGGTTTTTAACTCTGGGACACTTGTGCTTAAAGAAACTAAAATGTAAGGGGGTATATCTAAAATACTTTCATGTCTGTATCTTGCTTTTCAGGGGCCAGATAGAGCTCTCTCATCCTCATTTCTATAAGATTCTGCTGGTTTCACCCTGAACTTTCTTGTCGTTTCCAAAGTGCCTCCACCTTGGAGAGGAGAACCTCGGGGCACCTTGGTAGGGTGTTTCCCTGAACCACTGGCCTGTGTCATACCTCACTGGGTTCCCTATTTGCATGGGATGATGCTCCTTGCCTGCAGAGCCCTAAGAGATCCCAAGGCTGAAGCTTATGCCTGGGTCTGCTGGTGCCTCCACTGCTTTACAAACAGGCAGCTTCTGTCCCAGCATAACAAAGTCTAGGACTTCACTTCTGTCCCAGATCCCGGTGTTTGGTAACAGCCATACATTGACTGCTGCCATCCTGTTTCTGGAATTGGTCTTCAAAGGAAGGGGAAGACAATGGGGTTTGCTACTCAGCAAAGGAAAGAAAACAGAGTTCACTGCCTACCTAGCAAAGGAAAGGGAAGGAAATTGGGTTCACTGCCCAATAAAGGCATCACTTGCTCTGACTGTTTATACAAAACATGAGAGAACAACTTTGCCGGGCAGTGGTGGCGCACGCCTTTAATCCCAGCACTCAGGAGGCAGAGGCAGGTAGATCTCTATGAGTTCGAGGCCAGTCAGGTCTACAGAGTGAGTTCCAGGACAGGCTCCAAAGCTACAACAGAGAAACCCTGTCTAAAAAAAACAAAATCAAAACAAAACAAAAAGATAACTGAATTATCAATCTTAAATCAAATGTTCAAAGTGACAAACTTAAAAATGGATAAAGTGGAACCCTCTTAATTCTAGTTGCTGGATCCTAACTCTAAAATCAGAACACATGAAATAGGGGGGGAAGATGCGTTTAAATAAACCTATTTAAAAATTTCTTTACATTTATTATTTATTTAGTGGGGGAGGGTTGTATATGTGCATCTACTCGTGCGTGTGTGCGTGCGCACGTGCCTACAGAGGCCAGAAAAGGGCACTGGATTCCTGGAGTCAAGAGTTACAGATGGTTACCCAGAGTGGGTGCTGGGAACTGAACTTGAGTTCTTTGGAAGAAAAGCCAGTGCTCTTAACCACTGAGCTTCAGCCCCAATGAACCTTCTCTTAACTGAGTTTCTCCACAAGGCTGCTGGCAAAGTTTGCTGCACACCATGTCCTCAGTGCATGTGGTATGTATCGTACAGTGGAGGAAGGCAGGCATCTGTGCCCATAACATGGACCAGATTTGCATGCCACTGCTCCCAAGGCCCCTCCTTGAACTCCAGGCTTCCACATATAGAAGTGTGAGGCCTCATTCATCCTTCAGCACACAGCTTAGAAAATGGCAAGAATATGTGACAGCTGTTGCCACAGGCTGGCACAGTGAGAGTCTCTTCCTGGTATTAAGTTCTCATGGAAGACCAGAACTACTCCAGTGTAGGAGGGACAGACACCCTGAAAGTTCTGTGACCCCTGGGATCCAAGTCAAGAGACATGTGGAAATGGGTCAACCTGTCATAAAAAGCCAAGCACCCTGAAAGGAAATCAACAGACTGAAAAGTGGGGTTAGGGTTGGGATAGTAGTCCCTTTAGGAATTCATATTCCCAGTCCTTTTACCCCAAGCCTGATTGTGATCCATTCTGACCCTGGTCCCTCATATCCAAGCCTGGTTTACAGTTCTCACTGCCTGCCCTCTCTCAGGCTATATCTGGCCACCCAGCTACCTTCCCGCTCTGCCAGCCCAAACCAGTATTTGTCCTCAAAGTCCCATGGAGCCAGGATGCTATGAGGAATCAATACCAAAGACCACTGAAATTCTAAATTTTCCATGTGAAAAAAAAATGTGCATCCAACAGCTTAAACAAGTGACTGAAATCCAAAAAAAAACCTCACAAAAGGTAGATAAGCTTCTTGACAACCAACTGAGGGACAGCCCTCCCATCCCCCAGTAGCTGTCTGGCATTGGAAACCATGTCTAGACAATTAAGAGACTTGTCAGCAACAAGATGGAGTCTACTTCCCCCATCTGTGTGTGTGCAATACGTGTGCAGCTGAGGAACAGGGAATGCAGAGAAACTATGGCTCGGGAGGCCCTGGTCCTACCGGTGAAGAGCCCTGTGACCCTAGGGATCCAGGCACCCTAGGCAAACCAGACAGCACCAACAGTGAGGAAGCACCCGGCATTGTTACACTACCGTAATCACAGAAACACTATCACTGACTGACTGGGCATCATGATCTATGACCATGCACATTAAATTCTGCATTATATTGTATGACTGGATTGCTCTGACATCAGCAATGAGTGAGTGCATGGGCTGATAATGGTATGGATGGTATATATAGAATGCTTGGTCCTGAGACTGAAATGAGACAGTTTCATCAGGTGGCACCCAGCCAAACACACTACCCAGACAGCACCCTGTGGTCTTCTTGAGGGGGAAGTAAACAGAATTGGAAGCAGCTGCAATTACCCTACCCAATCATGTCTACTAAGCATGTGGAATAGCCAGAGATCTAAAAACCAGCACCAGATTGCTGAAAACAGCCAGTGCTCAGCTACCAAACTCAAGTTTCTATACAGGACGTGCCAGGTTCTGCAGGATGTTGGAAGACCCTCAGTCATTTATTTCACTATCAGGCCCTCAACTACAAAGTCCCTCCATGCACCATCCCCGTGCTAGGTGCTGGGAACACAAGCTAAACAGAGTCACTCTGACTCTGCTAGGTTACAGAACAAAAGGCACCAACAGGTGTGGCAGGTGTGCTAAGAGCTGGCACAAGCGTATTGCCATCACTGATGTGGGACCAAGAGCTCTGTGACAAGAACTATCCTTGTCACTGTCATCTTCACAGGAAAGCAGCAACACCTCAGAGTGTAGAAAAGCAAGGCTCTTCGGGACAGAGTTCCAGGAGGCCACAAGCAGGGCAGGTCTTGGAGCTTTTTTTCTACCCATTTGAAGTCAATCTATCAGTCTATCTATCTATCTAACATCTATTGGTTTTGGGGGACAGGGTTTCTCTGTGTAGTTTTGGAGCCTGTCCTGGAACCAGCTCTTGCAGACCAGGCTGGCCTTGAACTCACAGAGACCCGCCTGCCTCTGCAGCCTGTGTGCTGGGATTAAAGGCATGCACCACCACCACCAGGCCCATTTGAGACTGTAAGCAGAGCTCACACCAGGGAGACAGCTGTGAGGACTGAAAGCAAGCAAGGCTTGGGCAGTCCCTCATGATTTCTAAATGTTCTATGGGAGTTTGCCATGGCTGTAGAAAAGCACAGAGATCCTAACAGTTTCTGGATATATGTGTAATGGGCTGTCAGAGTGAATGCAACCCAGCACAGAACACACAGAGGCACAGACAACACAGCTTCCATAGGTGCTTTTGTGACACTAGGGGGGTCATACTTCTCTGTGGTCCAGCAAGAGGGGTCTGCCTACCCACACACCTGTATCTGCAGGGGCAGAGGGCAAGTCCAGTCTTGCTCCAGATGATGCCTATAGCCACAGCTCTAAAGCAGCTTCCCCTAGTTTTGCTCCAACCTTTCCAATATACCCTGCTGTTGAGCAGCTGGCAAGATATCTGTCCCTATGACCCTTGCTGCCTTAAATGTTTCCAGGGCAGAGGTGTCTCTTGCCATCCAGATTCCAATTCCAGCCTCCATCCTTACTAGAAAGCTGTGGCCAACTAGTCTGGGAAGATCATGCCTGCTCCTTCTCTTCCACTCACTCGGCACCTATAGCAGCAACCCCTTAAGTCCCAAGACTTGTTCTCTACATGCCCTGCCATATCCTCACAGGATCTCATACACGATCTGTTCAGTAATGCATACTCTGCCTTATTTTGTTCTGGGGCCAGGATCTTGCTGAGTTGTTCAGCCTGGTATCCCACTCGTGTGCTGAAGCAATCCTCTGGCCTCAGGCTTCCCAGTGCTAGGGACTATGGGCATATAACCACTGCATCTAGCTAAGTAGGTACTTTTAATAAAATAAAATAAAATATTTAGCCAATCACAGTTCTTTCATTCAGAACACAGGAAAGAAAAGTGCTAGTGAAGTTCGAGTCCTCTATCTTTTAAAACGGGAGCATTAGTGATCACTTTTTTCCATTAGCCTGTAACAGCAGATGACATGTTAGCCCCAGCAAACACCAGGACTGCACACTCACCTTTTCCTCCTCTGGGGCCTCCTGTCAAGAAGGCACCCACACAGTGCTGAAGACTATAGTCCCATCTGGCAGCCTCTCTTGGGTGCCAGAGTTAGCCCCCTTTTATTCTGAGGCTCGGGTAAAGAGGACAACTTGTCCAAGGTCACATAGCTAGTGTCAGCACAGCTGAGGGTCAGGGCTGACATGCTACCTAGCTGAAAGCCCAGTCCTCCTCACCCTGTCCATGTAGCCCAAAGTGAAAAGAAAGTTCCAAGGGTTTTTCCAAGGGGGGTTAATTACGGTCAAGACTTTACTTCCTCGGCTGGAGTGGAAACTCAGTGGTAGGACCCCTGCCTAGTATGCATGAGGTACTTGTTGTGTTCCATCCCTAGTACCACCACTAACAACAACAATGACAATACAGTTGGCTTTTCTTTAACTAGTGGACAGGAAAAATTAGTGGGCTGGGGAGAATAACTTGCAAAAACAAAACCGGTCACAAGGTAATTTCATCAGGAAGGGAGTTCCTAGGACACAGGCTGGCAGGCAGATGCTCTAACCAAGATCCTGGCCCTTTGTTCAGCCCTCTGGCCGCTTGCCTTTTTTATGCAAAATAATGTCACATCATGATCACTCATATGTAAAAGCTGCCTGTGAGATTGGGCTGGGTCACTGCTGTGTGTTGTTGTCTATCACACAGGGCTACACACCCAAGAACATTGGAGGGCAAACCAGCAAGACCTTTCACAAACACATCTCAGTGAAAAATCAGACTTTCCAGACAAGTGAACTCCCAACTCCACTGAGGGCTGGAGCATTCCCATAATCCCTAAAAAAAACAATGCCCTGTCTCTGCCACCACCAATTTGATGGCAAGTTCCTGTCTGATTTTGAGTTAGTGTACATTTCCTTCTGACTCTACCAAAACCACAAAGGTACACTGGACGCTAGCAACCTGGGATCTATGTTCAAAAGAGGAGACATTACCTCCCAGAAGCTGTCACTGGACACTTCCACTCCCACAGAATCGTCGTAGGTGACAGACATTTCTGCAGAGGATGAGGGGATGGCAGCAGACACTCTGGTTCAGAGATTCACTTCAGACGCTCAAAACCTGTAGACAGACCTATGAAAGAGAAACACAGACAGTTGTAGTTTCCCCATTCCAGGACAAAAAGCAAGGTATCACTATTGAATGCATGGCACCCACCTCAGTGTATTGGTGTCTCCTATCCTACTACAGCCAGCTTCTCTTTCCTGTCCCACCACTCAAGTCTCAGTTCACATACCTCCCAGAGATGCCTCAGGAACTCAACTGACTACAGTGTCACCTGTGACAGACACCACAGAAGCTCTTCTGAGAGCCAGCCTTCGTCAAATAAGGATCATTGCTCACATTGTATGAAGTTAGTTACTTGGTTGTCAACTTGACTACATCTGGAATTAACTAAAACCAAAAGGACTGGGTGCACCTATGAGGGATTTTTTTCTAAATTAAATCATTCAAAGTAGAAAGACCTACCTTTAATCCCGATCTTCTGAAGTGGAAAATCCCCCTTTAATCCACAGCCACATCCTTGGCTATATAAAGGACATGGAAGGAGGCTTTTGCTCCTTGCCTACATGCCATTGCTCTCACTGGCAAATCCATTCCTTCACTGGCATCAGAGACTACTTCTTCAGGATTCTGGTGTGTAAAGATCAGCTGAGACACCCAGCCTCATCGACCCAACAACTACTGGATTCTTGGACTTGCCATTGGGAGATACCATTGTTAGACTAGCTAGCTAGACCAGAGCCTGTAAGCCACTCTAAAAAACCCTATCAGTTCTTTTCCTCTTTAGAAGCCTGACTAATATAGTTAGCAAGGACAAATAAGAGTTACTTGGCACACATCTGACACTCTAAAAGTGTCCATCCAATAAGCTCCCAAAAGACAGTGAGAAACACCAGGGAATAGAACATGTTTTTGCTGTTGTTGTTTTTTGTTGTTGTTAGTTATTGTTTCTGGGACAAGCATTTTCTCTGAGGCTGTCAGCTTCCCTTACTCAGGGAAGGAACCGGTGGCCACCTGCTGTCAGGAAGCTTATATGTTCTTCATGCACACACTTATTTGCTGTGCAGCAAGGCTGGCCTTAAGAAACACAGAGATCTGCCTATCTCCGGATTAAAGGCATGTGCCATCATGCCCAGAAGAAAATGGTTTTCTATACACATCATAAATCCAGCCACTTTGCATTTACTATCTATACATCATATACATAGACACATATATCATATATAGAGACTATATCCACACATATGTATATATACATATATCATATAAGAGACTATATCTACACACCACAGTCCCACAGTCACAACTTATCTCCTTCTCTCTATGACTTCTTTTTCTTGCCTTAGTACACCAGAGGACTTCCAAAGACCAAGCTTTCAACACTTTACCAATGAGGAAGAGTGAGGCTCAAGTGGAGAATGCTGGCTCAGCAAATATAAAGCCCTGGGTTCAACCCCAGCACAAAATGAAAAATAAGTATTTGCCATTACCTCTGGCTTCAGTTTTTATTCCTTCTAGCTCCTGGAAGTAAATGTTTACTGCTTTAATCCGCAGCCTTTCTCCTTTTCTAAAATACACATGGAGAACAAGAGAACAAGAGTCCCTCCACATAATGCAGGGCAAATTGGCAAGATTTCACAGGCAGGTGGCTCAACGATATGGGCAACAGGGCTTCCTGTATATGGATGGTCAAAATGGGTCAAGACAAATCTCATCTCTAGAAATCTGTAATTGGTGATGTCATTTAAGTGACAGAATCAGTGCTCAGGATTCAGGATCACACAGGAGCATTCTGTAGCATTGTTGGTGGCTCTCATTCATTATCAACTACTGTTGGCAAGTCTCATTTATTCATCCAATAAATAAGATTCTAAGTCTCAAGCTGGGTATGGTGGCACACACCTTTAATCCCAGCACCCAGGCAACAGAAGCAGATGGATCTCTGTGAGTTCAAGGCTAGCCTGGTCTACAAAACTGAGTTCTAAGCCAGGAATGTTACACAGAGAAATCCTGCTTCAGAGAGAGAGAGAGAGAGAGAGAGAGAGAGAGAGAGACAGAGAGAGAGAGAGA
>LOEQ01000533.1:50137-70220 GCA_001685075.1 Bramus lutescens
AGAGAGAGAGAGAGAGAGAGAGAGAGAGAGAGAAATATTCTAAATCTCAAGAATAGACCAATGCCAGGGACACAAACAGATCGTGGGCTACACCTCAAGGGGTTCTCTTAAATAAAATTCAAAAATATAGCTGCATGTGATACTGTGTGTCTAACCCCAAGCTTCTCAGAAAACTAAAGCAGAAGGACTCCCTGGATCCAGAGATTCAAGGTTAGGCTAGGCAACATAGTAAGACCCTGTTCAATCATAAATGTTCAGTACATAAATTAATTCTAGTCTAGGCTAGAATGGGAGCTAAATAAAGGACTAGATGTTAAGGTTAGTTAAATGCACACAGAAGAAAGGCTTTGACTTTTGTGCAGTAAGTGAAATAAAACAGGTAATTATTGATACTTACTGAACTAAAATCTAAGGATGTGGGCTGGAAAGTTGGCTCAGTGGTTAAGAGCACTGGCTATTCTTCAAGAGGACCTGGGTTTGACTCCATGGCAGCTCATAACTGTCTGTAACTCCAGCTCCAGAGGATTCAACACCTGCTTCTGGCCTCCAAAGACACCAGGAATGCATGTGATGCACAAATATCACATGTAGGCAAAACACCAGTACACTTTAAAAAAAAAAAACTAGGATGTTACATATTCATACATGATAAGCTTATTTATAAAAAATAAAGCTACATATTTATGTAAGACAAAAAGAGTGTGGTGGTTTGAATTTGTACAGTCTCCATAAGCTACATATTTGAACACTTGGTTCCCAGTTGATGGAACTGTTTGGGAAGGATTGTGTGTGGCCTTGTTGAAGGTGTTTTACTGGTGGTAGACTTTGAGGTTTCAAAAGACTTCTGGGATTCTCAGGTCTCCCTACACCTTTGGTTGTGGATCAAGATGTGAGTTCTTAGCTTGGCACACACTCTTAATCCTAGTGCCCAGGATGTAGAGGCAGGAGGATTTCTGTGAATTTGACTCCAGCCTAGTCTTCATAGTAAGTTCCAGGGCAACCAGGACTACATAGAGAGATGCATAACTGAGGATACTGAGAGCTGCAGAGAAATAGCTCTAAGGTAAAAGGAAAGGACACAGGACATCACAGGGTTTCCAGCACAAAACTCTGGCTCTCTCTTCTAGTATGGACCCTAATAAGAGAGCCTTCCCTTCTGGGTGAGAACCACCTACCAACAAGAACAGGTAGGCTGTATCCAAAATGAGCCACACTCAACTCTACAGTCAAAGACTATCAAGGAAGGAACTAGAAGAGCTGTCTGATGTCACACAGGTGTTCAGTCATGGCTAAATTATGCTACCAAAGAAGGCTCTTTTTCTAGAGGTGGCCACATTTGTGTCAAATATAGCAAGGCTGCTTTAGCCAGGTATGAGTCTTTTGTACTACCTGGGAGTACATGGTAAGAACATGGAGCTGCCATGTGCTGCACACCTCTCAGTACCAGCAGGTAGTCTATGCTGAGCTTTAAGCAGGTTTCTTGTTCCTCAGAACCCCTACACCCTTTAGAGGTAGGAAGCTGAGTATCCAGAAAGCACTGGTCCAACACCTGCTGTGGTTGGGTATAGTACAGTGTCCTCCAAAGGCTCTTGTATTGAAAGTTTGCTACTCAGCTGATAAGAGAACTAAGAAAACTCTGATGACATCAAAGGATTAATCCCCCCAAAACTGTTTTGCTGTGTAAGATTGAGAACATAATGGCATAACTGGAAGGTGGGACCTACTTGAAGGAAGGTCACTGGGAACATGCCCTGGCCCCTTTCTCTCTCTGCTTCTCAAACCCTATGGAGATAAGCAGCTTTGTTCCACTACACCCTTCTGCTGTGATGCTCCCTTACCACAGGACCAGAAACAATGGAGCCATAGCCATGAACAGAAACCCTGAGCCAAAATAAACACTTATTCCCATTACATTGTTTGCTCGAATAACTGTCACAGTGGCAGATGCAAGGAGGGAGCGAAAACAAAACTAAAACGCTAAGACAGTCCAGCATCTAGCAAGTTTGCTCCACAAGGTCTGTTGCATCTCCACCCGTCCTGCTCAAACTCAGCTTGCTGCAGGCCTGGAAGGCCATTCCTTTAAAAACAGGCTGTGGTTTTGGAGCTTCCTACTGAAAGGGATCTCAAAAGCAGGTGTCCTCTCATGATTCACAGCCCTCCCCTGGGGGCAGGATGTAACAGACCACCTCCTGAGGCATTAAGAGACTCAGGCAGGCTTTAAGGTATGGTTGAGTGACAGAGTGAGGCCCTAGGTTCAGGGGTACACTGGTGATAATAGTTACTAAAGAACTCTGGAAAAGTTCTTCCTAAAGACGGGTGGGCCTGATGCATGGTTTATGCAGTTCACACTGGCACTCAGAAACTGACTGATGACTTCATCCTAAAGAAACTAAGTTCTAATGCTTGAACAGAATGTTCAGAGTTCTGAGGACTTCCCAGTGCTGTTGGTGAGGGAGAAGGTTACTCCAAAAATTCAGTATTAAAGATGAAGCTAGCTAAATGATGAAAACACAAGGATCTCCCATTACACCAGTCAGGATTACAAACACACATTCTACATTAAGAGTCTCAACACCAGTCTAAGCAGGTGAGTGACTTGGTGAATGCACAAGGACTCCCAGCTAAGGGCTCCTCTCCTCCCTTTTGGATCTCTTAGAGAGCCGCAGAGCTTCTGCAGCCACTCAGTGAGCTGCCCATCATGGGTAGGGCAATGGGCAGTGCCTCACTCCAGCTTCTCCCAGAGGCCTTAACATTTAATATCCCAGTTAATTAAGGGACAAGAACCGCACAGGCTACTCTGCTCCTCAAAGGAGATGCTTTTCTTTTTACTTTTCTTGTTGCCATAGCATAATACGAGACAAAAAGTAGCTTTAGGTGTGAAGGGTTTATCTGGGTCCATGGTTTGATGATACAATCCATCATGGTGAGGAAGACACCCCAGTGTGAGCTAACTGGTCACACTGCACCCACAGCCAGAAAGGAGAGAGCAACAAATGCTGGTACTCAGCTAATTTTCTCCTTTTTTATTCAGTCTAGGACCCCCCACCCACCCACTGGATGCTGCTGCCCGCATTTAGGGTGGGCCTTCCCTTCCCAGTTGAGCCTGGTACACCCTTACAGACACACCTAGATTTATGTCTCTTAGGTGATTCTAAATCCAGTCAAGCTGACAATGATAATACAATAAACATGCAACCTGAGAGCAAGAAAATCCTAATTATAAAAGTCAGGTTGGTGGCCAATACCTGTAATCCCAGCACTTGGGAGGCTGAGGCAGTAGGACTGCTGGGTTCAAGGCAGCCTGGGTTGTAGAACATGCTCCAGGCCTCCTGAACCACAATGTGAGACTGTCTAAAGCCAGCACACAGTGAGCCCTCCACAGACATTCACTAAACAATCCTGTTTTAAGAGGCACTCCTTTGGAATCCAGGAATCAGGATGGAGCAAAAGTAACTAGGTCCCTGCTTCCCATGACTTCTGCTGAAGGTCCCAAAGCCAGTTTTCTGCTAATGTGCAGAGGCTTAGAGGTTAACAGAGGATGTCACAGTTGCCCTTGGTCCAGGTACAGGCTGGCACAACCTCCTTCTACCATTTCTGGCCTGATAACAGGTATCAGGTAAACAGAGGATGTGTTACATAAGACCTTTAGCTTCTCTTTAATCCCCTTAGTTCATTCCAAAAGGAAAACCAAGAGGCCATTCTTGAGACCTACAGGTTATTGTAGAAAGCAAGACTATCTAAGTACTGTGCTTGCCCGTCTCCCCTGAAAGAAGAGCAGGAAGCCCTCCTCTTTGATCTTTGCTAAATACTAGCTACAGAGGAAAGCAGACATGCCCACATGGCCTTTCCAGTCTATTCTGCAGGCCCATTGTTCACAGAGGTCTCTTTCTTACTCATGACCTGCATAGAAAATTTTTCAGTTACTAGGAAATGATTACAGATTTCTCTCTCTCTCCCTTTTGGTTTTTTGAGACAGGGTTTCTCTGAGTAGACCAGGCTGGCCTCGAACTCAGAGATTCACCTGCCTCTTCTTCCCAAGTGCTGGGATTAAAGTTGTGTGCCACCACTGCCCAGCTGACTGCAACTTCTAAGCCACTGTGCAGTCCTGGGGTGAGGAAGGTGGGGTGCCCACCATTCTTTAAACAGGGGTCCATTTACCCATTCATTCCATCTACCATGCACCAGGAACTATCCTAAACTGGTGTCAGAACAGTAGCAATAAAGAAGACAAATTCTGTCCCTGCCCTCCTGGGGGAGACTGCTGTGGGATACCCTGGCATGCAGTTAAGTGAGTCACACAGTGTATTAAATTCTAGGACAGAGGAAAAAGTCTGAGGGGCAGAGGATTGTTGAGATAAGTATGGCCTCTGAGGGCTTAGAAAGATAGGAAGCAGGAATAGGTGTTTCCTAGTAGTGAGACAGGAGAAGGTGACAGACCTGCCCTGCACTGGACAGGGCAGGAGGACAGGGAGGTCAGTACCAAAAGATCCAGTGAGGACCAATGAGGTATCCACATTACCTCTGTGCTTTGCTTTTCAAAACTAAAGACATGGTAATAACAGACATCAGGGGCCTTGAACCAAACCAGTGATTCCTTGCAAGAGCGCTTTCACGTAAAGATGTATGGATAAAGGGTTTACTGTGTGACTGACTCACCCTTGGAGTTTCTATGATGAGACTTTCCCTTTAATCTTTTAAAAAATTTTATTGTCTTATGGGGGGGGTGCAGGGGCAGAGGGCAGATGTGAGGGGACGCGGGATGGGTGGAATCAGGATCCATGATGTGAAAGGTACAAAGAGCAAACAAAAAGAAACTTAGAAAAATGCTTTTAAAAACCAAGCATGTACCCGGCGGTGGTGACACACGTCCTTAATCCTAGCACTCTGGAGGCAGAGGCAGGTGGATCTCTGTGAGTTCGAGGCCAGCCTGGTCTACAAGAGCTAGTTCCAGGACAGGCTCCAAAATTACATGTTTCGAAAAACCAAAACCACAATCACAACCAAAAACCAAACCAAAACAAAAAAACAACCAAGCATGTGGCTAGGGATGGCTTAGCAGTTAAGAGTATGTACTGCTCTTGCAGATGATGCAAGTTTGGCTCCCAGAATCCACGTTAGGCAGTTCACAGTCACCGGAACTCCAACTCCAGGGGATCCAATGTGTTTGGCCTCCTCTAGCACCTACACCACACTCACATGCCCTCTCCCCTCACACATACATTCACATAATTAAAAATAAATCTTAAAAACCAAGCATGAGTGGCTGGAGAAATGGCTCAGCAGTTAAGAGCACTGACTGCTCTTCTAGGACCCAGGTTCAATTCCCAGCACCCACATGGCAGCTCACAACTGTCTGAAAATCCAGTTCCTCCCCTAGACTGTGGTTCACACCAATGCACATAAAATAAAGATAAATAAATCACTAAAATTTTTTTAAAAAGCATGTATATGTTTTATATCTGTCCTTAGCTCTCCTCAAAATGAGAAATTACTCTCTCCTAAGACCCATTTCAGCTGCAAGTTTATTTTACAGATGAGTTCAGCCAGGATAGCCAAGAGCAGGTGTTTACTGATAGACTGTGTAGCAGCAGAACACAAAACAAAAAATGAAAGCTACTTCAATGCCATCAAATGCTGATACCAGAGCTAGGAGAAGTGACACAGGCCTGTGATGCCAGCACCAAGGAGGCTAAGGAAGGAGAACTGACAAGGCCAGCTTTCCCATCCAACAAGTTCCTGTCTGAAAAGGAAAGAAAAGACAAGAAATTTAAAAGAAAAGTATGGTACTCCAGGTAGCCAGCACAAGGGCTGTGCAGAGACGGGAACTAGCAGCAGCAACATACACCCCACCTCTGGAGGACAGCACCTGGGATCTCTCAAAGTTCACAAATGCACAGTTCTCCGTGGGCACTTGTGCCCCTGGTGGTGAAGGGAATGTCTACCTATTATTTACAGCCTCCCAAGCTATTTGAAATGTCAGCTAACAGCACTAAATGCTTTTGAAATACAACACATGCAAAAAGCAAAACATTTTGTTTCATGAATGACCCCATGCTGGGATGACAAGTGGTCTCAGAGGACCACATTCCAGGACATGCTCACAGCTTCAAGAAAGATTTTCCCATGCACTGTTAGGCTGGCCTCCCTCCCCTCTGGTAAGCTCCTCTCCCCCATTTCCCTCTGGCATCATCACTGTCACCATCACCTCTTCTCTGCATTTTGCTGTCATTTGTCTCCTAGCATGTTCCCAGTATCCAGTCCCACTTCAGTCTATTTTCAACACTGTGACCCTCCCTAAATCTATGTCAGCCTAGTAATACACTACACTACCTGCATGCCCCTGTAGCAGCCTCCACAGCTAGAGCCCTGCTTACTTCTCACCAAATTGTCTAGTGTGCAAGCCTCACCCCACCCCTCACCCGCATTCGCCACAGCACACAACTCCAACCAGGCAGTTACTTCACTGGCGCTGGCAACTACCAGGTACAGTTCATACCTTCTGTCTGCCTGGACTGTCCTTTCTCCTACACTACAGACCTGTGTGAGGCAGGCAGCACACTAGTACGTTCAACTCCCACAGCACGTTCAATTTCTAACAGACCACAACTGGCTTTTTGTATTTTGGGTTTTATTTGTTTGTTTTGAGACAGTCTCTCTAAATAGCTCTGGCTGTCCTGAAACTCCAAGTAGATTTGGCCAGTTTCAGACTCACAGAGATCTACCTGGCTCTGGCTCCTGAGTGTTGGGATTAAAGGTCTGCACTACCAGGTCACTAATGGAAACTCTTGAGTGGGCATGAGCCTGTATCAATGCCCTCTTTTGTTCACCGCCATGACTCTAGCATCCCCAGTTCCTCGGGTACCAGTCACTCTGTTAAAACTTGCCAAAGGCTTTAGGGTGAGTTGAACTCAAGAGCCTGAGTGATTTTGACTCAAGGAGATGAGATCCCCAGAAGGAAACTAATGGGAGCCTTTATCTAAAGTGGAGACATCTTTTATTAATACAACTGTAACACCTCTCCCATTTTAATATATGGTCTTTCCTTCAATCCTCTAAGTTTCTGGGCTCTCTTTTTTGAAGCCTAGGACTACTCTACTCATTAGAAGTGGGTTTAGTGGCTCAAGGAAAAACGGGCATCTCAGGCTGGAGAGACGGCTAAGAGGTTAAGAGCAATGACTGCTCTTCCAGATGTCCTGAGTTCAATTCCCAGCTACCAATGGTAGCTCACAACCATCTAGTGCCCTCTTCTGGCATGTAGACATACATGCAGACAGAACACTGTATACATAATAAATAAATTTTAAAAAAGAATAGAAAAATGACAGCTCAAGCCCTGTTCAGAACTACAGCCATACAGGAAGCTCTACAGCCCTTCAGTGCAGCTGAGGCATTGAGCCTCTGGGTTTCCTCTGCTGCCAGCTTCAGCGTGTGTCCAGTCTTGTTCTTGCAAGAAAGACAGTGTCTCCTGGATCTCTCTAGTCCTCAAGCCATCTTGCACACAGTGGGTGCTCAGGCCTGAGCTGACACATGGCCTCACACTATTGGTTAAGTAGAAACACGTGTTTCAACTCAGCTATCTGCCACAACTTATTTGTTTCCAATGACTTCATCTGGAAAAGGGAACATTCCTTAAAGGAAGTGATAGAGATCAGCAAATAGTGATTTCTCTCTCTGGAATGCTGTGTAGAGCACTCTGAATGGGAAACTATACATCACAACATGCTGGATTCTAAAGGTTCCTAAAGGTTCAGTCAGGCTGCCCAGCCCCAACCAGTCTAAATAATGAAGGTGGGAGCATAGTTTTTAACTCTCTGCTTCCATGAAGCATCTCCCTGAAGACAAGAACTTGTAGTTGTCCTGGAAACAATCACCTAAAAATCAAGTTGGCTAGAGGCAGCCTTCAAGCCACCAGGTGACACAGGTGAGCCCAAACTACAGAGTGGGCTCGTAAGAGGCAGGAGATCTTAGGAGCACCACAAGGGCATGGAACCATTTTCCTGAAAACAAACTCTTAAGAATCCCAATTAAGAAAAAAATGGGGCTTGCCTTATTTGGTTTCACTCAGCACTGCAGCGGCCTTCTTCCCACAGGGGAGGTAGGCTGAGGAAAATCATACTTCCCTAAACTGACAAACCCAGTAAGGTGTCCTACTGTCATATACAAGCAATTTCCGCTGAGGAACAACCAACTGTCTGTCTCTGCTCTTCCATCCGGCCATGCTGCTAGGCCCATGACAGTTGTAATTCCAAATGGCAATGCTTGATTAGCATGGAATGGTCACACCAACACAAGGCCCTCCATTCTCAGCACTTGGGCCTTTCGGCCCATCTATGGCCAAATCACAAGCACCTAGCCACCCTTAGTCTGCTTTCCTTAACTGTACAAATCAGCATTTCTCCCTGCAGAGTTTTAAAAACCATCACTGTGGTCCTAGGCTAGACTTCAGGTCCTCACAGCTCAGGTCATTCCCAGTCAGAACTCGGAATCCAAACTGGGACAGTCAGGGCTTCTACAGCTTCCCATTTCTGTCCTGTTCCTTCATCAGGTGTTCTGGCTTCAGCACTCCAGATTGTCGGCAAATCTCCCAGTTTAAAGAGCAAATGTCTAAGTAACACCTTCCATTTGTATTTTAAGGGCAGATATCACTGGCAGGAGAAAGGACTAAAATACACCCTGAGAGAGGAGGAGAATCATCAAATGTTGTCTCTTGAGCCCTTGAAGTCTTTCACTACCTGTAATTCGCTGTTTGTTACCTGTGTTCATAATAAAGTTGAGCATACCGGAGCAGGTACAGGAGATACTATACCTGTGATATTATAGATAAGGAAGAAAGGACAGAAAAGCAAAGAGAACAATCAAGCCTTCTTAAATTCTTCCTTATTTTAGAGGCTGGAGAGATGGCTCCACTACCAAGAGCAGCACCTACTCTTGCAGGGGACCCAAGTTCCGTTCCCATTACCACATGATGACTCACAACTGTGTCTAACCTCAGTTTCAGGGAATCTAATACCCTTTTCTGGCATCCATGGGCACCTGCACATACGTGCTGTACATACATACAGGTAAGTAAAACACATTTTTTAAAAATTCTCCTTATTTCACTGTTGGTAACATAAAGGAATCAGGTTGTTTTTGTTTTTAAGAAACTCAAGGAAATGACACAAAATTTTCAATATGAACCATCTTTAGTACAGAACTACAAGAGTATTCACACTGTGTATATTCAAGAACTACTGTCCTTTTTCAACGCAGTGTGTTGTCCACACACAACTAAGTATACTCATGTAGGTAAATGGGAGTTATTCAGTGTGCTAAAAGGGATCATTTCACATGCTCTGCCTCAAATGTCCAGTTTACTTTTGTTTTGGGACACAAAGTCTCACTATGTACCTCAGGCTGTCCTAGAATGCACTGATACAACCCAACCTGGCCTCAAACTCAACATCCGCCTGCTTCAGTCTGGGGTTACAGGCATGCGTTATCATGCCCAGCTAGAACACCAATTTTAAAAGTACACCTAGACATTCATATACTCTCAAACAAACAAAACTAGTAAGTCTATGCCAATCATAACTTCTGGGGAGTGGAGAAATGGCCCAGCAGTAAAGAGTACTGGCTACTCTTTCAGAAGACCTGTATTCAAATCGCAGCACGCCTTGGCAGTTAACAACTGTCTGTACCTCCAGTTCCAGGGGATCCAACACCCTCTTAGCCTCCGTGGGCACTGCACACACATGGTGTTCTAGATACACATACAAGCAAAACACCCATACGCTTAAAAATAATCTTTAAAAATGTAAATATCCAACAAAAGTAAAGCAAACAAAACCCCTCTCCTCTCCCCCCCCCTCTCTCACAGGGTTTCTCTGTGTAGTCCTAGTCATCCTGGACCTCACTCTATAGACCAGGCTGGTCTTGAACTGAAAAGATTTGTCTGCTTCTGCCTCCCGGGTGCTAGGATTAAACACCACCCAGCCCACCATAATTTCTGATGAGTTAAAAATCATATTTTAAGATTTTATTTATGTGTCTATGTGAACATATGTTACATGCAAGCTAGTGCCCTAAGAAAACAGAAGAGGGTATCTCCCTAGTTACAGCTGTTGGACATGGGTACTTGGAATTAAACCTGGTCCTCTGGAAGAACAGGGAGTGCTCTTGACTGCTGAGCCATCTCTCCAGCCTCCTCAAAAGTCAGTTTTTACAAAATTATCTCAGAGTCAAATTTTGGAAGATTCATTCAAAACTTGATGTTAAAGATCTGTGGAACTTGGGCAAGTCCCTAATATTTTTAGGTGTTCACTATGGTCACTTTAGAATTGAAATCAATCAGCCAGGTATGGTGGTGCATGCCTTTAATCCTAGCACTCAGGAGGCAGAGGCCGGGCGATCTCTGAGGTTGAGGCCAGCCTGGATTACAAATCAAGTTCTAGGAGAGCCAGGACCACAACAGAGCAACCCTGTACGAGAAAAAAAACAAACAAACAGAATTGATCTTTAAATGGCTTCAAAGGGCATCTCACCAGAAAGAGATTATGGGAAAACTTGCATAGATCAGAGGTTAGAAATTGCAAGTGCATACTTGTAGTGATCTTCAAGGCTGCAAACAAGGGCTTTTCCATCTCACTGGACCTGAGTATCAACTTCCTTGTGTGGATCCCCACCAGGGCCTTAGTAACTAACTTACCTCTTTTCCAGGATCTTGCAGTAAATCAAGCCACAGTCTGTATTTCCCAAGCCCATCCACATCACAGAAATTAAACATGATGATGCTGACCAGGATCCTATCCTTAACTTAACCTCTATCTGAACTAAGGCTCAAAGCCAGATAGCCAGTGCTAAAAACTGCCCTTACATGCATCTTATACCCTGAGTAAAAAGCTGAATAAAGCTGGTAAGAAGGGCCCCTCGGGGCTGTATGGGATGTGGTTCCCGACTTTGCTAAATAACAGAAACAGTAGCAGTTAATAGCTACTGAGTATGAACCCCAAAACTGGGGCACACCTCCCTCTAACAGTCCTATAACGCAGAAAAAGATAAAGAAACAGAGATGCTGTTGGGTAACATGTGCTCAGGTCACCCAGGAAGAGGAAGACTAGTCTTAAAGCCAGGGTGCACTCTCGGGGTGAGGCAGGAGCAGGTGCAAACCACTGAGCTTGACTCAAGACAGGGAAGGAGGGTTTGAAGGGAACTGGTACCTGCCGGGTTCCAGCTCTGTAAGATACTGATGGATCTGTGCGCATTGACTCTCTCAATTTCATTCATGAAGGCTACACACTAGCATGTCTTACAGCACCCAGGAAAGAAAAAAGACTAATTACTTAGATTACTAACCAAAAATGTCCTGAGTTGAGAATAAAATAGATAAGGGACAATTCTTCTATAACTGTCTGTTGGTTCATCCACCAAGTCAGCAGAACGTCCGTGGTGGTTTGAAGAAAATGGTCCGCATGGAATGACACTATTTGGAGGTGTGGCCTTGTTGGAGTAGGTGTAGCCTTGTTAGAGAAAGTGTGTCAATGTGGAGGCGGGTTTTGAGGTCTTATATATGCTCAAGCCATGCCCAGTGAGACAGACCATTTCCTGTTGCCTATGAGTCAAGATGCAAAGACTCTCGGCTCTTTCTCTAGCACCATGTCTGCCTGCATGCTGTCTTGCTTCCCGCCATGACAATAATGGACTAAACCTCTAAAGTGTGAACAAACCACAATTAAATGTTTTATTTTTTTATTATTATTGAGCTATACATTTTTCTCCATTCCCCTCTATTCTACTCCCCTTCCTCCCTTCTCCACTGCTACCCTCTCCCGTGACCCTCATGCTCCCAATTTACTCAGGAGATCTTGTTTTTTTCACCTTCCTATGTACATCCATGTATGTCTCTCTTAGTGTAGGCAGAGACTGCTCCTTCGTTTCCTGACTGCTCAGACAGGAATAATCACACAGAAACTATATTAATTACAAAACTGTTTGGCCAATGGTTCATGCATATTTCTAGCTACTTCTTACATCTTAAGTTAACCCATTTCTATTAATCTGTGTAATGCCACAAGACTATGAACTACCAGTAAAGTTCCAGCGTGTCCTTCTCCTTCGGCAGCTAAATGGCATCTTTCTGATTCCACATACTCTGTATCTATTTCTCTTTATATCACTGTTTGGGTTTCCAGCCTGGCCTTACTCTCCTAAGTCATTGCCTTAAACAACTTCCTTAATAACCAATGGTAATAAAACATATTCATATAGAAGGGAATCACACATCATCTTAGGGTCCTTTTGTCAGCTGGTTTCTGAGGTTGTGGCTTATAGGCTGGTTTTCCTTGCTTTATGTCTAAAAGCCACTTATGAGGGAATACATATTTTTTTCTTCTAGGTCTGGGTTACCTCATTGATGTAGGAGGGTCATCTGTCTATGTGTTACTTTCATTGGTTAATNTATAATGGGCCAGGCAGTACTTAAATGAATATAATTTGTGTGTTGTTATTTCGGAGTATAAGCTAGCCATACAGGAGCTGGGCCGGACAAAAAAACAGGCCCTGCTCTCTCCTATCACTACACCTCACTAAATATGTTTTTTTCTAGATCACATTTGCCTGTAAATTTAAAGATGTCAGTATTTTTTTACCACTGTGTACTATTCCATTGTGTAAATTGTACCACCTTTCTATTCTTCAATTGAGGGGCATCTAGGCTGTTTCTAGGTTACAAATAATGCTGCTATAAACATAGTTGAGCACATGTCCTTGTGGCACAATTGAGCATCTTTTGAGTATATATCCAACAGTGGTATTGCTGGGTCTTGAGGTAGATTATTTGTTAATTTTCTGAGAAATTGCCATACTGATTTCCAAAGTGGCTATACAAGTTTGCACTCCAACCAGCGATGGAGGAGTATTCCCTTACCCCACATCCTCTCCAGCATAAGCTGTCATCAGTGTTTTTGATCTTGGCTATTTTGACTGGTGTAAGATGGAATCTCAGAATTGTTTTGATTTGCATTTCTCTGATGGCTAAGNACCCCACATCCTCTCCAGCATAAGCTGTCATCAGTGTTTTTGATCTTGGCTATTTTGACTGGTGTAAGATGGAATCTCAGAATTGTTTTGATTTGCATTTCTCTGATGGCTAAGGCTGTTGAGCATTTCCTTAAATGTCTTTCAGCAATTTCAGATTCCTCTGTTGAGAGTTCTCTGGTTAGGTCTGTACCCCAATTTTTTTATTGGATATTTGTTCTGTTGATGTCAAGTTTCTTGAATTCTTTGTATATTTTGGAGATCAGACCTCTGTCTGATGTGGGGTTAATGAAGATCTTTTCCCAATCTCTAGGCTGTCATTTTGTCTTGTTTCCGATTTGTATCCCCTTGATTTCCTTTTGTTGTCCTATTGGTCTAGCTAGAACTTCAAGTAAATGTTTTCTTTATAATAGCTGCATGGTCAGTCAGGCAATGGTGGCACATGCCTTTAAATTCTAGTACTCATAAGGCAGAGGCAGGCGGATCTCTATGATTTCGAGGCCAGCCTGAAAAACCCAGTCTCAAAAAACCAACAACAAGAAGAACAAAATGAGTTGCATGGTCATGGTGTCTCTTCACAGCAATAGAAACCCTAACTAAAACAACATCTCACACCTGGGGTCTCCTGGGCGTGCCCAGAGCATCCGACACACCAGAAGGTCACATTGTTATGCTGCTTTTGCTCTTCTAAGAGAGTTGCCTGTGCAATCAAAGGAATCGAGCATGTGAGGAGCTAAGTCAGTTAGTACCAAAGTAGTCCTATCGTCATGCAAGCTTATAGCAGAACCTGAAAACATCTAGCCAGCACAGGTTCCTTTAAGACTCAAGCATATGCACAGAACCTAGTATGAGATTACTTCATGTGCTATCCTGAAACTAGTTACCTCTAAAGTACAACACTTTGAGGTGGATATAAACTGTCTCTTTCCATGCACCATCCTCTGGAACTATCTTTAAACCCCGGACAATCACTTATGAAATACACTTTCTCCCAGAGCTGGAGTACAGAGAAGAGAAGAACCTTATAGAAGAATTTCAAATAGATGGGCCAGAGAGCAAAGTAAATATGGTCAGAATGCCAGGGCTAGCACACAGGCTGTCTTTAAGGCTTCAGAGTCTCGAAACAAAGAACCTCCCCAAAGATAAATGGCCAATAAGAATAACTGAAAACAGGCATGGTGGCTCATACCAATAATTCCAACACTCAAGAGGGTGAGGAGGATTGCTACAAGTTCCATAAGCTTGAGTCTAGCCTCGGCTATATAATGAGTTCCAGGCCAGCCTGGACTACAGTGTGAAGTTATCTTTAAACAAAGTACAAGAGGGGAAAACAAAGAATCACTCATGTTTGAAGATCCCAAGAACCAAGGGCCTGCTAGGCATGCAGCACTGACACTCCCAAGTCAACCTGCCTGCCTGTACCTAGAAGGAAAGGCCTTGACGCAGAGGGAACATCTGCTCACTCAGCCCTGGTGGGAGACCTGGCAGACAGTCCTGGGCCACATGACACTGACACCATCCACAGACCAGTCCCTTTTTCCCAATATTAACAAGTACAGCAACAATGGACTCTTCCCACTTAGAAAGAATTGCTATTGCAGCTGGGGAAACACTGCTTCCTACCCTGACCAGGACAGCTTGAGGGAGAAGAAAGCCCACAGAGTGTATGAAAGCACAGGCACACAGACCTAAGGAAATATTATGGAGCCTTAGTAACAGAAAACATGAGAAAACTCTGCTTGCACAGAACTGTTTAAAAATAAACTGGTACTGAAATACCAGCAGAGCTACAGTGACTCACACTGTCCTCAGTGCTGAGAGAACAGCAGCCCCTTGACACACTTGTCTCCTGGGCTTCTTCCCCAGTGGAGGAAAAAGGAAAAGTAAAGAGAAGCCCTGAGGTTTGTCTAATTTTACCAGATGAGTAAGATGTTTCATGTTTAGTTAGGAGTACAGAGATGAACATTCATGCAATAAACCTCAGCAAAGGCAAAATTCTAAAGCAGACCAGCACTGTGTGTACTACACTGAGGATACCATGGCAGTACATCTGATAGACAGCACAGGCTCAGTCACACTCATATACTCACTGCCACAAGGACCTCTTCTTGGACATGCACACATCCCTCAGCTTCACGCTATCTAACTGCTCTCAATGACAGAAGACCCTCAGAGGACTCATACTATGGCCAGCCCTACCTCCCCAGTGGCCTCAGCCTCTGTGAACGTAGTCCGATGCAACACACTGCTGCCCCAGATTGCCCTCCGGGTCAACTCCTACTCACCCTGCAAGTCCTGATGTGAGGGTCAATCTCTCCTCTACCATCCCAGTGAAGGTGGGAGCCATGCCAGCATGAAAAGAGCTCACGCCAAGGTAGGACATCCCACCCAACCCACAGATCCAAGCAAAAGGAAGATCCAGCACGCCTTGGAGACCAGTCACAGCTGGCTCAGCTAGGCTGTCCTGGACTTCTTCAAACAAAGTACACCCACTTACCCAGCAGATTGCTCAGTTCACCCACCCTCCGCAACCCATACACATACACCCAAAACCTCATTTTGCCAAATGTTTGTCTCACATCAACCCTACAAATCAATGACAATGAAACTGAACAGAACTGCAAGTATTTTTGAAACCAACCAAATAATACCTTGAGGTAGTTCTGGGAAGATCTGTGGCTATCACCTCTATGTCTGCATTAGAGATCTAGTTTCTAAACTATTTTCTGTCAGAAAAGCAGCAGACGTGATTAGAGAATATCAGACCTCAAGAGTGAAAATTAAGATGGTTCTGAAGACCAGGGAAAGGCAAGTCAGTCCGTTTATAGGAGGGAAATCTGAAGCAGAAAGTACTTGCTAAAGCCTCATCTTTGGAACCACAGCCAATGAAAGACGTGACCTTCCCTTTCTGACTCTTACAGGAAAGGAAGTATCACAGGACAGCTGCTGCTCTCGGCCCAGGAGGCTTCAGAAGAAGTCAGCGAAGCTCCTCCTGTGTCAAAGCTCATACCAAGCAGAGAGTCCATAAACACTAATGGCCCTGCTCTGCCAGGTCCTCAGGCTCAGCTACCTCCTCCCAACAGCCTGCCACAGTTGGCATCATCTCTGGGTGATGCCTGCCCAACTACCCTGCAGCCTGTCTTCATTCCATACCTGGAGCCCACAAAGAAGAGCTGGCTCTGTGCTGCTTATCTGTGCAGGACACAAACCACCAGACATTCAGGAAATGGAACCAAGAGGGAGACAGAAGTTACAGAGGGTGACAGGTTGTGAGATATCAGTTCAAAAAGAAGTTATGGATTCTTCCTGTAGTAACATGGGTTGCTCTGGTGCATTTTGTATCCTAATAGCACAAAGAAAACAAGCTGAGGACCAGGTGTCTTTGTCATTTTCAGAAGGCCTGCTCTAGGGTAATAATGACTATCTCAGAAGGAATCACAAAGGTAGGAGGAAGTTCAAAATCAGAAGGTCTCAGGCCAGCTGTTAGCTATCAGCTCACCCACAGGATATTACCAGGGAAGGTCTGGGGCTCATATGTGGTCTCCTGAAGACATTTTTCTTCTGTAATGGGAACAAGTCAGGGTTATGTCTAAGAATGATCTCACGGAAATGTATTCTATACCTCTGGTTGGCAAGGGCCCTAGGAATGTAACGTGGACACTCAGCTTAAGATTTTTTCGACCTGAATACTAGTTGATGCCCCACAGGGTTAAATGAGAGCTACTTTTTACTTTTATTTTTTGGTTTTTCAAGACAGGGTTTCTCAGTAGCTTTGGGACCTCTCCTGGAACTGGCTCTTGTAGACCAGGCTGGCTTTGAACTCAGAGATCCGCCTGCCTCTGCCTCCCGAGAACTGGAATTAAAGGTGTGTGCCACCACCACCTGGCTCAAAATAGTGCTACTTTTAAAAGGACAAAAATGACACATTTTGAAACCTAGTATTCACACATAAATGCCAACAGTAATATAAGAAAATACACAGAATCCAATGGAAAGAAAAATGCTGAGAGGTGACCCAGTTAGGGCTGGGTAAGTAGACTTAACTGCACAGATGCCCACAGCTCCTAAAGAGCCAACCCCATGAGGAAGCAACTAATGCAACCTAGACAGCTTTCACTAGAAATATTCAATCACTTTTGCTCTCAGGGTTGAGCAGAAATAGAACCTTCAGTGCAGAGAATCAGGAAACCTGCACTCCAGGGCTTCACTTTGGCTTTACAAGCTGCCTAAGTAACTCCTAGGTAAGCTACTTTCCCACCAGCCTCAGACGATCCTCCTACGAGGGAGAAATATACTCTGCCCTGCCTAGCTCTCTCCACACAAACAGGTCACTGTCACTCCTCTTGAAAAGAGAACTCACCACTCACTGTCACTAAGTACTGTCTCCTGAGTGCCTGTCTTGAGTGATCTGAGCATTATCAGACCTTGGATAAACTACTACAGGAAACTACTTAGCATCAAAACAATGGTGTGTTTTTTTTTTTTAAGAGGAGGTTTGGCTCAGAGGGCAATGTCTGTGAATGGGCTTTACACTTACTACCCAGTGCTATCACTCTCAGTGAGCTGGAAAGAGTAATGGCTAAAACAAAAACAAAAAGACAAAACAGGGAAGCACAAAGCTCACTTAAAACCAACTACTAAAAAAATTAAAATAAAAATAAAAAAATATTCTATTAGCCAGGTAGTGGTGGTATACACCTTCAATTCCAGCAGGTAGAAGAAGGCAGATCTCTGTTGAGTCCAATGCCAGCCTGGTCTACAGAGCAAGTTCCAGGACAGGCTCCAAAGCTACAGAGAAACCATGTCTTGAAAAACCAAAAAGAAAAAAAAAAAAAGGACATCTCTACCAAGTCTGTGCAACAAATATAATAAAAAAAGGACAAAGATGAGACAATACTCTTGACAAGTTGAATTCTTTATAATTTTTTTTCTGTAGGGTCAATGACATTACACTCTTACCTCTCCGGATTTCTACTGGGTTGGCCCCTTTGCTGATCTTCTCAAAGCCCTCCTTGGCAATAGAACGTGCCAGAACGGTAGCTGTGGTAGTGCCATCCCCGGCCTCTTCATTTGTGTTATTGGCAACATCTTGAACAAGTTTAGCCCCAATATTTTTGTATTTGTCCTTTAAATCAATTGACTTTGCAACAGTGACCCCATCTTTCGTGACTTTGGGACTGCCCCAGCTCTGCTCAATAATCACTGTTCTTCCCTACAATGACAGAAGAGTACAGCAACTTTCAATGGTGAGTCTCAAAAGGCCGAGTTAACATTCTTAGGTCTACAGACTAACAAGACAAAAATCCAGGCACTAAGAGATGCCACCTATAAAGCAAGGGAGTACAGATGACAATCACCAAATCCCAGAGCATTCGTCACATCCCTTGTACTTGAGTTTTGCATTTTCCTGTTCTCTCAATACAAAAGTTCAAAAATGGCACCAACATTATCGGCAACTTGGATTTGAACCAAGTTATTCTGTTTCGAGCTGTTTGTGCAGCTCTTTAGAGCGCTCTAAAACCCATTTAAAATGACTGTGCCCCACATCCAATGAAGTCCTCAAAGTACAAGGCTCCTTATTCAACCACAGATCCCATCCTTTGATCTCAGCACTGATCTGAGTTCAAGCTAGCTTGATCCAAAGGAGTTCCAGGTGAGCTGTGGCTAAAGACCCTGCCTCAATAAATAGCAGGTGAGCCAGCACTTGGGAGTACAAGCAGAAGGACCAAAGTTTAAGGAGCTAGAGGCCAGACTAAGCTATTGTGGTTCTCTCAAAAACCCAAAACCAAACTTCTGGAACACGAAAACAGTAGAAATCATGAAGCACATCCATGTGTAAGTGAAAACAGTTCTGGAGATGTGTGGTGGGGACAGTCACAGAACAGTGCAGATGGAATCATAAATAAGTGACTCAGGCTGGAAAGATGGCTCGATGGTTAAGACCCAGGTTCAATTCCCAGCACCCAGAGCAGCTCACAACTGTCTGTAACTCTGGTTCTGGTACACACAGATATACACCAAAGAATATACAAATAAATAAACCTAAACCCCACGCTAGTGTATTTACTGTACGTATGCTGGAATACTTCACTATAGTAAGTACAACCTCATACCTACAATTATATTAGACTTTCCCTTCTATATCCTCTAACTACTGGGAAAGGATCCAAAATTTAATGCAAGCACGCACACAAGATTAATTACGCCTCCCCTTTGAAGCCTCCTTGAACAATACTCTATTACATACACTGTGCTGCACAAAGTCCCCCAAATCGGCTGCAGCAGTATTAATGCCACCCCACCAACAAAATCCGTTACACCCCAAATCACTAACATGTACCACATACAAATCAGATTTTCACAAAACTCGGTAACAAAATACTGTGACTTGAAGCTACAGACCACTATTCTTTAATAACACGACCTTAAGTATACTGATACCTTTGGCCCCATGGTAACAGCTACAGCGTCGGCTAAAAGGTCTACACCTTGAAGCATTAAGGCTCGTGCATCCGCACCAAATTTCACATCTTTGGCATAGGCTCGAGTGAGATGAGGAGCCAGTGCCCGGGACACTGGTCTCATCTGGCGAAGGACTGTGGGTAGTCGAAGCATTTCTGGGGGAGGAGGGGAAAAAAAGCAAAGGGTCACTACTAGCTAAGGACAAACGTGACCACCTGTGGTTCAGAACATGGAGGCTAGCTCTAGACCGGAGTCCACTAACCACGCCTGGGCCCCGCGGCGCTGCAGCTTCAGGACATCATTTTCAAGCAACGGACCAAGGAGGCCGCCCCCATGCCTGACCTACAGGACTAGCACAAAGCATACGAAACCACTTCTCCAAGGCCACCCACTCATGCTGCTGTGCCGAGTTAATCTTTCACTGCCAAAGCGGCCTTAGGAGCAGATCCACTCCGAAAGTGTGTGTGTGGGGGGGGGAACCAAGCTGGCGTAAGCGAGGCAGGTTCCAAATGCAAGTGCACTTTATACAAGCACTCGTGACGGTGCAAAACCCTGCTCAAAGTGTCGCCAGGTAGACACCCGGAGCTACCGCAGCTAGCAAGGCCGC
>LOEQ01000533.1:97675-115425 GCA_001685075.1 Bramus lutescens
ATTGAACTCAGGACCTTTGGAAGAGCAGGCAATGCTCTTAACCACTGAGCCATCTCTCCAGCCCCACATGCCAGCTTTTTACCGCAGCTGCGCACCCACCTCACTTTACTTTGACCCTTAGTTTATTTACTGGGGCAGCGTTTTAGTAGCCTTCCATTCACAGTGTGGCTCCAGCTAGCGCAGGAGGCCTAACTTCTAGTCTCTCTCAGCTCTCTGAAAGAATTTGCTCACTAAACTTAGCAATTTCTAGCTTTTGATTTAAAAGTGATGGACAGTTGACTCCTCTCTTACTTGAATAGAGACTGTTATTAATTGTCCCATTTTTAATGCTGCTATGTTTTAGGGACCTGAGGAGAGGGAGAAATAAGGGAATCGCTGGTCAATAAAATATTCAGAACATTACATTTTTGAATTTTAGTTACCATTTTATATGAGCATAATTTATCATGCCTCCCCCAAAAATTAAAATAGTAAACCAAAATATCATTGATCACAGGCCAGTACAACAGATGTAATAATGAAAAGATGTGAAATGAGACTATGAAAACAGAATGCAGAGGTGAGATGTATGTCAATACTGTTAGAGAAAGGAGGACAATACATTGTGCAGGCTAGCCACATTGACTATTTAGAATAGCCCCAGCAGCAGCAGCAATAAACCCACAGGACTGGACTGAAAAGTGTAATCATGTATGGTATAATAAAAATGAGCTATTAACAGAATGAACATGTTGCATGTGATATATATAGTTATGTAGGTATGTGTGTGTGTACATAATATATATATAATTATTTAGGTATATGTATGTGTGTATATACACATAAAAACAATGAAAAAAGAGGCCATGAAATTGAAAGAGAGCAAGGAGGGGCATATGGGAAGGCTTGGAGGGTGAAAAGGAAAGGGAGAAATGATATAATATTTTAAGAAATGAGTATATGTTAGTAGAGGAAGTGATTTGGAAAGAATTTGTATGTGGAATTTGAGGTGGTCCAGGATTAGTTGCATTTACTTGAGGATATCAAAATGTAAGATTGTTATGAGGAGGTGGGAAGAACATCTGAGAACATTCCAGACATCTTGTGCCTCTATTAGAGTTTCTGGGGAGACTGAGGTGGCTGACTTGATGCCAGATCAGTCGGGCATCATAGTGAGAACCCATTCCCTTTCCCCAAACCCCACAATAGAAGAGGCTTAAATAGGAATTCAAGTCCAGTGTTTTGGCACATGTCTTTAATTTCATCACTAAGAAGGCCAAGAATTGATGCTTGAGCTAGCCTTGGTGGTGCACACCTTTAATTCCAGCACTCAGAAGGCAGAGGTAGACTGATCTCTGTGAGTTAGAGGCTAGGACGGCCAGAGCTACATAATCTCAAAAAACAAAAATATTAAACATATTTAGCATGAAGTTTAGCATCCAGCAAAATTTAATTAACCATAAGACTTCTTTCTTTATAGTATATTCAACAGAATATAAGGGCAGACTGCTCCAACATTGACAAAATTCTTGAACCGCCTGAAGGCCAAGATGAAGGTGTGTGGAAGTATGAACATTTAAGGTAGGTCTCAGTGAGATCTCAGGATGTGCTAACAGTTAAGTACGAGTCAAGTTAAATTTGGGTAAATCACAGTGCCGAGTTTTATAGCTTTGTGTCTTTTGGTTATTTTGAGAAAAGGTCTCATGTAGGCTCAGGCCTTGAATTCCTGACCCACCTCTCTCCGCTCCTAAATGCTGGGACTGAAGACAAGTGTTAGCACAGCTACCATTGGTCTCCAGCTCTCTGTTCTCCTGCCTCAGCCTCCTGAGTCCTAGAATAACAAGTATGCAGTTGATTATAAAATACTGTTTGGGGGGCTGGAGAGATGGCTCAGAGGTTAAAAGAGCACTGACTGCTCTTCCAGAGGCTCTGAGTTCAATTCCCAGCAACCACATGGCAGCTCACAGCCATCTGTAATGAAATCTGGTGCCTCTTCTGGCATACAGGCTTACATGGAGGCAGAATGTTGTGTACATAATAAATAAGTAAATCCTTAAAAATATATTCTGCTCCAACTTAGTTATAACTTGATTCAAATCTCTTGACAGCTCATACTGAATCTTTGTGATTAGGAGACAGCGCCACTTTGAACAGCTGTAATCTTATGGCAGGATGTGTGGATTTCAGCTCTGAATCGTCTTTTCACCATGTAGCTAGCTGTACCAGGCTTTTGCTTTAGGCCACCCACCAGCTCTCAGATCATAGCATGGAGACTTACTATTAGTTATGAATGCTTGGCCATAGCTTATGCTTGTGTCTTGCTAGCTCTGAACAACTTAGCCTGTTTCTCTGTATTCATGTTTTGCTTCTGGACTTTTTACTTTTCTTTGCTTCTGTATGTCCTACTCCCTTCAGCAGGCTGGCAGCTGCATGGCTAGCCCTGGGTGTCTCTTTCTCCCTTGTTCTCTCTCTCTCTCTCCCCTGGATTTCTCCTCCTACCTTATCTCTGCCTGACAGCCCAACCTGTCCCTCTTCTGCCTAGCTGTTGACTGGTTAGTTAGCTCTTTATTAGACAGTCAGGTGCCTTAGGCAGGCAAGGTAAAACAAATGCGGAACACATCCTTACATAGTTAACAAATGCGGAACACATCTGTACATAGTTAACAAATGCGGAACACACCTCTACATAGTTAACAAATGCAGAACACACCTCTACATAGTTAACAAAGGCGGCAGAAGCAGATGTAGCACACCTTCACACCGTTAGTTTTCCCCAGCAAAACAAATGCAACACATCTTTGCCCAGTTTAAAAAATATTCCACAACATGTAGCTCTGTAGTAGATGAACTTGAAGCTGCTGGATTATACCTACAGCACCACCAAAGTTTGGTGGATAGGTAAGCCATTGCTTCTCATTGCCAGCCTTTATTACTGCTCTGGGAACAGTCACTCAGAACTGTGTAGAATAGTCTACTGACGTGGAGTAGTGGGGTGACAGAAACAGTGATTCAGAAATAGTGCCATTTAGTATGATATACGCTCTGTCGTACGTTCACTTAATAGTCTAAGCACAGTGTCACCCAGCATTGAGAAGGAAGTGGAATCATAGAAAAATAAAGATTATGCTTTGCCTTTTGTTTTCTTCCATTAAAATATACCAAATAGGCTTAGTGTGCTGGCAAAGCCAGATCTCTGTGAGCTTGAGGCCAGTCTGCTCTGTGTGTATATCAAGTTCCAGGCCAGCTGGGACACATAATGGGAACCTATCTTAGCAAAATAAAGCAGTACATAATTAATAGTGTTTTTAATTGGTTTTCATATCTGTCCTTTTCCTTTAATTTTTGGTGCCTGTTTCCCTGTTTCATCTTCTAAATGTAAATACTGCATTTTGGGGGAACCATGGTGTTTTTGTTTGATGAGGAAGCAGCTGGGATTATCCACCTTGATATATTGAAATACTTATCACTAGGTAGGGTTTCAATTTTTTAATTATTTTTTGACACGGGATTTTTTTTTAAGGATTTGCTTGTTTGTTTATTTATTATTTATACACACACCAGAAGAGGGAACCAGATCTCATTATAGATGGCTGTGAGCCACCGCATGGTTGCTGGGAATTGAACTCAAGATCTCTGAAAAAGCAGCCAGTGTTCTTAACCTCTGAGCCATTTTTCCAGCTCCCGAAACAGGGTTTCTTTGTGTTGCTTTGGCTGTCCTGGCACATGATCTTTATACCAGACTGGCCTTGAAATCACAGAGTTCAAGTTTTGGAAAGAAAAAAGGGGGCTATAGATATGATAAGATAAAAAGGTAGACTGTTGAATCTACTTTTAAACAACTACTAGTTGTAAATATTTTACATTGGACTGGACTTTTATATGGTATGCAAATTTTGTATATTGTTACAAATTTGAGATTAATTTTGTTAAAACATACTGTACATACATTTCTAATCATGTTCAAGGTATGGTACCTTTGCAATTCATTTAACAATGCAATGCAAATTTCTAGTTCTTGAAAGTTATTACCAACTGTTTAGGATAATAAGGAAGTACAGGTTAGTAATTAGTCACCTATTAAAATTAAACTTGTAGTCATATTAGGTATGTTTTCAAGATCAAACAGAGATATGTTTAAAATAGACAGGTTGTCTTCAAACACTTCAGAGATCTATAGAATATGTCATTTCAGATGCTTTAATAACAGGTTTTTTTTTTTAATTTATGGCAATGAGACATGTCTGCTCCTAGCAGAACCAATCTACGTCAGAGAAGATAATGGGCACTGAAGAAACTCCATATGCAGTTTGCTTTCTTTGTGGCGAAAGTAAACCACTGGGCAAGAAAATGCGCTTGCCTTAACTGCTGACAAGTATGTTGTCCTAAAGGGACAAGCAGGACACAAAAAAGAGTGGCTGCTAATCTTATCAAGACAAGGCGGGACAGTCCTTCAAAATTCCTGCTTCATAGAAAAGTCTGTCAAATATTCTAGGCCTTTAGGCTGAAGATGGATGCCCCAGCATTGCAGGCAGCCAGCTCTTTCTGTCATTCTCACATTTTTTGGAAGCTGCTTTCTTGTACTTCCTGCTTACTTAGTTAATATTATTTCCTTCTTGGGTCTCTGAGGGAGTTGAAGACTAGATAGTTATAGTTTTCTGTTGGGGACCAGCCCCAACAAAAACAGTTCTCACCAGCATAGGGGAATGGGAAAAATAAAGTTAACTCACAAGATAGTAATGGGAGGGAGTTTCAGGGATTATTCAGATCCCGAAATTACCCACGATTATTTTTTCAACACCTTTTATATCAAGGTAAACTGGCGGAGCAGGTCACAAAACACTTCATTAACATTTTGTTGCCTAGGTAGCTGGAATGGCTCAAGTCCACTTCCTCCCCAGGTGACCTCATAGTTATAATGGAAGGAGCAGAATACATTAGCATAACCTGACTGACCTTCTCAGGATGGTGCTGAGCTTGCTTTACTTCAAAAGAGCCAGGCAACCACCTCCTGTGTGGAAGGAGCAAATTGAGCCTGTTAGTCAGATTCTCTGACTGCCAGACAGTGTGAAAATGGGCCTGCATTTCCTGGCCCCTACAGTCTTCCTTTGTTTATGAGACTCAAAAAAGTAATTCACTAAAGAAATGTAAAGTATATGTATAAGATTGAGAGATATCAAAAGATAGTAATGCAAGTTATGATAGAAAGTAAATTATGTACAAGACTTTGGACTCACCAAGATAGGATAGATAAAGGAATATTTTCTCTGAATTTGACAAATGCTAATGGACTAGACACTATTGATGTATTTATTGCCTTTATATATTGTATATAGTTATTATACTTAATGTATATCATTTTTCTAATATTAGCTACCGCCTTTTTAATTTTAGACAAAAGAAGGAAATACAGTGATATTTTATTCATGATTTAATAAATAAAGCCTCTGCCTCCTGAGTGCTGAGATTAAAGGTGTGTGCCACCATGACTGGCTTAGATAAGATTTTTAGAGTGAACCCATTCAATATTTTAACAGCTATAAAACAAACTTATTGCAAAGGATTGTCTTATCAGGTATCTGTCTAAAACTGTATGGCAATCCTTATAATTTTCTTCATTTTTACTCTTGTTAAAAAGTATTTAGAATTGGGTGTGATTGGCACAATTGTTGGTCCCAGAACTTGGGAAGTGTAGATAGGAGATCAGGAGTTCAACGTCATCCTCAGCTAAATACTGAGTTTAACGGCTATATGAGACTATCTCAAAAAAAGTTTTTATTTGGTTTTTGCCTTTTTTTTCTTTAAAAAGAGTATACTTACTGGATTTTAGGCATTGTATAGGCCTTATAATTTTTAGTATTAGAAAAAATATGGAAAAGATAACAAATACTAAGAAAAGTTAGGAAATTACATGGACTGTGATCCCAATATATTTTAATTTATTCATTTAAATAGTATCTTTTTGGAGAAGGTAGTGAAATAGGATGTAAACGTACATTGTATATAGCTAGCTCTTGAAGCTTCTCTGTTCTTTTTGTTCTGGTTGTGCTGGGAGTTGAGCTGGAGGCCTTGCACACACTGGTCACATTGGTGCTCTAGCATTGACCTGCCCCGACCTCAACCCTGCTTCACTGTTGTCGGTGCCACTGGATTGTTTTGTGTGCCGTGGTGGGAGTGGTGTGTGTTCATGGATATAGACAGGGAACCGTCTGTTTGCATGTGTGTTACATTCGTGTATGTGTGCGTGTTTGCATGTATATGTGGGTTTAAGTTTGGATGTGCATATCCATGTGGAGACCTGATGTCGGTATAAAGAATCTTCCTGATTTCTCTCCCCTTACTTGTTGAGGCAGTCTCTCATTTGACCCTTGCTCAGGGGATCCCCTCCTCCACCTTTTGAGTGCTAGAATTGCCCAGGACCACCATGCCCACCAGGCATTCCCGTGGCCCAGGACCACCATGCCCACCAGGCATTCCCATGGCCCAGGACCACCATGTCCACCAGGCATTCCCATGGCCCAGGACCACCATGCCCACCAGGCATTCCCATGGCCCAGGGCCACTATGTCCACCTGGCGTTCACATGGGTTTTGGGATTGCAGCTCAGGTTTTCAGACATCATATCAGCCACTTTGCTCACTGAGTCTTCTCAGTCCTGATTTTTTTTTTCCCTTCTTGAGGAGATGGTTTCTGTCCATGTAACCCTGACTGTTCTGGAACTCACCATAGGCCAGTCTTGGTCTGCTTGAGTGCTGGGAGTTAGAGGCTTGATTGACCATACCCACTTATTTTTTCAAGTTATTTTATTTTTTAAATGTGTATGAGTGTTTGCCTCCATGTATGAATGTGATATGTTTGCCTGGTGCTGGAGGCCAGAGTGGGCATTGGTGTTCCTGGACCTGGAGATAGAGGGGGTCGTGAGCTCCTTGGTGTGGGTGCTGGGACTGAACTCTCCCCTGCAGGAGCAGCAGCTCCGAATTGTAACTACTGAGCCAATTAGACTGGAGTTCATTTCCCCACACCCAGGCCAGGTGGCTCTCTACCACTTATATTTCAGCTCCAGGTGACCTGACACTCCAGTGTCAGGTGTATGCATACCCATAAGTAAAAAGAAGGGGCTTTTCTTTCTTTAAAAGTTCTTAGGACAAACATTGGGGGATAGCTGGATATTGAGGTGCCTGCTTGTTATCCCAGCACTTGGGAGATTGATGTAACTACAGAGCAAAACTTTATCTTAGGAAGCAAAGCAAAGGACTGGAGAGTGGGCTCAGTGGTTAAGAGCACTGGTTATTCTTCCAGAGGTTCTGAATTCAATTCCCAGCAAGCACCTGGTGGCTCACAACCATCTATATTGGGATCTGATGCACTCTTCTGGCATAAAATTGTACATGCATACAGAACCTCATTTATATAGAATAAATAAATCTTTAAAAATAAGTAAATCATTAAAAAAAGAAAAACAAGACAAAACAAGGAAACTATGTAAGTTTAAAAATTCACTTTTGGTTTTCTTGAGACTGTTTTCCTGTGTAGCCTAGGCTGTCCTGGAACTCACTGTAGAGACTATGGTGGCTTCAAACTCAGAAGTCCTCCTGCCTCTGCCTTCCAAGTGCTGAGATTAAAGGCATGGACCATCCTGTCTTGCTAAATTTAAAAATTCTAGTCTANGCCTTTTATTCCAGCACTCAGCAGAGGCAGGTGACTCTCTTGAGTTTGGGGCCAGCCTGGTCCATAGGTCGAGTGCCAGGACAACACAGGAAACGCTGTCTCGGAAAAAACACCCCAAATTTAATCTGCAAAAAAGCTTAGTTCTTTGTGTATAAAAATAAACACATAATTTTATATAAATGAAGCTTCTTTCATCATAGGTATTAACAACTTAATACCCTTCAGTTGTCAGTCATAATCAGAAGTTTTCTCCTATGATACATGGTTAATGTAAGCATCTTTGTAACAGAACTGTACGCAGTTCTGACAATCTCATTACAATAGAAGATCCAAAAGTACATGCTTTCCTAGAGTTTTGGTGAGATTTCTAAGCTACTTTCCCTAGTGTATGAGAGGGTAATCAGCTTGGTAGCCTTATGAAATAAAACAAGAAAATAAACAAAGCCTGGATAATAAATGTGATTTTTGCACTTTTAGGCAATTCTGCCTTGAGCTAAATGGACTTGCTGTCAAACTTCAGGTAATTTTTTTGTTGTTAAAACTATAGTTCAAAGTTCTGATTTTTAAAAGTAATTTTGTATGCTTAGTTTAACCCAACGTTTCTAATTAATTTCTTTTTACTTTTTGTGTAGAAAGGTAATCCAAATGACAAATTTTTGCATTATCATTCTACATATTAAAAAATATAATTATTTTTAACAGAGTGAATGCCATCCAGATACGTGTACTCAAATGACAGCAACTGAACAATGGATTTTCCTTTGTGCAGCTCATAAAACTCCAAAAGAGGTGAGAGAATTGAGCAGTTTCAGGGTACCTGAAATTGGGTAACCAGGTCCCTGGTTACCTGATACCCTCATTTTGGGCCTGAGGTGAAGCTGAACATCTCAGAAGGGAGCATTTGGTGATAAGTCTGCTACATGGTATCTGAGAACAGAGGGTAAGGGCCAGGGGCCCAGTGTTCCCTTCAAGGACACTGCCCCAGGACCTACTTCCCTGTGTAGTTTCTACCACTCCCTGAGAGACCAGCTGAGAACCAAGCCCTCAACAGATGAGCCTTTGCGGGACATTCCCTATCCTCCATGAACAGAAACATCATGGAACACAGTGGACATAGTTGTATGATGTTATGTGTGACACTGCTGAATGTGTTTAATATGTGTGAGTGTGATGCTTTCATATGCACGTGTGTGCAGGTATGCACCATGTGTCTGTGGAGACCAGAGGAGGCTATCACGCTAACTCCCTCCCACAAGGCAGGCAGGGTCTTGAACCTGGAGCTAGGTTGGCAGCCAGCAAGCCTAGAGATCCCTGCTCCCATCCTAGATATCGGTGTCATGTTGGCACTTTATGTGCATACTTGGGGTTTGAACTCAGGGCCTCATGTTTACACTTAGCCACTGACCATCTCCGCAGACCTCCAAAACTATTGAACGTAATTTAAAAATATATTTCTTCATTTGTGTGTGTGTGCGCATGCATGCGCTTGCATGCCTGCCTGCCAGCTGTGGCATGAGTGTCTGGAGGCCAGGCTTCTCTCTGTATAATAACTATGACCTGTGTAAGTCTGATCACTGAAGCCTTTGTTTCTTGAGCACTAGATAGTTCAGTGTTCCTCCTGTTCCTCCTGTTGTTTTCTTTGGATTCTTTGTTGGAAATTAATAATCTATCTTCTAGATGCCTGATACTATAATTCACATAAAAAAACTAAGCTTTTTTATTTTTTTAATTTTTATTTATTAATTAATTAATTTATTTATTTGGTTTTTTGAGAAAGGGTTTCTCTGTAGATTTGTAGCCTGTCCTGGAACTAGTTCTTATAGATCAGGCTGGCCTCGAACTCACAAAGATCCTCCTGTCTCTGCCTCCCGAGTGGTGGGATTAAAGGTGTGGACCACCATGCCCTACCATCTTCTTATTGATGTCATATATTTCATAGTCATTCTGAAATCAGAAGGCTTCTTCTTCTTCCTCTTCTTCCTCCTCCTCCTCCTCTTCCTCCTCTTCCTCCTCCTCCTTCCTCCATCCTCCCTCCTCCTCCTCCTTACACAGGGTTTCTCTGTGTAGTAGCCCTAGCTTTCTTGGAACTTGCTTTGTAGACCAGCCTGGATTTGAACTCACAGAGATCCGCCTGCCTCTGCCTCCCGAGTGCTGGGATTAAAGATGTGCACCACCATTCCTGGCTGGAACTTTTTCTTAGAATATGGTCATGTTTTTAGAATAGGATACCTAAGATGGTAACCTAAGATGGTTAGTCTTAACTGTCATCTCGACTGGATTGAGAAGGGGCTAGGGGACGAATAGAGGGCATTTATAGATCCTTAAATCACAAGAGTCCTGGCCCAGTAAGTGGTTTAATACCCTGAGAGCTGGTGAGAACTGGAAGCTTCAATTTGGTTAGAAGAAGCGGAACACTGGAAATTCATCTCTGAAGGGCATTTTCTTTTCTTTTTCTTAACTTTATTTATTGATCTTTTACTTGACAATCCCAGTGTTTCCCCTCTACCCCCACCCTCACTCCTCAGAGAGGGTTAGGCCTCCCCTGGGAAGTCTTTCCCATCCCCTCTCCTGTGCTGAAGGGCAATTCTTCCCTGCCCCCTTCCTGCCTTTCCTGTGCTTCCTGGCTGTCACCTCTGAACTGTGAGCTAAATGAAACCCTGCCTGTTTTATGTTGCTTGTCTTGGGTGTTTGCTTACAGTGGTGAGAGAAGCTAGTAAATATAGACCTGTCTGTTAATGCAGTTCACATTTTTCTCTTTTCTAGTGTCCTGCTATAGATTACACAAGACACACACTGGATGGTGCTGCGTGTCTTCTGAATAGCAATAAATATTTCCCCAGCAGGTAAGCAAAACTTTTAAACATGGTATGCAGCCTTTTGGGTTTCACTTAAAAGTCTGATGTTTGAAAATAATATCATGGTCATTTTTTTGTGGTTTTGTTTTTTGGGTTTTTTTTGTGTGTGTGTGTGTGTGTGTTTTTTATTTATTTATTTATTTATTTTTTTTTTGAGATGGGATTTCCCTATAGCTTTGGAGCTGTCCTGGAACTCTTGTAGACCAGGCTGACTTCAGACTCACAGAACCTGCCTGTCTGTGCCTTCTGAGTGCAGGGATTAAAGGCGTGCGCCATCACACCTGACTTACTTTTTTTAATATATATAAGTATATGTTGACTGGTTCAGATTATTTGAGGTTGTGGTTAAACGTTGGAACTTGTTTCCGAAAGCTCAGAGAGCGGTTTAGTTAGTGCTGGTCCCTGCTGCTGTGTGCTGTGCCTTTTCTAGGCCTCTTCTCACCAGCGTGAGAGTCAGCCTCCTTAGATAAACAAGTAGTGACTTTATTAAGGGAGGCTGCTTGTTTATGCTTATTTTTTGCCTTTAGCAATTTTAAGCAAAATTTTAACATATGTTTAATTACACATAATAATGGATATATGACATACATGTATAGCATGCATTCTATTTTTTGTTTTTTTGAGACAGGGTTTTTCTGTAACAGTCCTGGTTGTCCTGGAACTCGCTTTGTAAACCAAACTGGCCTTGAACTCACTGAGATCCCTGTTCACGGCAGGCAGAGGTGTCCGCTCCTACAGATAATCAAGAGTGCGTCATCTCCGTCATGCCTGGAAGTCAGCGGTCTAGCTTCTCCTTCCTCATCACTCCCTGAGCTTTGAATGGGGTGATCGATGCCCATTCATGGCTGAGCACTCAGGAGTCATTTATCTTCAGTGTGTTCCTCCTGACCCCTACAGTATCAGCAGTTAGATGGCAGCTTGACAGGCATATCCTGTCATGTCTAGTAGGTTTTTCTGAGGTCTTGGGGAAGACTCTGCATATATATATTGTATTACTGGAGAGGTTTATGAATTCTCCCCTCCTCCCTTTTCAAAGTTGAAAATGGATTTTTTTTCTCCTATGGTTTATGAGTTTTAAAAAGATTATTTATTGTGTTTTGAGACTGAGTCCACATTGTAGCTTTGGGTGACCACCAACTGACTCTGTAGATCAGGCTGACATTGAACTCGCAGATCCACCTGCTTCTTCCCAGTCCTGGGACTAAAGATGTGTATAACCACATCCGGTGTGACTGGTATCTCGAGACAGGGTCTGTGTGGCCCATGCTAGCCTTGAATTCATCATCTAGCCCAAGCTGTTTTTGAATTTAGGGTGATCACCCTGCCAGTTCTTGTAAGGACTGGGATTACAAGTGTCTGTAACACACCTGGCTCATGATTGGTATTTTATTCTGTTAAGGAATTGGGTATTTTTACAACGTAGACAGAACTTGAGTTTTTCCCTCTAAAATACAATTAGCTGCAAAATCCTCATCTAAGATATGTGGGTGTAAAAAACACAGACGACATCTGATTTTCTCTCTATCGTATACTATAAAAGAGAATATTCTCTTTTAGAAATTGATTTTCAAACATACAAAGGAAGCAAAAGCAGGCTCTATAGGATACATTAATGAGTCCTCTTAGTGGTCTCAGTCATCTGTATTAGACAAAGTGTACTGCAGTGTAAAATATTGTTTAAGGTCTTTGGTAAGTTTTGAGGTGTCAGGGTGTAAGTGCATTATTCTTTAATAAAGTTTCAGAAGTACAATACTGCCTTTAACTACGGTGCTGTGGTTCAGTAGAGAGGGCTGGTCCAGGATCGAGGAGAGGCCTACTCTGTGCATGCAGCGCTGTGCCCTTGCCCAGACCCTCTTCTCTTGGGTATTGGTTTCCACACTTGGGAACTGAGAAGATTGGGCTGTGCACATTTGTGACTTTCTGGTTTCTCTCCTCTTTTCAGGGTTAGCATAAAAGAATCATCTGTAGCCAAACTAGGATCAGTGTGCCGTAGGATCTATAGAATATTCTCACACGCCTATTTTCACCACCGGCAGATATTTGATGAATATGAAGTAAGTATCTGTCGTAGCTGTGCACTGTTGTGGTAACGACCATGACAACAGCAGCCTGAGTACGGAAAGGGTTAGTTCTGCATCTAACTCTTGGGTTGCTCTCCGTCCGTCACTGCGAGGACAGGGCAGGAGCTGGAGCAGAGGCCATGGAGCAGTGCTGCTTATTAATAGGCTTGCTTGGCCTGCTTCCTGTTGTTTTCTGTTACTTATTTTGTTTTGAGACAGGGTCTCAGGATGTAGCTCTGGCTGGCCTGGAACTCTCAGAGATAGGATTAGAGTCACCACCTTTTTTGAGATTATATAACCTTGACTGACCTGGAACTCATTTAATGTAGACCAGGATGGCCTTGAATTCTTAGGATTCTCCTTGATTGACCCTCCCAAGTGCTGGGATTAAAGGTTCAGCCTGCTTTCTTATATATGTCCGCCCAGGAATGGCACTGTGCACAGGAATCAGAAATACATGCCCCCTAGGCCTGCCTGTAGGCCAGTCTGGTAGAGCATTTTTCTCAATGGAGGTCCCCTCTTCCAAGATGCCCTAGCTTTTGTCAAGTTGATGGAAAACTATCCACAGTATGTCAGTAATTATCTTGAGACAGTCTTGTCAGGGTGACAAGTGTGTGTTGGTACTACTTCTAGACAGTCTTGTCAGGGTGACGAGTGTGTGTTGGTACTACCTCTAGACAGTCTTGTCAGAGTGATGTAGTGTGTGTTAGCACTACTTCTAGACAGTCTTGTCAGGGTGACAAGTGTGTGTTGTACTTGTAGCTTCTGATTTTTGGATAGTAAAATGACTTTTCTCTCTTTCTTTCTACAGAATGAAACATTTTTATGTCATCGCTTTACTAAATTTGTGATGAAATATAACTTGATGTCGAAGGATAACCTGATTGTACCAATTTTAGAAGAGGAAGTTCAGAATTCAGTTTCTGGAGMGAGTGAAGCCTGMGAGGAATCCTGTAGAACAGTGTACYGATCACATAATTAACARTTATGTACTGTATRTATRWATCATKTTAGACACATCAATCATGGATCYATATTATAGCTCTTCTGTTTAGTAGAGGTTTTTGTATGCTATGTGTTGCCTTTTAAAATGGGAAATACATTTTAAGTTATTCATGAGCTGTATATTCACTGGTGTGACACTCATAGTTTTTAAATAAGTTTAGTCTTATCTGTTTATAATGCCTGTTAATAAAGGAATTTACAGTTTGGTAAAATTGCTGCTAAACAATCATTGGATCACAATCCTTTCAAATCTAGAGTGAGCTTGGGTTTCACACAAACCATTTACTAAAGAGATAATATTTTCTTTAGTTTTGCCCCCTAAGTTTTGATATTTTAGAAAATTCAGTAGTATTCCATCTGTACTGTTAACTTTTCCAAGATGAGATAAAAGTGTTTAAAAAGTCTGTTTGTAGTTTTTAATATGCATAACCGATTATGTATATGTTCAGAGAAATACAAGGAGGTCAGTAATACTTAATAATCTCACTCTGCTACATAAAGTATATTCTAGGTCAGTGTACTTGGAAATGCGATCTCTTTCATGACTGGATTATTAAATACCTGGTGATGCTGATAAGGCACATGCATAATGCTCTTATGCTCCGTGGACACCTGCCCTGATTTCCCTCCGTCCTCTCCCCGAGCTACAGTGGTCAAGAACGCATTTGCCAAGCTATGGTTAGTGGTGGCTTCTCCTCCTCGTATCGCATTAACTGCTTACAGAGCGTACCTCATCTAGCAGTGATGTCACACTACAGGAACTGTGCACTGCACAGGCTCCTGCCTACCTTTGTGTGGGGAAATTGTAACTACTTAGAAAATGATCATCCTCACCCTAGGTTCTTTCTGTTAGTGATACTAATCTTTTCATCTATCTCTAGGCAGCATTAAATACATATGGAAAAGACACTGTATTTATTTTATTCTCCCTCCCAGAAGCGTATTGTTTGAATTATATGCACATATAAGAATATTTACAATAACTCAAGGTTCCAGTGGTGTTGATGAATGGTCATGCTTTTTTTTTTTTAAATTTCTTCAGTCTTAAAAATTTAAGTGCAAATTTAGAACGTATTTAGTAAAGTACTCACTGTAACGAGGCAGTAAGCTGGGACAGTTGAAGCCAGCCATCACTACTGATCGAACAAATGTGAGGAACTTCTTTTTATTTAAGAGTTATTTCCAAATGAAATTGAAAAATGCGTTCATCTTGTTTGTTTTTCTAACTATTTGAAGAAATGTGGTATATTATGAGACAAGTATGCACAGAGAAGTGTAGGAAATGACGTCAGACGGAGAGCGTGTGTCTAGTGTGTCCTGCGGTCACGGTCAGCACCACACCGCAGCCTACAACTATCTTCTAAGAAGTTTTGTGTTCACGGTGAAGAGAACATTGGCTGAAATTAGGTGTTTATATTACTGTTACCATAACCACCGGGGTTAGTAATTTTTAAATAAGCTTGGTAAATATGAGAGAGCCTAACCTACATCCATAAATTATACTTAGCAATGTTGCTGTTCTCTAGTTGGGGCCTCAGTGGGTTTCGTCACTTGACTGTTTCTCAGCGAACATTTAGGGTAGTGACTGGGTTTATGAATCTGACTGAGGAATTGGAACATTTTGTGAATACATGGCTTAGTGTTAACAGGAAAATAAAGGATTTTTTTTCTACTCATTCTACCCTCCCTGTAGTGTGTTTTGAAATTGATCATAAAATCTCTGAAAGCGTGAGTTTGTAGTCTTGCTTTTGTGTTCATTCTGGCTCCTCACTAACCCTTGCTCACTGTGAAGCTGGTTGGTTACAGTAGGTAAGATCTCAACGAATCAGCTTGTGTCCTGGTGCTGTTTGCATAATTTTGAAGATGCACATAGACATGAGTAGTCTTTTAAGAAGTAGCTGGATCCAGAGTGGTGGGGCACGATTTTAATCCTAGCACTTGGGTGGGTCTCTGAGCTTAAGGTCAGCCTGGGCTACATGAGGGGTCCTGTCTCCAAAGTACAGGGCTGGGGGTCTGGGGAGGTGGCTCAGCCGCTAAGAGCACGGGGCAGCTTGCAGCTGTCTGTAATTCCAGTTCCAGGGGATCCAACACCCTTACACAGATACAGATGCAGGCAAACAACAGTGTAAATCCAATCACCTAAAGAACCCGGGCTGGTAGGATAGCTGAGTTGGTCAGAGTGGTTGCTGCCAAGCCTAGTGGCCTGTTTTGTTCCCAGAACCCGCGTGTATGAAGGAGAGAGCCAACTCCTGTGACCTCCATGCGTGCCATGGTATGCATATACCAATACCCCCACATGAAACACAGTTTTTAAAAATTAGAAAGTGATTAATGAGGCTAAGTAAATGTCAGAAATAAAGTAATAATGGAGGGCAGGCTGGTGAAATCAGGCAGCATCTGAGATCCTTCCGGCATGGCCACAGTACTGTATGCTGGGGAATTCCCCCACCCCTTCAGTTGTCCCTTTTTAACTTGATGTGCCTGAGTATTTTGTGTCCGTGTGTCTGTGCACTGTGTGCATGCCCTGCCTGGATGGCCTGAAGAGGGCGCCCCATCCCTTGGCCTGGAGTTAGGGGTGTGTTATAAACTATATGGGGGTGTGAAGACAACCCAACCCTCTGGAAGAGCAGCTAGTTCCTTACTGCTGAGCCATCTCTTCAGCCCTTCTCTTCAAGATCTTCATTTCAGGTCCCCCCCCATCTTCCTTCCTTCCATCCTTTCTTATTTATGTGCATTGGGGTTTTGCCTGCATGTATGTCTGTATAAGGGTCCCAGATCCCCTGAAACTGGAGTTAACAGTTATGAACCAAACCACTAAGCCATCTCTCCAGCCCCCATTTCCTCTCTCTCTCTCTCTCTCTCTCTCTTTCTCTCTCTCTCTCTCTCTCTTACAAAGATGTCAGAAATGAGAATGTTGAATCCTGTGGCGCTTCTGGTTTTTTTTTTTTAATTTTTTTTGGTAGTTTTTCAAGACAAGAGTTTCTCTGTGTAAGCCAGGCTGTCCTGTAACTCACTTTGTAAACCATGCTGGCTTGAACTCAGAGATCTCCCGAGTGCTGGGATCTCACTACATCCAGCTCTAGTTTTAATTTTTGAGGACTCTCCATACTATTTTCATAGACACTACTGCATTGTGCATCCCCACCAACCAGGCAGAGGCTCCACTGTCCCCATGTCATCTCCATCTGTGGAGAGCAGCCACGCGAGCAGGTGTGAAGGTGCATTTTCCCCAACAATTTTTTACGTACCTGTTGGTTTTTTCTATGTTGTCTTTGGGTAAGTGTTTATTCAACTTCTTAGCTCATTAAAACAAAACAAGCCATTGGGTTTTAGATATTACCTATTTTGGAGATGTGTATTTGCAAACATATTTTCCCATTCCGTGGGTTGTCTTTTTATTCTCCTCTGCTGTACGGAAGCCTTTAAAAAATAAAAGAAGTGGCCAGGTGGTGTTGGCGCACACCTTTAATCCCAGGACTCGGGAGGCAGAGGCAGGCAGATCTCTGAGTCTGAGGCCAGCCTGGTCTACAGAGAGTTCCAGGATGGCCAGAGTTACACAGAGAAACCCTGTCTCACCCCCCCCCCAAGAAGTTTTTGTGGGGCTAGAGAACTGACTGAGAGATTAAGAACACTGCTCCTCCAGAGGACCTGGGTTTGATTCCCAGCACTCACATGGTGACTCATAACTATCCATAACTGCAGTCCCAGGGGACCCAGCATCCTCTTCTGGACTTTGTGGGCGCTGGGCATACACGTGGAGCACACACATACATGCCAACAAATACACCCAAATACACACAAAATAAGAAACCTTTGAACAAAAAGTACTGGTTTGTGTGTGTGAATGGGGACGGGTCACTGCCTGTGTGCAACTCAGAACTTTTGGGAATGGTTCTCCTACTGCGAGGGTCCCAGGTTAGAGCCCAGGGCACCAGGCTTGGCAGCACGCACTGTTACTAGCCGAATCCCCAGATTTGCCTGTTTCGGAGGAATTGAACCTAAAACAGAAGTTGGTGCTGGAAGTGGTGGCTCATGCCTGTAGTCCAGCTGCTGGGGAGTCTGAGACGAGCTTTAGCAGCGTCGGGAGACCTCACCTTGTCTAACAAAACAAAACTGGGCAGTGGTGGCGCACGCCTTGAGTCCCAGCACTTGGGAGGCAGAGGCAGGTGGATCTCTGTGAGTTCAA
>LOEQ01000533.1:192903-217159 GCA_001685075.1 Bramus lutescens
GTCTACTCCACCCACCTAAGGGCTAGCCTATCAAAAGGCCAAGGCAGTTTTTTTATTAACCAATGAAAGGAACACATTGACAGATGACCCTCCTACATCACAGATCCTTTTGGCTGTGGTTATTACCCATTCTCTAAATGCCATGTACTGGATAATTCTTGATAAATTTTTATTTCATAGCATACTCAAGATGTTCTCATCTCTTTAAACTAGAAATACTGAGTGTTCAACTTTACATTTTAAAAGGAATGTAGCTATTCTGTAGACATGAGTTTCATGTCAAAGTGTGGTGAAGCCATCTTTGTATTGGTCTCAGCTCTCATGTAAAATCTATTTTAAGATATCAAATGTAAAATCCTTGTCAACTAGAAAGGCCAAGAAACCTTCATTTTAATTTTGGGATTGAAACACTTCTTTAGGATCCTGGTTGATTGCAGACCTCTGTCAGCTTGGCATAATGCTTTCAGGTTTAAGGAATGCACAGTAGGTAATGAATGACCTGTTGACACAACGCCTTGAAAGGTCAGTTACTCATCTGTAAGGGCTTTTCTAAGGCTTGTGAACTAGAATTATGAGTTGACAGTTTATACTTAAGTTCCTATGAAGCTCATTTTACAGAAACACCCTCAGTGTTCTATGAAAGCAGACTTTTATCATTGTGGATAGCTTCTTTTTCTTCTGTTTTTTTAAATGCTGGAGATCGAACTAGGGTCCTGTGCATGTCTAGGCAAACATATCACGCTGGTCTATACTCTGAAGCCAGTGTTTATTTTTAACTCATTACTGGAATCCTATTTTAAAAAGAAGCTTACTTTGATATTACAGGAGTCTGTAAGTAAAGGTTAGTTATTAGAAATGTGTAGTTAGCTGCATGAAAGATGGATGCTTGGTTTTCATGCCACTTTAAGAAGGATTTTTATTTTGGATGCAAAAGAAACATTTTTAACATTCGTTGTGATATTGTTTTGACCTAGTATAAAATATAAAAAATGGTTGGTTAGTGCTCAAGGGAGTTATTTTAATTAACTATTGCTTGTATACAGTCAGTCTCTGTAAGGTAACCATACCAAATTCTGAGTGAAATCTTTTTTTTTTTTTTGATGTAACTGATGTCACAAATTGGATAGCCAGCCTAGGAGAACACACCTTGCAATTCATGGAGAACACATTATTATTATTAGCTCTGACATAAATAGACCATGCATGTGCACAGCTGTGGCTCAGTGGTAATGTATTAGGAAACTACTGTGATTTCAGATGGACAGACAGGAGTAATAGTGAAAATAGCTACTTAAAACCAAGTAACGAGAGGGGCTGGTCAGGTTACACCAAGTTATTGAAAACCGTCACTGCTAAGTTTGCTGAGGTAGATATGTAAGTGTTCAGTATGTAAAGGTGTGTGTGTCCGAGCACAACAGTTAAAGCAAACTCTGTAAATATTATATAGTAGCCAGGACACGGGCTCAAACACCCGTGGACAGGGCTTTTGCTGCGTTTATGTTCATTCTTCTTTAACACCAGGACAATGTTATTTTAACCAGCAGCGGCTCCCAGTTTGAAAGTCTAGAAGAACAGTACTCCTGTTAACTTTACTAATCAGCATTTGCCTTTTTACAAAGGGAGAGAACTTATGCTTATCTTTAAAAAATCTGTGTACTTTTGTATGTTGTTAAAATGCTATGGGAGTAGATAGTGCAGCCTCGTTTGTTTTGATGCTGAAAACAAAGATCCTAATATAATTAGCAAGGAACACACTGTATTAAAATTTCAACTCAATTGTGAATGGATAAAGTTAGTCGTCTATCCTCAAAATCCCAAAGGAAGAGGATTATGCTGACTAGACATCTCCTTTAGCTACTGTAGTGGTGTTTCAGAACAATAAAAAGACCTTGAAAGTGGAAAGCTTAAACACTGATATTTCATAGTTCTAAAAATTACTTTTGCTACATTTGTAAATAAGAGCAAGGTATTAACAACTTAAACATAGTAGTATCTTTTGAGAGATTACATGAATATATTTTCATGTTACCTCCATTTTACACTTTACAGTGTACAGAGAGAAATATAATAACATATAATCTTTACAGAATTGAGTGAAAATGATGTGGGAGTACAGGATATTTTAGGAGAGCATATTTGCCTGAACTAAATTGGTTAACGAAACATTTCACTTTCAATTATTTTAAATGCAAAATACAATTACTCTCAGGCTTTTGGAAAAATTGCCTCCTAGTCACTGAAGAAGCTTGAATAATATGGGATTAAAATATATATACTGAAAACAGGTAAGATAAGTATTAAATATATTGTTTCATGGTATTTTGGCTAGGGCTCTGGTAACAATACACATAGCATGTTACTGTCAAAGGAACACTAGCAAAAGAAAATGGTCCTAAAAAGATGGAAAGCCTTAGGATGTATGCAGATACTAAACAATACATTACATTTTATTCATAGACATATGTACTTTAGCCCAGAAATATTAAATTACATACCACAAATATATATATGTACATTCATGAGTATATTCATCATCCTTTACGAGACAGAATAAAAAAGTTTTTCAAGTTATTATTGGGTATTATAAGAACTTTTGATAATATAAGAATAAGATATTATAAGATACCTGATATTATAAGAACTTTTTATTTATAATTCTTACTCTTTCCAAGCAGAAGTACAAGACAGTATTAATTCTTGGAGTAGATATACATTTAAACTACTGAAATTCTAGCATTTCCTAGAAGTAGTGTGCTAAAATTATAAATTTCCATATAGTCAATTGAAATAATGCTGATTTATATAATTTTATTGTTTTACTAATAGCTTGCTTCTATCAAAGGAATATTTTTTTTAAACAAGTAACATTTGGTAAACAGCACTGACTTAAAAGATAGCAATTTCTTAATTTAAAATTTTAATTATTGTGGCATATTTAATTTTAGAAACTTCTCTCATTCCACACCAGCAGGCAATCATAGCTTCTTTGTATTTAAATATAAAATTGTATTATGGGTAAATTCTCATGTTTTAAGAGCCTATAAGCCTCACAAAGAACCAAATGAATGAAAGATAAAACACTGACAGTATCAAATCTGACATGATGGAATTATGAATACTTATGTTCCCTAAGGTGCTGTGCCCCATGAGCTATTCTATTCCATGTATGAATGATGGAAGAGAGCCAGAAATAGATCATTTTAAAGAACATTTAAGCATAGTGTCATTTTGGTCATAGTAACCACTACACAGTAAGTGGCCATAATATGGTAGATTAGTGGATATTTTATATTTTATAACACACAGATTTTTATATTAATGTGTGTAAAATCTGTAACATAAGTAGAGTCGGAATGTTTGTTTTAGCTAAAGTACACACAATTAGTGAACCACAACAGTGTGAGAACTAGGATTTGTGCATCACCTCCTCACAAGATGGAGTTTAAAAATTATACCATATTACAAAAATGGTCTGCTGCTAAGGGTTTTATATATGCACCGATCTGTGTATGAATCGGAAACTTATGGAATGGAGTCTGAGTGGTTACGTATGGAGACGTGCTGTGAGGTCAGCCAGACGGTGAGCTGTGCGGTCAGCCAGTGAGACAGCCAGCCAGCCATCTGTTACGGCTTACAACTCTTTGTCACCTAAGTGTCTGCACTAGTGAAGGAAACCATGATTTAGCTCTGCATCTCCCATATTGTGCCTACTAAGATTTTAAAAATTCTTAAAAAAAAAAACCCTAAAACCAAAACCAAAACCATTTAACTTTAAGCATATCCCAGACGAGCACATAGAAGCCTAGCTATCTTCTATTCTGGACAAAGCAGTCATCCAAGAGTCTACTTAACAAAGTCAGCACAGGAAGGTGGGGAGGAGCCTGAGTCCTCTGCTCTGAGAACTTTTCTAGGATGAAAGTGTGTGCTGCCAGAGTAGCGAGGTCTCAAAGCCACAGATGAAGGATGGGAAAAGCTTCTTCTCACAGAATATAACCTTGGTTCCTATTGAGAGATTTAAACAAAGTTAGGGTTTTAATACACTTTAATGGCTCTCATTTTTATAATTACTTAAGGGAAAGATTAAAAAAATAAGATTTAACTGTGTCTGGATTTGTTTTTAGACAGCACTGGGGATCTAACTCAAGCCTTGTGTATGCTAGCTAGTCAAGCCTGGTCTACCACTGAACTACATACAGCCCCAGTCCTGGGTCTGGATTCTGAGGAAAGTGTTCTTCAGGACATGTCTCATATGAAGAGTAGGCTAACTTTCTAATCTGCTAGGCAGGGAGGCATCCTATGCTATAAAGAAATCAGGATCTGAGAATTGCCATATTCAATGAGATTTCTAAATTATCTTATACTTTCTTTGGTCATCTCTAAATTTCGGTTTGTTTTTATTTTTTACAAAAATTATGTGCTTATGATTAGATCTTAAAGGCAAGAAAGCACTATCAAGAGAAAAATATCAGCATAGTAAATGTTACAGATAAACATTCTTACTGTTAAGCAAATCATTTAATGAATAACTTTTATTCAACAAGTGACTTATTTGATCTATTGCAAAATATAAAGATTGCTAGAGATAGCCCCCTGCTTAAGACACTGAAAATACAAAAAGGCCTACTTTAGAGCACCCAAGGAAGGCAATCCTGTTGCCTAGAAATCTTGTCAGTCATTCTATTTGAAGTGACTGGCGTTTGATACTGTGATTAAAGACTAAAGTCACCGAGGAGGCAGTGTCTGGCATATTGAATAAAACTTCAGAAGCGCCCAGCCTCAACCAGGAGCTCTTCTACAGACGTAACTCACGTGTCACACACAATGAAGGGGATGGATACAATTTCTGAGATTGAAAAGCCAAGTTTCTCCAGAGGAAATGTTCCTGTGTAGTTTCAGGTTCTGTGATCCGGCCCACAGAGTGCAGACTCCACTGATCACTAGAGCTCTGAGCAGCCCTACCAGTAAAACTAACACAGCAGTGGTAGGGCCCGTGCCTCAGGAGAAATTCACAAAGACAGTCATTTCAAAGTGCAATAACAGATCTGGATGCTTCTGGGGTTAAACATGATTTAGTGGGCAATTAATTTATTAATAACACTTTAAGATACGCTACGACATTACAAAATAGTCTTCCAGCTTGAAAAGAATGTTAGGATGTATTGTAATAAGCTAAAGAATTCTTTTTTTTTTTATCAAAAATCAGTATTGAGAAAATTTATTCCAATGACATTAGGCTATAGTAGCTCAGGCAGTTCTTACAAATATTTGAGTTCAGGAGACCATAGACAATTTTGGTAGTAACCTTTATCTTAGAATTAGATCAAATTTGGGGCTGGAGAGATGGCTCAGTGGTTAGAAAGCAAGCATTGCTCTTCCAGAGGACAGTTTGATTCCTAACACCCACATTAGACGGCCCATGAACACCTGCATCTCCAGCTGTAGGGTATCTGGCATCTCTGGCCTCTACGGGTGCCTGCACTCACACGCCCATAACCACATGCACACACATGCACAAATATCACAATTAAAAATAGTTAATTTAGAATTAGATCAGATTTTATCTTCATAAAAATGGTTTGAGTCTAGTGCTTATCACTAGGATGTAACAAACCAGGCTTGAATAGCCGTTCCCCAGCTAGCAGAGCTGAGCTCAGAGGTAGAACTCAGATAACAGGACTAGACGGAGAGAGCATGCTCAAAGAGTGATGGACGCCTGCACTGTAGATATCAGCAAGAGAAATGGAGAAGATGGAAAAATGTTTTGGTGGTGGATTTTGTTTTAAAAAATTTGAAATGTGTTATGTTCTCAAGAGAGTGGATGGCTCAGGCTCTTGCTATCTTTTGCTGTCTGGAGATTTTCTGGGCTACCTTAGAAGCCCGTTCTTCTTACCATGTGTTTCTTGTATCTCCTAGAACGCTGACTTGCACGATACTTTAAAAGATGATTTTTACAAAACAAAGGCCTCTACATTCTACTTCAGAGATGCCTGGTCAATCGTGCTCACTCATGATTCTACTCATAAAAACCAGAAACTGAAAACAGCCAACACGCCAGTCAACAATGAATGGACACAGAAAATGTGGAATAGTTACACAATGGAACATTATTCAGCTGTTAAAACAGTGAAACCAGCCGGGCGGTGGTGGCGCACGCCTTTAATCCCAGCACTTGGGAGGTAGAGGTAGGCGGATCTCTGTGAGTTCGAGGCCAGCCTGGTCTACAAAGCTAGTTCCAGGACAGGATCCAAAGTTACAGAGAAACCTTGTCTCAACACAGTGAAACCAGCTAGGTGTGGTGGTGCATGCCTTTAATCCCAGAATTTGAGAAGCTGAAGCAGGCAGATCTCTTGGTCTAGGCCCACTAGTTTATAGAGCAAATTCCAGGACATCCATGGTTACACAGAGAAACTTTGTTTTGAAAAAAGAAACAAAAAGTGAAATAATAACTCATAGGTAAATAGACGTAGCTAGAAAAAAATCATCCTGAGTGAGATAACAAAGTCCAAAAGACAAATATGGTATGAATTCACCTATACGTGGATGTTAGAGCTGATGAGTTATCTTGGATAAGCCGGCTACAATCCACATAACCATAGAGGTTAGAGTAAGGGACTGTGGGGAGGACTGGATCGCCCTAGGAAGGGGCTAACACCCTTATGGATGGTTGTGGGGTACTAGAGTGGGAGGATCGAACAGGGAGGAAGGAGGAGGGAAGGAGGGATGGAATTCAGACAGCTAAAAGTCAAGGCTATTTGAGAGGTCATATGGAAACAGTACAGTAGAAGCTTCTTAAAATATATGCACATACGTAAGTGATATAAATGGAATTGCCAAAAAATGGGGGAGACAGAGCCCCAACTGGACGCCTTTTGTGCTAAATAAACACTCCAGTTCTGGGACTGGGTTACATCTAATCGAGTTGTTGGTCAACAACCCAGTCAATTGCTAAGGCTACTGATTACTTCTACAAACTGACGGTGAGGCCCCGCTGTTGAGGACAACTCTTACAAAACTTGCTGAACATGAAGAAGTCGAGCTGGTGCCTCACAGAGCCTACTGACAACCGTCCAGGGTGCTGGAAGGTGCTCTGCAAGCTACCGAAGGAAAAGGTGAACACTAACCCAGCTCCAACACATCTGATCTACGATGGTGTCCTACACGCAACATGTGCCAGTGCAATGGTGGCACACAGCTGGGGGACTAACCACCCTACGTGACTCCAGAGGAGATGGAACCCATATCCCTGACACTGCTCGGGAGGCCAAGAACCAAGACTAGACAGGCCAGGGACCCAGGGGGAAAACCAAATACTGCTGTTCTGCTAAAAGAACGTAGCAATAAGATTCCTCTAACATTCTCTACTCATAGATCAGTGTCTTGCTCAGCCATCATCAGGGGAGCTTCCCCCTGCAGTAGAGAGAATAAATACAGGGATGCATAGCTGGACAGTGTGCAGAGCGTGAGGGGCCTTGGGACACTCAGCTCTAGATGTGATGTCTCCATCACACCCCTCCCCTTGGTGCTCAGGGAACCCTGCAGGAGAGGAGGCAGAAAGTGTTAAGAGCCTGCAGGAGAGGAGGCAGAAAGTGTAAGAGCCAGAGAGGTTAGAAACACAAGGAAACACAGTGAGGCCAATATGCATATGAACTCCCAGAGCCTGTGGCAGAACGCACAGGCGCCCCCCCCCCAGGTCTGGGCCTTATGGGGTCCCAGCGTTCAGAGGAGGAGTGGACAGAAACCACCGTTCCTAACCTGGATGGCATCTCCTATCTCCAATTGATAAACCTTCACAAATGAAAACTTAGTTCTCCAATGGTATCTCACTGGGAGTACAAAACACTATTAAGGGTAGGCCCCATGCCCAGCAGTAGATGGCAGATAGATTGAACTCAACAGTACTTTTGGAGGACTGTTTCTCTCAAACTATTGTGGCAGGGCAGCCCTGCCCCCAACCTTACAGATAGCGAGTTCTTGGCCTCTCTGGGCTACTTGAGATCCTATCTTAACTCCCCCATCAATAAAGACGGAAATATAGCAACTTTACTTATGTAGTGAAGTCTTAAATATTTTATATGGAAAGAACTAATATTAACAAGGAATTAAATATTGTATTTTACAAATCAGATTTTGGTCAGTTTCCTTTGGTTAGAAACAGATCCACAAACTCTGGCCCACAAATCTGAGGTGATTGATAATTTCACACAGGGAACAGGATGAGGTGTGACACGAACCTCCAAAGCCACCTGTTAAAAACGAGACTGTCCCCAGCCCTGTATTCCATCTATAAACCCAGCATTGGTTATCGACTTTCTAGTGCACATCGTTGGTTACTAATGACATTATTAACATTGTAATATAGTTCTAATCCGTATACCTTTTCTATTACATATGTACACACAGAAACAACTGTGTAAGAGTGCTAAAACAAGCAATTATTCAGACAGTCCGGATTATCCAACTGTATTAAAAAAAACCAAAAACAAAAACAGGAACGAGCTGGGTGGTGCTGGTGCACGCTTTTAATCCCTTCACTTGAGAGGAGGCAGGTGGATCTCTGAGTTTGAGGCCAGCCTGGTCTAAAAATAAAGAGTGAGTTCCCGGAAACACAGAGAACCCTGTCTTTAAAAAACCAAAACCACCACCACCAACAATACAACAGAATGATTCAAGTGGTTAACCAAAATACTATCTGGAATTCAACTACTGGTTAGTACAAATTCAAATCCCATTCAACAGAGAAAATACTAAAGCAATTCACAGATGATAACCCTAAATTTCATTAAATACAAATGTCAAATGTCTTCATTTCCTTATTCTTTAGAATTGAAATCTTAAGCAGTGATGAACTATCATATGCTTTCTAATTCACCTGATTTTTCAGACTTAGTCACAACAAGTAACTTCCTACCCCACTGTTGACCTTTTAAATCTGTCTCTTAAGTGTCTATGACACAAAACAAGATGAACTGAAGGATTGAGAGGCCCTACCACTCTGTTCAAGTGAAACTGGTCATGGTTTGCTTTTCTATATTTTCAAACTATATTATTATTATTATTAGTATGAACCATTGTGCACAACTTGAAGCTTTAAGAGCACCAGTGAATTCAGAAGTGGAAGAAAGAAAAAAGTGAAAACCCAGAACGACATTCCTAAGCATGAATTAGTTATGTTTAAACAGTATTCCTTCAAGAAAACTGTCCCCAAGCTGAATTTCCTGTCAGGTGACAGTGTGGTCTGTCTAGGGGATGACAGGCACACGCTCTGCGCCTGTCCCTGGGACTCTGAGATGCAGGAAGACTCTTGTGCTCTCCTGTTTCTAAGAAATTTCCAAATCTGGAACTATAGTTACTAGCTTTTTTTATCCACTGCCCTTGATGGGATTCCCACTAGATTTAAACGTCATTTGTATCATGACAAGATCGGAGCAAAACTCTGACAAAATTAATTATGATGAACTGCATTCGTTTTTTGTTTTTCAAGACAGGGTTTCTCTGTAGCCATCGAGCCTGTCCTGTTGTTTCGCAGGCAACAGATTGTGCTTTATTGGCACTATCTCTTTCATGATTACGCTAGTACCTCAAATCTCTCTTTGTCCCTTTTCCTTGTAGGCCTGGACAAAAGCAGTGAGCAGCAGCTATTCCAGTGTGAACGCTAGCCTGCTAACACATCGGTCCTCACTTTTAAGGTCAGCCTCACTCATGCTCTCTCCAGCAGGGCAGAACACAGATCAGTTGTCACAGGGGACAGCTCGTGCGCTTAGTCTTTGTCCCTCCTGGAATGTGTGAGCTTGGTCATGTCTCCCATCTCTGCGTCTCTTGGCATTCCAGTCTCTCAGTCCCTACCAGAACGGCATGGTAAACACTGCGCAGACAGCACTCTAGGGCTCCCCTCAAAGTTCCACGTCTCTCTTGCCAACTATTCCAAAGGCTGGACAGCAATGGCCCCAATTATTCCGTACAGCTTTCCACCAGTTCCTTAGCAGTGTGACAAAAATGCCTATCAACAGAAACTCGGGGCAGGAAGAAGCTGAGGTGGGCTTGGGGGCACCTGGGTCGTCAGAAAGCAGAGACATGAGTGCTGCTGCCTGGCCAGCTTCTCCTTGCTGCTCATCTAGGACTTCAGTCCGTGGAGCCATGTTACTTGGGTGACTGTGAGGAACACCTCATTTCAGTTAACTATGGTAATCACGCACACACATGCCCAGAGGCTCACATCCTGTCAGGCTCACAACCAATACTGACCATCACAAATACTAAACGACAATTACTTCTGCTAGTTACACATTGGGATCAAAAATGTGATTAAGACACTAGTTTTCTTAAGAAAACTATTGTCATATATTGTCGAATAATGAAATTGTACCTTCTGTTTATTATGAAAGACATTACTATATGAATAAATGACCAACAAACAGATGGGAAATTTGCAGATTACATATTTTAAAACTAAATATGTAAAAGGTAACCACTTACTAGTGGGATGCCTTACATGAAATGTTTAACTATACAATCTATTACTATGTATTTCAGTTAAAACAGTCAAGCTTGGCATTAATTATTTTACTGTTAATCAATGTATAAAAAATTGGAAATATATACTTGCTTATTTCATTATTAGGAAATTTATGTTTGCTATTTCGTATCTGCAGAACCTAGACAAATAATGAGACTCATAGGTAGAAAACAAAACCATGTCAGACAGAAACAGAAAGTGTGAGACTTGGCAATGTAAAGCCAGTGATGTTGAGAGGCAGGACTGTTGAGAGGAATAAGCAGAATGTAGGAAGTCAAATCTGTGCACCCATGGAAGCAGAGTTGAACAGATGCTGCAGGTGCAGTAAAGAGGGCCCGCTATGGGTGGCAAACGGGTTCAACAGGGAGGATGGACGCACGCACGCACGCACAGCAATGAAGGCACACAAGTGGAGAGACAGCACAAACATGAGTTTTACTATTATTTTATTTGGTTTTATTTTTGCGACAAGATCTCACTGTGTAGCTCTTGCTGACCTGAAACTGTGTAGACCAGGTTGACCTTGAATTCCGACGAGATCCATCTGTCACTGCCTCCTGAGTGCTGGAATTGAAGGAACAAATGTACCACCATGCCTGCATTGTGAGTATGAGTCATATTTACCCTTCAGGCAAAAACTTTCCCTTTGTCTCTGGGGTGTGTGTGTGTGTGTGTGTGTGTGTGTGAGTTTGAAAAAAAAAACATGAGTACTTGAAGTGTGGTTGCATGCACTTCTGTGTGGAGGTCAAACACAGGTGCCACATACCTTGCTTTCTGAGACAGGGTCTCTACCATGACTTGGCAATTGCTGGGTAGGCTGTGCTGACTGGCCAATGAGCCCCAGGAATTGCTGTCTTTCCAGCACTGAGATTATAGTGTGAGTCACCATGCAGAGCTGTCTTATATGACTTGTGGGAACTGAACTCAGGTCCTCCTGACCTCACGGCAAGTGCTTTCCTAACTGAGGATCTCTCCAGCCTTCCTTTGCCTCTTTTACATCTAGTGAAACTTCAGAATACATTTTAGCCAAAGGTCTAGGACTAGAACTTAAAAACCTATTTAATAGTAGCAATGGAACACTGAAATATGATGAAGTTGAGTTTGCGGTCTTCTGAATGTCATTTCCAGGCCTTTGATTCTGAATTTTGATATTACCCAAGTACAATTTTTGGGAAATATACAAAGAATTCTGAGTATGACTCCATTCCAATATGAAGAAATCACCTCATCAAGATAAAGTTTTAAAATCTGAATACCGCTTTCTCTCTTGACTGCATCTTAGATTGTGGCAAAACAAGTCATGTAAATGCACACACTTGTGTTTACAGTACCCATTCCATCTGAATAGTGAATCTCAGGTGGGTTCCTCAGACTTTTTTTCACAATGAGCACTAAACAAGTAAACTTGTTTACTTTAAAACACTGTTGATGATATACTAAAGATAGAAATGAATAAATGGGCTTCACTGGGAACGTGTTAAAAGGGATTTCTGCTCTCTCATTCTATTTTTAGAGGCAGTATATTTGGCTTACCAAGCTAAGCCAAGGACAAATGATAGTATCCATAACCCAATTGTCAATAAATTCGAAAGTTTTTATTAATTTCTCAAAATAAAGCTAACTTCAAGACTGTATACATGCATGAATCATATGTGTATATGCATGTTTACATGTATGTATGCTTATCATTTATATAACTGCGGAAGCACACTGGGTATGAATTATTATCAGAATTCTTTGTCCAATAATATAATACATCATTAATTTTTGTTAACAGTCCAGGATTTGTTTAGCATCATGTTTAACATTTTAAAAATCAAACAGTAACTTTTTTTGTTCTGGGGAACAGTGATATTAAAAAAGATTTCTAACATCACTGGTTAATATATTATTTTCTAAATTACAGAATGAAATCTTTTGAAATTTAATTATGGGACTTACTAGTCTATTAAATTTTAAAAATTGAGAATAATTAGTGTACGAGACTATGCCAGTATATAGACACGGGATCCTACCATTCTCAGGGAACCACTTGACCAACATATTCATTATGGTTTCTAAAGAAAAACGCCTGTCTGACTGACGGGCAAAAGTCTGGGATCTGATCCTTTTCTTTCTGCTGCTGCGGCCAAGCATGGGCTGCTCTGGGTGGCACGGGTGAGGAAGGGCGAGCTAGCACGGTCAGACTAGTATTAGACTTTTCTCCTTCTCTCAAATTCCCAAGTCAGGGAAGAACTGCGAGTAAACATAAAACGAGGCATTTCTCGTCCTACTACAGAGATTTTCCTGGTTAGAAACACATGACTTGTTCTTTACCTTTTTTTTGAAATATTTATTTATTTATTATGTATACAATATTTTATCTGTGTGCATGTCTGCAGGCCAGAAGAGGGCACCAAACCTCAATACAGATGGTTCTGAGCCACCATGTGGTTGCGGGAATTGAACTCAGGACCTTTGGAAGAGCAGGCAATGCTCTTAACCACTCAGCCATCTCTCCAGCCCTGTTCTTTACCTTTTAAACAATGAATCCTTCTATCATTTTCCAAGTTTATACTGGAAGTTGGCCCTGGAACTAGAATCTAGTTTTCTCTTGGTGTAAGAAATAATTTTACATTTTATGAAAATAATTGTCTTTCTAGAATTAATCGTATGTAGTTGTGTGTATTGCTAACAATGAAAACAGGAGGAAAGCATCCCAAGAGTACAAATTCGCTGGAACAGTAGATAATAATGTCAGAAGGGGGCCCTTCTTTTATAAAAATTCTAGGTGGATTAACATTATATAAAAACTTTGGTATCAAATGGATGATGATATATTACATTGCACCTTTATCTAAAACAGAAAAAATTTAATATAGTTAACTAGATGAACAGCAACAATTTGATCATGTTGGCGCTAGTTCCAGTACCTGGGAGACGTTGTCATAAAGTATGCACTACTATGTATTCAGAAAGCCACGGCAGGAGCAACACTGATGGGTAGCAGTTAACAAACGAGAAGCCTTCGAGAAAGCACAGCAAGTGGTAACCCAGCAAAGCAAACGGACAAACCGGACTGCTAAAGCTACTGCAGCCTGCACGTTAGACAAGTATTAGAATTCTATTAGACTAGACATGACTCCGATCCGAAATATTTAAGGATCAAAGACAGCAAACAAACTGTCGGAAAATCTGAGATTAAAAGAAGTAACCAAAACAGAGGAAATGAAAGACACCTTACTAGTCTTGGGATAGCTGTTATTTATGGAATGGATAAAACATGTAGAAAGTGTTACTGCAATTTAACATAAAAAGCCAAGTGCCACATCTACCTAATTAAAAATTGTAAAACAGCAGTAAATGCAAATTTCAATAATTAAGTATGGTGAGATATTAACTAACCCTAAGTTTCACAACGGGCAGCTTCTAGCTGGTTCCTTGAAGCTGGATCTTGGTCACACAAGGATCAATGGACAAGAAATCAGTTGAGCTGGACTAGAGCTGCCCAAATTGTCTTACTAATGAATGCTCCACACTGTCTGTTAAGTAAAGAGAAAATACAGATCAGGAAGACCGAAGTGAAAAAAGATTTAAGAATTGATGAGTGCAGAACATAACCAACAGTTACTAAAGACTTACAGAAGGTGGTACTTAGGAAATTAGTTTGCTAGGGAGGGAGAAGCTGAAGTGAGCAGACACTGAGAACCCAGCTCTTGTTTACGTCTTGCTTTCCAAGAACTTACAATCTGCACTGGACACTCCCTCATCTAGTGTCATGGTGTAAATGTTCATTATATACAAGAGGACCAGGTTGGCAGAGATAACAAGTGAGCTAGAATATTAACTTCTATCTGGTGGAGTAAAACCCACATTTAGGAAAGTGTAGAGGCATCTTGCAGAAGGCTGCCTAGGAGGCTGTTAACACAGACTGGTGGACAGGCGTACAGTGTTGACCAGTGAGCGCTGGAGGCCCCCCACATATGCATGTTGCACAGGGGTTGTTGCTGTGCTGTCAACACTAACTGGGGACCGAGAGCAGCACCGTTGGGCAATGGACCCTTCAACACTTTAGGTGTAGTACCAATCTCAAAAGCATGAAACGGAAGGACCCCAACTTCAGCCAACTAACCCTTTCACCTGGCAGGATCCAGTATTAGACGACTTCTAGAAAAAAGCTGTTTCAGTATCTTTTTTTCTCTAATATTATTTTATTGCTTTTAAATTTCTTGTCCCTTTCATCATATCTTCTATTATTATTTTTAAAATATTGTGTATTGAAGCCTTTTATTTGACCTAAATGTTCTTTTTACCTCAACTTTTATTTTATGTTTTTGAAACAGGGTCTCTCTTTTTGCTTCTACATTTAAAATAAAGCACTTCCATAAGACCTTAAATACACTGTGAGGCAAAGTTCACCATTTTGCTTAATACAGTTTGGTTTTCATATAGGCAAGCTGTCTTCTGATTTTCTTTCAATGTAACACTATTTTCATTGTGCACAGTACATGGAGGTATGGTGTTACATGAAGCCGTGTCCACACAAGTGTATAATACACACTGAACAAATTTTGCCCTCGCTTTCATTCCTCCCCTTTCACCACTTGGCAGTCTCTATTCTGGACAGTTTCACATCTACTTCACGTTGGATAGAGAGGTGAGTTTATGTATCATTCAGCCTGCGACATGGCTACTTTTCAATGCTCTCATTCATATCTGTAGTGAGACAGTAAAAAAAACTTAAAAAATCAACTTGTGTGAGCAAGTTTCTAAACGTGGACTTGGAGAATGCAGAGGAGAAAACATCTGTAATTTTTAAACAGAAACATTATTCCTCAATAGGACAAGAAAGGAGAGTTGAAGACAAGACTACATTCATCAAATGAAATGTGAGAATACAAACTTAGGAGAAAGGAGAAACCTGAACGGAGAGTGCCACAGAAGAAGATCCCCACTTCAGACAGACAACCAAACAAATCAAAGAAACTGATTCTGCAGATTCATCCACCAAGGTACACAGCCAATGCTACAGCCGTAATCCAAGGGTGCTGGGTTCCAACCCAATCTGGCAGCTGGAGCTGGCATTATTTTGTGGCATTGGTTTTCGCAGTAATGAAAGATTTAAGATTCAGGGTTTTGTTCCCTAGTTTCGGAGTGCCACTGAGGCCAGGCACCGTGTGGCAAGGTTGGAGTTCTTGCAAAGAGACTGTTAGGCTGCTAGGTGGAACTGTGAAGGTAAAGTTCAAGTTGCAATGTAGATTCTAGGATGTTGGAGATACAAGGACCACAGGATGTCTACCAACGAAAGCCTGAGACAGTAAACAGAGCCAGCCCAAGAGCGTGGTTCCATGTGTTGCAGTCGCTGAGCAGGATGGATTTTGGAGTCCACACAATTTCATGAGCTCCAGATGAACACGGAGCTTAAGGATTTGATTTTACCTGCTTAGCTTTTTGGTTTTGCTTTGATCTGATCTTTCCTTTGCTATACCCCCATTCTTCTCTTTTGGGATGGGAATATTTGCTCTATACCATTGTATATTGGAAGTATGTAACTTATTATTTGATTGAAGTTAAAAAAGAGATTGTCTGAGTCTCAGAAGAGACTCTGCACTTCAACTGGATAACAGTTTTGGAACGGTTAAAGACTGCAGGAATTTCTGAAGTCAGAGTGAATACATTTTGCATTATGAGATGGGCACTAGTCTATGTGGATGAGTGGAAGATTTGGCTTGAAAGTGATATATGCTTGGCAGTTGTCTCTACAGCTGTGATGAAACACCAGGAACAAAGCAACTTATTTCTGCCTATAATTCTCAGGTCCCACTCCAGCAGGGCGGGGACTTGGGAGGCAGGAGCTGATGCAGAGGCACTCGAGGAATATTTTGCTGTCTCACTCCTCATGGCTCACTTAGCTTGCTTTCTTTCACAACCAAAGACCACTTCCTTATGTAACACAGGCACCACTCCAAGACTACTTTCTAATATAGCCCAAGGCACCACCTACAATGGGCTGTACCCTCCATATCAACCACTAATTAAGAAAATGCTCCACAAGCTTGCCTACAGGCCACTATCAACCACTAATTAAGAAAATGCCCCGCAGGCTTGCCTATATATAGGCCACTCTATGGAGGCATTTTCCCCATTGTGATTTCTTCAGAAAATACTAGCGTATGTCATGTTGATGAAAAACACCCAAGCAGGGCAGCTGTGAAGGTGACAAGAGATAGATCTGTTATATTGTCACTTTCACAGGATCTGGGAGACGAGCTTCTGCTGGGATTTGTCTGGGGCTATCTAGATTAGATTAACAGGAGGCAGTTTGGATGGACCATTCTAGGGGTTGTAGTCCTGGACTGAATAAAACAGAAGGAAGCTGAGCACTAGCAGGCATCTCTCCCCATCCTGACTGTATATGCTTCAAGCTCCTGCTGTTACGTCACCATGGAATCTGCAGTGATGAACTCTGAACCAAAATAAAGCCCTTCTTCCTTGACAAGCTTTGTCAGGTACTTTGTCGCAGTAACGAGACAGGTAACCAACACAGGTGCACACTGACATTTCCACCTCTTCTCAAGTCCCCCTTTGCAAGGATTTTATTACATGTAGTTTACAGTGGCTCAAAAGTCACTAATGGAAAAATCAAGAAATAATTTGTCTGTTTTAAATTGCTTATTCGTCTGATCCCAACATGTTCTGGGTGTGAATTATCCCTTTGTCTATCATATTCTCCCCACTAATGAGCTATAAGTTGGGTTACCAGATTAATGTTTGTGTATACATAGCATTTGCTACTATCTAGGGTTGAGGCATTTACTGGGATCTGTGAACAATCGTGTTCTGACTTGACAATGCTAAAGAAATATTCATTTGGAATGAAAGGAAAGCCTTATCCTTCATCTATATGCTTTTACAAGGCAGGTAAAAAAAAGTTAATGGAGTATGTAATATAATATAAAATCCCATTGCTTACTCTCATCTTCAAAGTTGAGGAAGACATTTAAAAATATTTAGAAAAATATTCTGTAAGGAATTATGGTTTCATAAACTCAATCTTATGCTATGAAAGGTAAGGGGCTCATTCAAGTGGTCTGGGTTTTAAGGGTTAGCAAACAAAAATGAGAATGTCCAATTAGAAGGAACGATAGACTCAGAATGCAGAGAAAATGCTCAAATCAAGAATGGAAGCATATAATTTTGACACAAAAACAGATGTACTATATGATAGGCAGATATCCTCCAAAAGGTATTTAAAAATTAGTCTATCACATCAGCTCATATATAATCTTCCACAGTAGTTAAGAAGAATTTCTTTTATTTAACTTTTTGCATCTGTATATATTATATATATGGTGAACATATTCCCATTTATAGCCCCATTTCTTCTTTAATTCTCAACTCTCCACCCTAATGTTAGTCCCATCTGTTTAAACAGGTTTACTTTCATTTTATATCATATAAACATACATGATTTTATGTATCTGCATAAAATCTAGGAACTACAAATGAGAGAAAACAAAGTATCTGTCTTTCTAAAATTGCCTAATTCACTTAATATGGTTGCTTTCAGTTGTATTTAATTAATAACTAATTTGAATTTTTACTGCTCTTCCACCTCAGATAGTTATTTTGGACAGTAAGAATTTATAGTAAATCCAGTATTAGAATAGCCCATGTGTTTGATCTAATAATCCACATTAAACTAAAAACAGATTAGCAAAAGCCAGAAATACAACTCAATACATACTATACTTCATATTAGGCTGGGAGAAGATGAATTAACCTGACAGTGTGTTAACTCAAAGGTCATACATCTGTATTCTACAGGCCAAGTCCCACAGGAGTTGCAAGTAGAATGGTGGTTACCAACTTGGAAGAGTTGCTGTGATCTTTCTCATTAGAATGAGAACGACCCCAATGGCTCATATGGAAGATCTGGTCTCCAGTTAGTGAAACTGTTTGGGAAGGCTCAGGAGATGTGGCCTTGTTGAAGCAGGTATGTTGCTGGGGGTGGGCCCACACCAGGCCCTGACCCACTTTGCTCTCTCTGCCTGCTGCTGTGCTCCCTGCCATGATGACCACAGACTCTGAAACTATAAGCAAGACCCCAGTTGAATGCTTTCTTCTAAAGATTCCTTGGTCACAGAGTCCCTTTCACAGCATTAGAATAGTCACTAAGACAGCAAGAGAAGGAAGGATAGGGAAATGCTGATCAGTGGGGGCTTAGTTATATTAGACAGAAGTAAGATTTAGTGTGCTGTTATAAAGTAGACAAAGATAACAATAAAAATGTGTGTAGGACTGCAGGCTCAAGACTAGCTTGAGCTACATAATTAGATACTGTCTCAAAAACATTCTTGGAAGTATTAAAAGTACTTTTAAAATAATAAAATCCTGTTACTAGCAATGTGTGGAGAACTTGGAACTCATCATGTTGAGAAAGATAGCCTAGATACAAAGGAAAGTAGTGCATGGTCTTCCTTTTGAGATCTAAAAATGTGTGCACCCACACATGTTCATGCATTATAAACAAGTACATGTAAAAATGTAAAAAATGAATAAAAGGGAGCTTGCTTTCATTCTCTCTGTTCTTCTACCTTGTAAGTAGCTTCTCAAACTGTGGGTTGGAAGTGGCATGTCAGATATCCTGCATATCGGATATCCCGCATATTGGATATTCTGCATATCAGATATTTATATTGCGATTCGGAACAGTAGCAAAGTTACCATTATAAAGTAGCCATGAAATAATTTTATGGTCGGGTCACCACAGCATGAGCTGTATCAAAGTGTCACAGCATAGGAAGGTGGGGAACCACCGTGTAAGGGGACAAGAACAGACACTTGCATCTCAGGCACCTGGATTTCCCAGCTTCCAAAACTGAGAAATCAACACATGTTGCTTAAGCCGCCCAGCTTATGGTACAGTTGTCAGAGAAAACTGAACTAAGGAAGCTCTGAGTTGGGGAAATAAGTACTGATCATAAAAACTGTAATTTCCCTTGATCAAAGTAAATGTCAGAAATTACAGTTTACTAGAAATCCCAGGAAATGAAAAAGCTATTAAAAATTGTGCTTTGAGACCAAAAAAACCCAGAGGTACCTAGATATATATTTAGTCATATAAGATCAATTCTTGTGTACATTCTTTTTAAGTTAAGCTTGTATCTTATGACTTACTATATAAAGATGGATCAAAAAATCTAAATATTTCAAAAGCATGAGATTCCTATGAAGTACTAAATTTTTAAAATGTATTTTTGGGCTGAAGAGATGACTGAAGAGAAAGGCTAGGTTCACAACCAAAATAAAATTTATTTTTAAACATCACATGAACAATGAAAATTGTATGTATTAATTTCTTGTGATTTTTCACGCACTGTCTAATGTTTAAGTTAGTTTAAGCACATTTATCTTCTCTAAGGGTTAACATTTCTTTGTGGTAAAAACTTTCAAAATATCGCCTTTTAGCTTCTTGAGCGTATAGTATGTGAGTGTCATGTACGGTCACTACTCTGTAACAGTGCAGTAGCCTCTCCCTTGCCATCACTGGGTACCGTTAACAACTCCTTACCCCACTTAGCCCACGGCTGGTGACCACCACTCTGCTTTCTTAGCTCCTCAGAGTGACACCATGCCATCCTCAGGTTTGGGCCTGGGTTACTTCACATAACTATTTTTAGGTTTCACACATGTCACAAGTAACAGGATTTCATTATTTCTAATACTATCAAGGGTATCTTTTGAGACACTATCTAGTTATGTAGCTTGGGTTAATGTTGAGCACACAATCCTCCTGCCTTAGCTTCTTGAGTTCTGGGACTACAAGCCAATTGCCATCACAAACCAGACACCAAATTTTTAACTGTAATGATTACTGTTTTACACAGAAAGCTCCATTTGCTGAAGTGTTTGTTGTAGACTCTGCCCTTATTCACTTCAGTAAACTACTGTTCACATGTGGTTGCTATTCTTTCTCACCAGTGGCATGTATCATTGTTTCTATCGTCTGAATAACTTCCCTGGTGCGGTGTGAAGAATCAAAGTATTAACATAGAATGCAGAAGACGAAGAAGCCCAGGTCTTAGCTAAGGGGTCAAATACTTGTCCAGAAAGCTCAAGGCCCTAGTTTTGGTCCCAGCACCATGAACAACAACAAACAACAACAAAGAGGATTAGATGTAATTAAAGAAATTCTTATAAGCGTTTGTCACAAGTAAAACAACGTGACTGTAATCCAGAAGTTCATTTCCTTAGACAGGGACGGCTATGTAGCCCATGCCGCCCTACGACTTGTGATTCTCTTAGCCTGACTTCTCAAGCGCTGGGATTAGAGACAGCAGCTGGGGTGTTTACCTATTTTCATGTATCCATGTCATGTGCTCTTTCAGCAGTCCACTGAGGCTGTCAGAATTATTCTCAGAGTATTTTTAAAAACATAAAGGAAATACCTAAGATTATGCTATAGTTTGAATATGAGCTATCTTCCCGCTCAGGCTTTCTGTCGAAGGTCTCCAGTTTGTGGCACTGTTTTGGGAGGCTCTGTAAACTTTGGAAGGTGATGCCCAGTTGAAAAGAGGTTAGATTACTAGGGGTCCTTAGGGTACATTTTGTCATAGGGCCCCCTTTCTCGTTTTCTGTTCCCATTCACCATGAGGTGAACGGTCTGTGCAGGAACAACAGAGCCAAGCTGAATATGCAGAAACCAAGAGCCAAAATATGTCCTTCCTCCATTTACGTGGAGGATATTTCCCCATATTGACAAAAAGTATGACCCAGAAGAAACTAGTACCAGAGAAGTGGAGTTCACCGCTGTTAGGTGCTAGGCATGTCCATCACATGCAGGCACGCTACCAACTGACTGCTATCCACAGAGCCTGCTTTGAGTATTAGAAGAGACTGTTGACCTAACTTTTGGACAATGTTGCAAGTGTTAAGGTTATGGGAATTCTTAGAGATGGATTAAACACACTTTTGTGTTTTAGATGGACTAAAAACACTGTTTGTGTTACCAAACAGATGTGGTCTTTGGAGGCCAGGGGCAAAACTGTACAGTTTGAATATGAAATGTCCCACGCAGGTGCATTCTGGAAAGTTTGGTTCTTAGTAGCGGAACTATTTTAGCAGGTAAGGGCAGGCTAGAAGGACTAGAGCACCGCGGGGGGTGTCTCGGTGCTCTCTATCTTGTATTCTCCACTTCTGGTACACTGTGATATCTGCCTCAGCATTGGTTTAGAATCAGTGGAGCCAAGATTATGGATAGAAACCTCTGAAACCACGAAACTTCTATCAAGCCAAAAATAAAGTTTTCTTTTTGTTGTTAAAAATCAAATTGTTCTTTGCAATCATTGGTCACATGGAAAGCCTGAGACTATACCATACAGAGACTAGAGGGAAGCAGAGTAAGCTGCAATGCACTCTGTCTGCAGACCCTTGAGGACTGTGTATATGTCTTTCAGTCACAATAAAACTCAATGTACAAGGCTAGAGAGTTGGCTCAGTGGTTAAGAGCACTTGTTGCTCTTGCAGGGGACTGGATTTAATCAATCCCCAGCACCCACATGGTGGTTCACAACCATCTGATCCAGGGATCCAATGCCCTCTTCTGACCTTTGAGGCACCAGGCACACAACTGGTGCATATACATACATGCAGGCAAAACACCCATACATGTAAAAATAATATAAAAAACCTCAATGTAGAATCTTAGTAGTTATTTTCCTTGAAATCAAAGATTAAATGTAAGTAATTGGAGTATTGATATCATCAAAATCAATATGGCATTCCTTCTTGCTACAAAGATATTTGAAGACAGTATACAGGTCTTATTTTTTTTAAGTTCATCACTATTAATATTTCAAAATATAACAAGGGATCTAAAGTTCAGATAGAGCCATCTTAGATTTAATTTCAACATGTTAGGAAGAGCAAAGGCAACAAAATGAGAAACTACACAACATCTTAACGTCAGCAAGCAAATTCTGCATGTAATTAAAAGTTTAATTCCCCAGTTATTTTAGAGCATCTGATGAAGCTGGCATATACTGACAGAACCTGAGTTACAGTGCTTTGACTTAGGATATTTTGATGTGAGATGGTGCAAAGGTAATACTCATTCAGTAAAATCATAGTTCTAGTTTGGAACTTTGATTTCTCCTGGACAGAGGATGTATCGTGATATCCGTAATGCTGGGCACACCTGCCTGTAAGCCATGCAACCACAGGACACACTCATACTCTGCAGTGTACTGAGTTGCTAAGCTATGAGTTTTGATAAGTGAGGTGAATTAAATATAATTTTGATTTACATTGATTGTTACTTTTCAAAATATTTATGTATTTTATTTTATGTGTATGAGTGTTCTGTATGTATGTATACATGTGTACACCCGGTGCCCACAGTGGTCAGGAAAAGGTGTCAGTTCCCGGGGACTGGAGCTGTAGATGTTTGTAAGCCACCATGTGAGAGCTGGCAACCAAACACTCGGGTCCTCTGAAGAGCAGCCAGTGCTCGTAACTGCTCACTACCCTTCCAACCCTGATATTTTCATCTTCCGATATTTTGGGGATAGATACAACTTTGCAAGTTGAGGAGCAGCTATGCACCACTGCCTTTACTATGTTATGTGTAAGCAACAAAAACATTTTTTTAAAATTTACTTCCAGCTGACAATTCGGATGTACTGGTTTCTGAAGACTATGATCCTCTTTTCTGTCTTAGATTTTCACAAACAAGGAACTTTCATGCACATGGAATCCATGCATTTCTAATATATTTAACTACACAGTTACTACTGAATAGTTCTGTGAGTAAAACATATGCTGCATAACTGAGAAACACTGTTTGACCTTGGGGAGCACATGTGATTTTTATACTCTCTTGTCTCAAAGAAGCTACAGATGACAGCTTTCCTCCAGTCTGTGTCTCTATAGCATAACACTTCATTGTCTTCCTCTATGCTCAGGAGCAGCTGAATATTAAGTCAACTTTAGCCTCTGAACGGACTTATAAGAAATAATAAAGGTAGTAAAAGAAATAAACGGAAGAACATAGTGGTAGAGCAGTTTTCAGGTGTGGGGCTATTCCAAGACAGAGGGAAGCATTTCTGGCAGTCAAATCCTATTCCAATTTACTTCCAAATTATACTCTTCCTAAAGAGCCACCCAATATGGGCACAGGAAATGGAAATGGGATCCTCCATAAGAGCAGTATGTGCCCTCAACCACCTATCTATCTCTCTAGCCCACATTTCCCCCTTTTAAAAAATGGTAAAAGTATATAAAGTTTTTTCCTCTAACTTAAAAAATAAGGCATATTCCTCTGTGACCCACAGTTACCCCTGTACAATGGTTCATCAGAACTTTCATTCCCAAGTATGACTTAGTGCCTTTGATGGTTTTACATGTCAGCTTCACATATCTTCAAGTCGTTGAGAAGGGACACTCAGTTGTAGATTACCTAGATCAGGCTGGCCTTTGGACATGTTTGTGGGGAATTGTGATTGCTAACTTACCCAGCCTACTCTGGGCAGCATCATTCCCTGGGCAGGGGGGTACTAAGGAAACAGCACGTAAGGATGTATTTATTCTCTCTGTGTTTCTAACTGTGGGTATGATCTGACAAGATGCTGGAGTTCCTGCATTGCCTTTCCTGAAATGATGGCTGTAACCTGGAACTGTAAGCCCAATAAACCAATTGATGTAGGAGGGTCATCTGTCTATGTGTTCCTTTCATTGGTTAATAAAGAAACTGCCTTGGCCTTT